>CM060684.1:192692343-193228950 GCA_030686995.1 Artemisia argyi
ATTTTTTGTAGATGTTTTAATGATTATTAGGTATATTATAGAGAAGAAATAGATGAGAGTTGTTGTGGAAGATAGAGAAATGTAAGGTTTGGGTGTTCGGTTTAAATGGTATGAAGGAAAAAGACAGAAAGATAAATAAAATGACAATAATACGCTCGTGCCTTGCACATGAGTATTTTTAACGGTCAAAATTAACGGTCCTTTTGATCAAAGAACCGTGAGCGTTAAAGTTTAAGCGTTAGTGAACGTTTGTGCAAATGAAGTCAAGGGATCAAAGGTGAAAATTAAACGCAAACCACAAACACGAATGGTGTAATTTATTGTTTACGTACACCATTTCCAAATTTAGAAATTTGCTAATCTTTTAGGATACTTTTGTTAATACGTCAAATACTTGTATCCTTAATTAAAGAACCATTAAAAAAAAAATAAAAAAAAAAAAATGCTACAGTACTTGGACACATTATGAAAAGGTAGACAACAATAATTAGATATATTTATTTATATCACAGAAACAACATCAAACACATAAGCGTAAACCGCCAACCAACGTACATTAAAAAGGAAACAACTCCCGAGACAAGTAGACAGTGATATTTGTTCGGTATGGTATAATATAATACAATCCATATATATAGGTCGGGTGATCAGCCTTGTTATAGGGATATGCACTAAAAGTCATAAGTCTTTCAGTGCAGTTAAGATGATCACCATTAAGGAAATCATGATAGCATTTTATGGTAGTCGTTGTACGGAACAATTTATTGGGCAGTTGTTAACACAATTTGCACACGAGACAGATTCATTCGCCTCATTATATGCATCTTTTGCATCGTTTGCTGTCTTCGCGGTATTGAACATCCTTTTTGGAACTGTTGTAGGAACTGTTGTAGGAACTTTTGAAGAAACTTTTGAAGCCCCACTCATGAAAGCACCCACAATCGACTTTAACTTGCAATCCCCAATCCTGCACACATATATTTGTAAAATCATATTATTCTCGTACGTAGGTTTTTAATAGATATTGAAACTTGAAAGCCAGATAATTTTACAGATTTTAACGTCAATCTATATATTAAGCATATATATAGAGAGAGATAGATATGCTTTTGCATATATATCATTCTAAAAATGCAAAATTGTATATATATTCAAAATATGTATAAAAACTCTTAAAAGCTTGTATAAAGAATATATATGCAATTATTCATTTTGAGATGAATATATATATATATATATATATATATATATATATATATATATATATATATATATATATATATATATATATATATATATTCAATTCTCCTAAGAAGGAAAGGTAATATGTACCGAGCTAGAGGCAAATGATCATCTGCAAATGAAGAACAAATAAGGAGAGTGATTGCTAAGAAAAACAATATTAATTTCTTATTGAAGCTATCCATCTTTCGCATGTGAATGGAGTCGCTCACGGTGTTTGCTTTTATAGAAGATTATATTTCACGTTGGTCCCTTGACTAATTCAACTTATCAAAGAGGCCAAAAGTCCAAGATCTTTTTGGCTAAAATTTATGATGAATTCAAGTTTTAGACTATAAATGGTTAACAGGGAAAATTGTCCAGAAATGCATCAAACTTGTCACTTGTTCTTATTGTATGGTGTGAACTTTTTTCTATTATACACACGAACTTTCTTAATCTTCCTATTATATACACGAACTTTCTTAATCTTTCTATTGTATACATGAATCTGACGTGGCATTGAGTTAATTAAATAAATTTACATGAATCGTCCCTGTGGCTTAAAACAATTACACCATTCGTCCTTGAAACAATTGCATAAAAGGTCCATGTAGCTCAAGAGTTAAAATATTTGCATCGTTAGTCCACCCACCACCGACACCGCCACCGCCACTTACCAACACCCACCGCCACTTACCAACACCCACCGCCACCACCCACCACCGCCACCACCACCTACCAAACCACCACTGGCCACCACCGCCACCCACCACCACCACCGCCCACTACCGCCACCCACCACCACCACCGCCCACCACCGCCACCTACCAACACCCACCACCACTACCCACCACCTCCACCCACCACCGCCACCACCACCTACTGCCACCACCACCCACCTCCACCTCCGCCACCCACCACCCACACCCACCACCACCCACCACCTACCGCCACCACCACCCACCACCTCCACCCACCGCCACCTACCAACACCCACCGCCACCACCCACCTCCGCCACCACCACCCAACGCCATTAATACCACCGCATCCCCCCACAACCACCCACCATCACCTCCACCCACCACCACCACCACTTTCATGCTTTTTAAACCACTTTTTTAGCAACATTAGCATACCAATTTGTAAATAAACCATGTCAAATGTTAATTATCTCTAAAACTTATGAAAAGTTACTTTGCAAACTTTCTTTCCATTCCATGCCTGATAATTAATCAACGAATTAAAGTTAACCATTTTCATATGTGTTAAAAACAATTTTCATGTAACAGGAATGATGTTTATAGACAAGAGACGGACTTAAGATATTTGAGAAGGTGTTGTATTATTATTATTATTATTATTATTATTATTATTATTATTATTATTATTATTATTACTACTAATGTTGCCTTATAAATAATTTATTAAGTAAAATAAAAGATTGCACATGTTAAAAAGAATATATTTTATAATAAAAATTTACATTTCATAACCTAAAATAAAGTGTGATCCTACCACACCTTATGAGTTTGTCCCAGTTAATAGTAATCCATTAATTTGAACTTGATAACTTGCTACAGATTTACATGGCTATAGAATTAGGTGGTGGTGGGTGGTAGTGGTAGGTGGTGGGTGGTGGTGGGTGGTGGGTGTTGGTAGGTGGCAGTGGTGGGCGGTGGTGGTGGCGGGTGGCGGTATTGGTGGTGGTGGCAGGTGGTGGGTGGTGGCAGTAGGTAGTGGTGGCGGTAGGTGGTGGTGGCGGTGGGTGGAGGTGGTGGGTAGTGGTGGTGGGTGTTGGTAGGTGGCGGTGGTGGGCGGAGGTGGTGATGGGTGGTGGTGGTGGGTGGCGGTGGTGGCCGGTGGTGGTGGTGGGTGGCGGTAGTGGTGGTGGTGGTAGGTGGTGGGTGGCGGAGGTAAAGGTGGGTGGTGGGTGGCGGAGGTGGAGGTGGGTGGTGGGTGAAGGTAGTGGGTAGTGGTGGTGGGTGTTGGTAGGTGGCGGTGGTGGGCGGTGGTGGTAGTGGGTGGCGGTGGTGGCTGGTGGTGGTGGTGGGTGGCGGTAGTGGTGGTGGTGGTAGGTGGTGGGTGTAGGTGGTGGGTGTAGGTGGTGGGTGGCGGAGGTGGCCGGTGGTGGTTTGGTAGGTGGTGGTGGGTGGAGGTGGTGGGTGGTGGTGGTGGTAGGTGGCGGTGGCGGTGGTGGTTGGACTAACGATGCAAATATTTTTAACTCTTGAGCTACAAGGACCTTTTATGCAATTGTTTCAAGGACGAATGGTGTAATTGTTTTGAGCCACAGGGACGATTCATGTAAATTTATTTAATTAACTCCATGCCACGTCAGATTCATGTATATAATAGGAAGATTAAGAAAGTTCGTGTATATAATAGGAAGATTAAGAAAGTTCGTGTATATAATAGGAAAAAAAAAAGTTCACACCATACAATAGGAACAAGTGACAAGTTTGATGCATTTCTGGACAATTTTCCCAACATTATATTGTACGTTATGGTAGTATTTCTATTATCGAGTTACATCATTTTATTTTAACTAGTTATAAGTCCCGTACATGCACATGATTTACACACATGAATCATTTTTTTTTTAATTTTAGTTTAGTGTATAAATATATAAGAATTTACATGTGAAAATTATAATATAAGTACAACTAATACTTGTTCAAGAGTTTTTCATTACTCCATCCGTTCTTAAATAAATGTCGAGTATGACTTTTCAGAGTCAAACTGGTTCAACTTTGACATTGAATATTTTTTGTGTTATATAATACATGATAAAAAAAATTATATCATTTAAAAATACACTTAAAACTCAATCCATTCATATATTTTGTATCAAATATTATATAACACCCACAAAAATAGTTAAGGTCGCAGTTGAACTAGTTCGATTTTGAAAAGTCAAACTGGACATTTTTTTAGGGACGGAGGTAGTATGTATTAATACAAAAGTAAAGTAAAGTAACTCTCATTGCCGTCTTCCACGTAATTGTTTAATAAAAAGTTAAAATGTAGACAGCCTTATCCCTACCTAAGGTAGAACGGCTGTTTCCGGTTCTACTTAATAGGTATTATGTATTAATACTTATTACAATAATATTTTGTAAAAAATTTTGTTGGTTAAAAAATTTAACTTTATTTAACTGACATAAATGTTGAAGTTGAAGTTGATATTGTTGTTTAACTTTAACTATTTCTAACATGTTATACAAAATGTGCAAGTGGTAGCACATAATCAACATTGATGAAGTTAAAAAATGACATGTATAATTTTTTAAAAATATTTTTCTGAATATCCGTATATAAACTTTAAATAAGATTTTAATGAATCGTTGTAATAAATACAATAGCGTATATTTATTTTAATATCACAGTAATCCATTCTTACATTTGATATTTATATTCCCGTTAATAATACTTTACGCGTATTTAATATTAAAGCCCGTGTACGCATAAATTAAACTTTTAAAATAAAATAACACGAGTCATTATTTAACGTATATAGCAAATAAATATTTAATGGATAAAAGTCTAAAACTAATATTATTTTTAAAAAATATTTAACGTATATTTATAAAATTTTGTAATTTTAATAGATGAAAGTATGAAACAAATACTGATATTCATGTCATTTTAAACAAAGTTCATACTATAAAGTATAGGGGGTATAAAGTGTAAGGGGTTACAATTTTTTTTCTTCTAAAGTTATTAAAAAATATGAAAACATGTAATTTTATACTTAACTCCATATATTTTATGTAAATTCAAGCACTAAAGTTTTATTAATTACTTCATCTTTTTTTAAGTTTTTGTTTTAACAAATTTGACACATATATTTTTATGAGTTTTTTTCTCAGCCAAATTTCTCAACCAAATTTATTAAAGTTTGACCAAAATATGTTCAATTTTGACTTTTTATTAAACAATCAGGTCGCTTGATTTTACCTACGTGGCAAAATCGAGCTCTCCTATTGACTTGTTACAAAAATCGGCTTAGGCAGCCGATTAATCGACGATTAAACGCTAGGCGGGGGTAACCGTCCCGATTTTCACTAATCGGCCTTATTAATCGGTTTGGTAAAAAAACGGTTAGAAATTAGACATAAAAAAATTGGCCAAACTGGGCATAAATCGGCCAAATCGGATAAATCAGTCAACTCGGTTATGGATATAAATCGGTCAAATTAGATATAAATCGGCCAAATCGGTCAAATCGAAAAAATATCGCCAAGATCAGCCAAATCGAACATATAGTTTAAAAAATTTATAATTATATATATATATATATATATATATATATATATATATATATATATATATATATATATATATATATATATATATAATCCAGTCCGATTAATCCCCGCCTAACCGATTAATCGCCAGGTGTTACCCGATCGCCCAGCTACCGCCTAGCGATTTTTTCAACCTTGTATATTGATTTAATTTTTTTTCGATGAAAGAGTTTTGCAAAATCACTCCGAAGCAATGTAATTATTTTATTATATAAAAGATATATTTTAAAGGTATGTAATATACCAGTTTGCATCATTGATTAAGATGGTGTATAAAGGTTCGTGAGGAAAAACTAAATGTGTAAAAAGTGTTTTTAATTAAGCCTTTTGTTTACTCAGATTAAAAACTTATTTATTAAAATAAATGGGGAAATGATGCCTACAAAGTAAATTTTCAAAATTATTGTTTAATGATAAAAAATAAAATTTTGGTATTTTCGAATTTGAAGCATAAAAGCTCCAAAAGTGCGTTTTAAAACTACTATGTGATAACTGATGTATAGTGACACTAACTCTTATCAATTTTCCCTTATAGTTAGAGTGAGGTACAGTGGCGCCATGGCTCGTGCCATAGTTATCAGCCCAAAAACGACGATGGCGCACGGTTATGTGGGTGGCACTGTCGGTTTTTTTTTTTTTTTTTTTTTTTTTTTTTTTTTTTTAAATCCGACCGTTAGAAACGGTCATATTACCATTTTTTTTTTTTTTTTTAATTTAATACCTAAAACTCTGAAATTTTAACCCTTTAAAAATCCTATAAATACCCCTTATTATTTTCATACTTCATACAAACTTTCAATATATTATATAACATACTAATCTCTACTTCTCTCATTTTTTTCCAAACAAAATGAATCCCACTTTACCATGGATTAACAGTATGCTAACCGATCCTTCGAACCAAATGACGGGCTCGTCTTCAAATACATACCCTCAAGCGCCTTACTTTCTTACCTTCCCGAACCCATATATCAATCCCGAAGAACAAATGCTATTTAGTTAATGAAAATTGCAACAACAACAATTTACTCAACCAAACCAAGCCACGGCTTCCCAAGATTAATTTTTTTTGTTGGTATATGGTTAAGTGTTATTGACAGAGGTGGTGCCGTCGCGTAATCTGTCTATTTATTGTTTGAAAAGTTCAATTATGAGATGGCTATGTCAAATGATAATAGTTTAATAACAACTTCTCATGAATTAATTAAGAGACGGTAACATAAATATTCGATACACTTTTTTCATACTGAATCTTTATTTAGTAATGTAAAATTTTATGTTTGATTTGTCAAATTAAATATCAAGTGAGGATTTAATACAATATTTATAGTTCATGGTATTTTATAGAACTTTCAAACCAACATACAAAATAAGAAGAAAACAGATACGTAGTATATTTTTTTTGGAGTTAAGTTCGTATAATAGCAAGATACTTTTAAAAATGTACAAATATCATACATGAACTTTGAAAAATACCAATATCGTATACGTACTTTACTTTAAAAATTCGTCTCCCTATCATACTGTAGCTGACGTGGCTTGATTAATTACTCACCGGTTAAATTAATTACACGACATTGTTAATGATTTTTATTGATTATATGAAGATTACTCTAAATGTTTATTATATCTTACTTATATTTTTCATATATATCATTACAAACACTTTATGTACACAAACATGAATCCTAATTATCATGGATCAATAAAAAATTGAAGGAGAAAACAATCAATATTCTCACTTAATGATTATTTAGTTGTTTATCAGTTGTTTGAATAAGTTTATGACAGAAAAATTTTCTCGTATTATCCATTTGCTCAATAATTATTACTTTAATAAAACTAAGTTCCACTATTTTATAAAAAAACAAACTTCAGGTACATAAAAAAGTGCATTTCGAATAGCATATGTAGATGGTGAAGCGAATATAAATGTAACTAAATATACACTATACTAAATTCAACATGGTAGTGAATGTGTGTTATATAATGACGTGTCATGTACATATAATGTCGACTTTGGCGTATTAAAAATAAGTTTGTGATGATAACAAAACGGATTTTCAAAGTACATGTACGGTATTGGTATTGTTTAAAATTCACGTATAATATTTGTACATTCTTAAAAGTATCTTGCTATTATATGAGATTAACTTTTTTTTTTTTTTTTTAGTCAGTACTTTGCAAACAAGCTCAGACTTGATTGTGCCCTTCTACATATGAAAGAATAGTGAACAAACGCACATGAGACTAACTAAACTTAAAGCCAACGCGTCATGTTATCTTTTAAACAATGATTTTTATTTTTGAAGAGATTGATGTTTTGTTATCATTTTCTACATGTCTGTTGTTTGTAGTAACCAATGTTTTGAAACCCGGGTTTGGGATCGACCCGGCCGAGTTACCGGGTCACCGGGTCAACCCGGGTCAACCCGGTTTTACGCACATTTCCAAAAATCGATTTTACGCACAAATATGAGTGAATAAACACCATAAGAAAGTCATATCAAACAAAAATAGCACCTTAATAATGACAAATAAATAAAAAAGAGTCAAAATTTAAATTTAAAAAAAAAAAAAAAAAAAAAAAAAAAAGAGAAAATCCAAACCCGGCCGGGTTTCAAAACCCGGGTCACTCAAAACCCGGCGGGTCACACCGGTTGACCCGGTTTTAGAAACCCGGGTCAAAACAACCCGTTTTTTGACCGGGTTCCGGTCCGACCGGTTCGACCGGCCGGGTCGACCCGGGTTTCAAAACGTTGGTAGTAACTATATATACCAAACCTATATGATGCAGGTATATATATAACCTTAACAAGAGACAAAATATATATATAGTACATATATAGTTCTATAGGCTCTCGTATATTTCGAGATAGGAGGTGATTTGCACACCCCCACAATTGATTAACACACTCAAATTATGAGTGTTTTGACATTTATACTCTTATAGGGTGAAAATAAAAAAAATGATGTGTGGGTATAAATGTCAAGACACTCATAAATTTAGTGTGCCAATCAATTGCATGTGTGCAAATCACCTCCATTTGGTGATAGTGAAACTTTAATGGATTGAGGGTTGATATGATTCAACCATAAATGAAAACATAATTATTAGTCTCTGAGTTTTATTATGTATTTTATTTTACCGGGTATAATCCCTTTACCCGGAGGTTTATTATGTATTTTAATTTACCAAATATTTAGCTATAGAAATTGTCAACAACATATTGGTATTGTGTATTAACAAATTTTAAGACTTACTTTAGTCTTCACATATCCACCTAAATAGACAGCAACTTCAGCTAACTTGCCACTTGCAGGCAACACCATAGTAATAACCTGACTATATAGTGGCAACTTGACTCGATGCATGCTTAATATATTCGTGATTAGTAATCTATATTGGCTACTTGACTCGATGCATCGTGATTAATAATCTATATCATATATTTCTACTACTAGTTTATGCATATGCATTTTTTAAACTTAAAATGGCTTAGAATTAAATAATGTTGGTGGACTATTATACATTTGATAAGAAAATGGTACCATTATCTACAACTAATTTAATATTTTAAATATTATTGATGCTAATTTTATCTAGATCACTTTTTAATATTTATAAGTCTCGTTTACCTATGATCTACGTAGCACTATCTGGTAGTGTACCCGGTCGTGGGTACTCTAGTTTGATAAAATCGAGGTCGTCCAAAGAGCTACAGTGCGGAGAGATGATTAGACTAAAGCAGAAAGGTTCCGTTGTTCAGTTGACTAAGTTTCAGTTGGGTCATACTATTATGGATGAAATGAGAAAATACGTTGTTCAGATAGGTTTTGGAGGCCCTTACTAAAACATGTGGCCTTCCAAATCTATATATATAATAAAAGAAAGTTTTTTTGAAATGTGTACATGTCATTTGATCCAAGCTGGCACTCTATCCACGTCATTAAAGCCACCTCACCTATTCCATATTTCCATGTCATATGTAACAGCTTGAATTATGCAGTCATTTAGTGAAGTTTCTTTGACTTTTGACCCGAAAACGTTATTTTCTTTACTCCTTCTTTGACTTTCTTATTTACTATCCCAATTCATTCATATCTACTTTCCCAAATTACACCCAATTGTATTCCCTGTCAATATCATTTTCTCTCAATCAAATATATGGAAATTGATTCTTCAACAACTGTACCTTTCAACCGAAGATATTGTATACAGTCTAATTTCAACGAATTCCACAAGAACATGACTGGTAATTTCGATTTCTAATTTCAAGCTTATTAACATTTAAGATTCTCTAATTTCAAGTTCTTAATAAAAGGTTTTATTAGTTTGGTTTTAGTCATTTTACATATTAACATGGCGGATGGTGGGGGTTATATTAATTTTGATTCAATTTTGAAGGCAGTTTTTTCAAACATCTATGTGATGTCGTAATCTTGCGGGTGGTGATCCAGTTCACTTAATAATGACCAAGGTACCATAATATTTGTTAAGTGGTCTAAATTGATGTTTGTTCTTGCTAATGTGGCCTATTATGTCCACGTAACTGATTTAATTTTTACTCTAGATCATAGCTTGATTTATGCAACAACAGATATTTACTATGCATGTTTATTCACTTCATTAACAGCTCGATATTTATCATGTTTATGCTTTTCATATATAGTTTACTATAGACTGTTTTTGGTGCTTAAATTATAGTGAGCCTCTTTGTTAATCTACTAAATATGTCATTTCTGTTTGTATAAGGTCTAGATAAAATGTCTTTAGGCTTTTGACCCATACAATTATACGTTACATGAGTCTTCTATTTTTTACACCTCTATCAAATGTGACATTATTATAATGTATCATTATTTGCTAAGCTTGCTCTCAAAATAAAGCATATATGGGTTTCTTTGTATATTCTATATTTTATGTTGCTCTGATTATAACTTTTTTACAAAACTTATAACATTGTGTTACTTGATACATTTTTTTTGTAAAAGCAATGACAAGGATATTAGATGATCATTATAGACGTTGTTTCTAATGCACAAGCCATGTTTATACGACGAGTTGGCTAATGATTGGGTTACTCTTTTTGTTAATCTCTTGCACACACGTTGTATTTAATGTACTTAACTAAAGGATTTTCACATCCATGTATTTGTTTCTACTGGTTATCGTTGATAAATCATGGCTACCTCTAGCAGAAATCTATAATATGTGACTACTTATAATATATTTTCTCCATTAGTGTAGGTTTTAAAAACCCTGCCCAAGTCTTGCGTTCCCCTTATGTTGTTGTATATAAAGCATAATCTCTCAACTCTTACTTATAGGGCCTCTAAAACAACAATTTCGGATTACAACCGTGTTATTTTAATGTTGCATAAATTCCAAATAATCAGTCTAACTCTTATTACAGATGATTGGATGTACAAGTTTGTATAAAACAAAGCGATTAAAATTTGCATTTCCACTATGTGCAGATATGAAAAAATATTGCATACTACTGATATAGTGAGGAAATATGACTTCTTTAAATATATATTTTTTCAGCAAGAGCAAGGTCTACTTTTTAAAATTTTAGGTAATTATCTTTATCTTACTCAGCATCATAGTATCCAATATGTTGTATACAACTCTATAGATTCCAATTAGGGCCATCTTGATAAGCTGGGTAAGCTTTCTAAGCCGTATATAGGCAGTTTCATGTTGCTAAGTAATGGTTTGGTGGGCTTAATACTTCATTACCATCCTAAGTTAGATTTTTTTACGTTTGTAACACTTTTAGCCTGAAAGGGTACACTTAAATTTTTCTTGATTTTTAGCTCTTTAATAGTTTATATGTGTATATTTTAAACATGTAGATAAATGAGTGAGATATTATATGTGTTTCTTTTATTGTGAACAAAATTTTATTTTTAAGATAACCTGTGTTTTGTTGCTCCCTAATTCTTTATGCGGACATTACAACGCTCTTACCTTTTAGAAGCTAATTAATTAGGACACTGGTTGGACTATACAAGCACAAAAACAAGTATCATTATTTAGCTTGCAAGATGTGCATAACTTTTTCAACTTTATTGTGTATAAATTACCATAATATTCTTAGCTTGACAACAGTTTCCCCTCACAAGTAATCCATACTAATTGAATGCCGGATACCTTCTTAATAAGTGTCATGTTTATATTTTCAGGATACAAGAGTTTCAGATAATTCTCATTCAAGTGGCTTTTTTAAGCTTGCATATATTACTACATTTAGTAATTCATATAATTAAATACTATACTACATTAACTGCATTATAATGTTCACTAATGACATATTAAATTTTAGCATTAAAATGTGGCATTTACATATATATCCCTGAAAATTTTAAAAATTACACATATATATTTTTGATGCATTAAAAGCATTGTACTTTATGCATAAAAAACTAGTAAAAATGATATATATGTAATTTTTAAAATTTTCAAAAGTATACATGTAATTCTGCCTAAAATAGATGTTACAAACCTACAATAATGCAAAGGTAAAATAAATCGATAAACTAAATAGTATTTAGAAAAAATTAAACGGATGGTCCTTGTGGTTTACACAGATTGCATGTTTAGTCCCTATTTCATTTTAATTACACCAGTCGTCCCTATTTTGTGAAACCTTGCACATTTTAGTCCCTAGTTTGGATATGCCGTTAGTTTGGTCGTTAAGTTATTTGCACCGTTAGTCCTTCGTTAATACTTTTGCACCGTTAGTCCTCATTTTCTAAAAAAGTCCTCATTTTTTGCACCGTTGGTCCCTCCGTTAATATTTTGCACCGTGGTCAATCTTTTTACGTTTTCGTCCATTTTTTAACGTTCTCGTCTGTTTTTTTTAGCGTTTTCGTTTATTTTTTTACGTTTTTGTCCATCTTTTTACGTTTTCATTCATTTTTTTACGTTCTCGCCCGTCTTTTTTTATGTTTTCGTCAATTTTTTATACTTTCATCTATTTTATTACGTTCTCATATGTTTTTTACGTTTTTGTCCATTTTTTAATGTTTTCGTCCATTTTTTTACGTTTTTGTTCATCTATTTATGTTTTCATCCATTTTTTACGTTCTCATCCATTTTTTACGTTCTCGTCCATTTTTTTTCGTTTTCGTCCACTTTTTTATGGTTTTGTTAATCTTTTTACATTTTCGTCCATTTTTTAACGTTTTCGTCTGTTTTCTTATGTTTTATCGGTTTTTGCTATTTTTTACGTTTTCGCCTATTTTTTGTGATTAAGTAAGTATACTAAAAGAAAATTTGATATTTGATAAAAATGTGTCCGTGTTGATTTTAAATCACGATTTCAACCCCTTTCTGATCTGAATCATCAAAAGTGTAAAACACGAAAGTTGTCCGAAATAATGTTGTACATCAAGACTCATGAGTTTTGGTAGTAAACATCACTTGTTTTATATTTTCTGGTTAAAATCTCGCGTAACTTGATGTAAAATATTATTCCGGACAACTTTCGTGTTTTACACTTTCGATGATTCTGACCAGAAAGGGGTCAAAATCGTGATTTAAAATCAACACAGACACATTTTTATCAAATGTCAAATTTTCTTTTAGCATACTTACTTAATCACAAAAAATAGGCGAAAACGTAAAAAAAAAAGGGCAAAAACCGATAAAAACTTTAAAAAACAGGCGAAAACGTAAAAAAATGGACAAAAATATAAAAAGATTGACAAAAATGTAAAAAGTTGATGAAAACGTAAAAAAATGGACGAGAACGTAAAAAAATGGACGAAAACGCAAAAAGATGGACAAAAACGTAAAAAAAGAGATGAAAACGTAAAAAAAAACGGATGAAAACGTAAAAAAACAGACGAGAACGTAAAAAAATAGACTAAAATGTAAAAAAGATTGTCAAAAATGTAAAAAATGGACGAAAACGTAAAAAAAATGGACAAGAACGTAAAAAATGGACGAAAACGTAAAAAGATTGACGAAAACGTAGAAAAATGGACGAAAACATTAAAAAAAAAAAAGGACGAGAACGTTAAAAAATGGACGAAAACGTAAAAAGTTTAATAACGGTGCAAAATTATTAACGTAGGGACCAACGGTGCAAAAAATATGACTTTTTTAGAAAACGAGGACTAACGGTGCAAAAAGATTAACGGAGGACTAACGGTGCAAATAACTTAACGACCAAACTAACGGCCCATCCAAATTAGGGACTAAAATGTGCAAGGTTTCACAAAATAGGGACGACTGGTGTAATTAAAATGAAATAAGAATTAAACATGCAATCTGTGTAAACCACAAAGACGAGCCGTGTAATTTTTTCAAGTATTTATTAACGAAAACCAAGAAGAGAATTATTTCGGAAAACCCCCTATGCAAACCAACACTTGTCTAGAAACAAAATGCAGATTTGGAAAACCCCAAATCTTGATTAAACAGGAAATATTAAAGTTTTTTTTTTCATAAACATCTTTTATAAAAATAGTAACAACTAAAAAAATTATTACTTAAGGAAAGAATTGATTGTTTTAAATACAAAAGACTTAACTTGGGGTTTGTTTATAAAAGATTTACTAAGTACAAACATATGATTTTCATTTTTGAAGAGTATGTAATTTTGTTCTCTGTCATTTTATACCAAAACAAATATCACATGCGCGTATGTTCCTTTTTACAGTTTTTTATAACTATATATGGTTCCAAGTGTAAACTTTTGTTTCATTGATAATCATGGTTTTTTATTTTTGACCTACTAATTCATAAGATTTGAGTTCACCGTTATACTTACTCAAACTTGATGAAACCTTATTTTTTCAAGAAGGTTGCTCGACAAAACTTCTTCAAGAATAGATAATTGCAAGAATGGCCATGTGGTATTATTTAAACACTAAACACAAACTATAAATGGGAAACTATTTTTAGTTTGGTTAATAATCCAACAATTTTTATCACAGCTAGAGATGCATGTCTTTAGGAAGGAAATACAAATACTCCGTATATTACTGAAACAAGTAGACACGCACGGATACATGTCTTTATTCCAACACGTACAATAATAGATAGGTTATAGAACGTGCACTCATTTTAATGGGGGATGCACTCGATCATTTGTCTTTTTAATCACGTACAACGTAACATAGGCTTTGCTTCTTTATTATAAATGCAGCGTCTTGTTGGTCCTACGCCGCAGACCTGTCGGCACGTTGCTTTTTCATTTATCATTACGTAAACACAATGAACTGCACTACACGATTGCGGCGCGGGCCAGCACTTCACATTTAACTTACATGCGGCAGATATTTTGTCTACTCCTTCCTTCGCGAACTTGAGCGCCTTCTCTGTGGGTTTGAGCAATTTTAACAGTTTATCGATTGATGGTAATCCAGCCAACTTGCGATCCTCCATCCTGCACATAATTATAGATTCTAAATGATAAATATGGCCATTTTGGTGTGCTACTGTGTGAAAAAAAAAGAAAAAGAAAAAAGAAAAAGAAAAAGAAAAAAACCTACTTAATTATAGTTACTAAAATAACAGATAGCTATAATTTATTATACTGATCAATACGAATCTGGAAGTATATATATGCTGATATATAATAGTAAGGTCTTGACAATGGCACACCAAAGTAACTACATACGTCTTTGCTCTTATAATATGTATTAATTAACGTTAGTAAATGCATGGTAACCCAAAAGAAATGACAAGAAAGAGTTATATATTATTAATGTATACCGAGCTGAAGGGAGATGATCATCTGCAGACGAAGAACAAATAAGAAGAATGATTGCTAAGAGAAATAACATCGATTTCTTATTGAGGATATCCATTTTTCTTTTGTATGTGTGAGGGATATGATACTATACTAGCTTATGGTCTTCTCTTATATAGGCAAGTTTTTTTAGCCTCAAGTTAAGAGCCGCCAGCCAATCCCGACTAAAATCTACGTAAAAAATTATTTAAACCCAAGTTGCATGGAAAGGAAAGATTCTTACAAACAAAAGACATTGAAAAGAAAGAACGAAGAAACTTAGCTGAGGAAAGACAAGGCAGCACATGGTATTTGCTTTCTTGGAATAATTTATTGTTAGGTTTTTATTTGTTTTACTTCTCATTTCTATGTAAGAGCATTACGTGTAATAATGCATCACCCGGTGTTATGCTGATGTGGAGGCCGCGTTGATGGCGTTACCACACCGCCGGACCCGAATGTTTGAACTCATTTTATGGTTCCTTAAATCATTTAGATAGTGTATATATACGTTGTGGCTATGTATACATTGACTTTTTCAACTTTACCACGACGAATGTTAAGATGATTTCAGCAGCAAAAAATAAGTCCAAAGCCAAGTAGACATAGCGTAGAGAGAGCCTGTAGCCACTTCCTCCTCGAAAGCTAACTTAGAGGGGGATCCATGTGTTAGTGCAAAAAGTGTGACGGGTATGGATTGAGCTTAGTTTGTGTGTTAGGTTGCCTGGGCGGACTGCCAATGAGTGAGATCTGCACTAATTCAAGTAATGAGATGATTCCATGCACAAACGAAAGTAAATCGTTAGCCTTACCATGGGGACGGACCTCACGATTAAGCTCCGGCGTGAGAGTAAGTAATCATGTTTGTCAGAGAATATATGTATGTATTGGGATATGTGAGAAAGTCATACCTCGCAAATGTGTTAAAAGGTTGCCTTTTATAGGTGGACTAAATACTAGGGTTTCCTAGTATTTCGCTTATTATTGTTAGTTACAGAAGTGGGATCCTTGTCGGGCAAGGGTCCGCGATTTAATCGAGTTTTCGGATAGAGATCAGATTCCACGGCCATAGGATGGTCCGCAAGCATGCTATGGAAGCGTTACTCGGGTGATTTGCGTGCGTCTTTGTAAATCCGGGCCGCACCTTGCTTATTGTTGGGCTTTGGTGGCGTCCAGTATGTTTGTTTTGTTCTGTTGGGTCGGGGCCCAACTGTGTATAATGCAGTATAGGCCCAATAGGTCACTATCTGTATTATACGTTATCAAGTCCACCCAGTCTAGTGTGTTTATTGCAAGCGTTCTTTTAGTCAGCGTGCAGTGATTGTTGCTAGACTAAAATTCTGCTTTTCTTCCGTTTCGTGGCTGATTGTTTCTTCGTGACACTTCGTTGCACTTGTTAGGTGAGGTCATTTGTGACGTGTAGCGTTTTTAACCTTTCGTATTCTGACTGATTTGACCTAGTGGACTGTTCGTCTTTACTTTCATCCTTATCTTTTACTTCTTATCTAGGCCGTTCGTTTGAATATTATTTGACACGTGTCTTCATCTTGGTCTATTTTTATTAGATATACCATGGGCATAAATGTTTGATTTTGTTTTAACCACCCTTCTCTCTCTTTTATAACTTTCCACCATTATCGAAATTTCAAGCTCTTTTACCGTTTCTCTTATTTTTTACACCTTTCTTATAGAAATCTACGAATTCTCCGAGGTTGGGTTACTATATCTTTTCCTTTCATGATGGGTGATGTTATGGGTATTACGTGTAAACTCTCTCTAGACGCTTTTAACTCCATTTGTTGGAAGTTTCTCGTCCCTAAAAAGGTCTACCCGGAATTACCGGATCCGGCTCAGACCATCCATAAGCCTCCATAGAGGAAGATAGGCCTTTATACCCGTTTTTTCGATGTTGCCCATATCCGGTTACTTTTGTCCTTGTTTTTCTTCGATTTTCTTAGGTATTGTAAGATTCAAATATCCCAACTTCATTTCTTCGGGGCGGCTAAGGTTTCCCATTTTGAGATTATGTGTCGTATTCACGCCATTGAACCGACGGTTAATCTTTTTCGGTGTTTTTATATAAAGTCCAAGAAGAATGGACGGTTTTCTTTTAGTAAGCGCTCTGAGAAGACTCATGTTTGTTATACAAAGGTTTTGGATTCGGTGAAGAATTGGAATGACTGTTTCTTCTGGGTTGACGACTTTGCTTGTCAGTATATCTTTCCATGGCATACTGCCAAAAATATCTTTAAGGATGCTGTTCCTAAAGAAGGTGAATTTAATGCCGATGATTTTGCTTTTCTTGTTAATAACCCGATTCCATTCTGGTGGTATCCAGAACCCTTTCTTTAATGGGTTGGGTTGAGTCGTTATTATACCTTGGGTGAAGATATGTATCCTGTATATTTTGACAGCAATGGCGCGAGTAAGTGTGTGTATTTTGTTTTTTGCATGCTATCTTTCGGATACCTTCAATCGAACTTATCTTATTCTTCCTTTGACCTTCCTTTTTGTTGTTGTTGTTGTATAGAGAGACTTATTTTCGTTGGTCATACTTGCGGATCCTTCCGAGGGGGAAGTTATTGGGAGGCCGCACCGTGAGGGGGAGCTCAAGCTTTTAGAAGTTGCTGTTAAACGTTTGGTTCCGCTTCTCCCAGTTTCACCCATCCGTGAGGAGGGCGAGTTGGATGCTAGCATTAATGAACTATTTGGTGATGTTGATGGTGTTAGACAGGATGGTCCTATTGTTGGTAATGATGTTACGGGGCAGGGTGGGTCTGGTGCGGAATCGGTAGTTACCCAAGCTAGTAATGTTGATCTAGAGACTGTTTCTGGTGGGTCTAGGCGAAAGAGGAAGAAAGTTGCTTTGCCCGTAAGTGCTGGTGTTCCTTCCCATCCCGTAAAAAGGTTAAGGAGTGACTTTGGTGACTCTAGTAGATCTACTACCGCTGACTGTCGCGAGTTAATTGTTGGGTTTGCTCCTCCTAAATTTTTTGCTGAGGTTCACGACATGGAGTATGATCAACTCTTTACTAAATTTAATGTTGGAACTGCCCGTCAGACTGTTTCGAGTACTGAGCTACGGATGTGATCTGAGTACAACATCACTGAAAAGAGGAGGTTGTCCGCTTTATGTGGTCAGCGTGCTGATCTGTTAAAGGCAAACGATACAAAGATTGCTAGGCTAAAAACTGGGTTAGCCTTGGCGAGGGCAGAAGCACCGGGGACATATAAGAAGCTTTGATTGGATTGCAATTAAACCCCAAATGGTTGATGTTTTTTTTTTTTTTTTTTTTTTTTTTTTTTTTTTTTTTTTTTTTTTTCCATTTCATGTGAGCAGAAGAATGGAACTAGGGTCATGTTTTAGCATGGGATATGAATGGTCCGAGTATTGAGATAGTTCTGATCATATCCGACCCATTTATATGATCCACTGGGTCAAGAAAAATGATAGTCAAATTTATTTTATGATATAAGATTATTTGAGGACCAAACCTTTTTTACATACCAAGGGACTAATCTCCACCATCTATCTTTATTTGATTTAATGATAAGATTAATCCCAACAATTTAAAAAACCCACTTTCATCTTTATCTTTCAAACCGTTAATCGTTAATCGAAAAAAAAATACCGTTACGACGAGCATTTAATTGTCTTTCTATAGATAGGCTATTTGATATATTTTCGAATTTTTTTTTTCGTTTTTTCACGTTTTTTTTCGTAGCCGAAAAAATCATATATGATATGATATGTCATATCATATATGATTTTTTCGGCCACGAAAAAAAAACATGAAAAAACGAAAAAAAAAAAAAATTGTCGAAAATATATCAAATAGCCTATCTATAAAAAGATAATTAAATGCTCGTCGCGATGGTGTAATTATTTTCACTTAACGATTAACGGTTTAAGAGATATTTAAATTATAAAAAATGAGTGAAATATTAAAATGTTTTTAATCTCAACAATTGATTTCTTTTTAGATGCATGGTGGGGATGAGTCCGTAAGAAAAGCTTGGTATTTAATATAACTCTCCTCTTTATTTTATTTAATAAACGAATTGTGATAAAGTAACCTGTGAAACTTGCAGTAGAACACTACCATAAAATAAAAACCAGTTTTATACAAGGGTTGAAACGACCTAAATGAGCTCAATGTTGAGCTTTTACTAGCCTAAGTTGGACTAAAACTTGATATAAGGTTGTGCTTGAGTTGCTTGATAAAAATTAAAACACTTTGCACGTCTTAGTTAGGGGTTGTTATAACGGGACATGCATCAATTTTTTTATTTTTTTATTTTTTATTATTATTATTTTTTTTGTCAACAGTTTGGAAGTTTAGAATAGAAATATGGCTTTATACGAATACTCAAATAAGTCCGTCTCGTCATGTTACATAAACTAGGGAATTCAAATTTAGTTCTATTTATGAAACTAGTGTATGAATAGTTATTTTTTTAAACTTAATTCTAAAAGCTCATTTGTCTCTTGAGTATGCTCAAGCTCGTCTACTAAACAATCTCGGTTAGCTTGATTCACTTACACCTAGTTGACATCAACTTACACTCCTAGTTGACATCATTGTATCAAATAGCGGTGAAAATTCTCAAGACACAGTAACTAACAAGTTAGGATTGATGTTAAACGGATTAGTGCGGTCAACGGAGCTCACATAACCCGTTTAGCAAGCATGCCGGTTCTAGCTGATATTCCCAACCAGTTTTCAACCCGTCACCTTATTTAAAAATGAAATAAAAATATTAACTTTTACAAGTACTGGTCATATTGTAGAATTGCATATCAAGGGGCCGGGTCTCGATGATCCGGTTGTATTCATCTATCGGCCAATACACCTTTTATAAGTGTGTTCGAGAAGTAGCTTGTGTGAGCTTATAAGAATTTGAACTTTAAAATAAGCATGATCAAAAAATGAGTTTTGTTTATCACAAAAGTATTAAAAGCTTCTATGAAAACTATAAAGTTCATAAGCTCAAATGAACGAAAATGATATTTTCTAAATAAGCATAGCTTGTAATTTATCAAATTACTTAAAAGTATTTCTGTCTATTATGATGAACACACACAAACTTCTACGTGAACTTAATTTCATGATTTTTCATTTCATTTTACAATAATAAAATTCAACTCTAACTAATTGACAAACACCTTTGTGAAAAATAAAAACGCTTACAAATTTATATTTTTGTTATTTGTAACTCCGACTATGTTTACAAGTAGAGGTGGCAAAACGGGCATGTCGGGCAGGGTTAGACCACGGGTACAAACGGACACGAGCCAAACGGTCATTTTATGAGACATTGTTTTGAGAAAATTGTTTGTGAATTATGTATGATCTGTGTGAGAATTATGTGTAAATGGGTGTGACCAATAATTAGCTGTGAATGGGTGTTAAATAAGCTCATAAACCACGCCCATTGATTTGAACTTGAAATTCAAAAAAATCCCGCCCACCCACTTTTGAATTTTAAACGGTTTAAACAATCCCGCCCATGTATTTGAATTTGAAATTTAAAAGTTTAACTGCCTTTTTATTTAAATTTGAAATTTCAATTTATCCCGCTCATGTTTTTGAAATTTGAATTTTAAACGTTTATAGCCGAGATGTGGCAAAACGTTCACGAATTCCATGCCAGTAAAGGACCTTTTTGGCAAGTCGTAACACAAAAGTTCAATGAACAATCAGACGGTTCTTTTCATAGCAAACTCCAGCTAACGAGTAAGTGGGCAAGAATGAATTGTGATTGCCAAAAATTTCATGAAATTTACTTGAATTTGCAGCCTACACGTGAGCCAGATGTTCGTCTTGAAGATGCAATGAACGTTTACAAAGAAAGCAATGGTGGGAAAGATTTCAAATATTTTCAAGTGTGGTTGATTTTGAAGGACAACGTCAACTGGAACAGATATATGAATTAATGGCCTTTGTATTCCTGTATCGTGTGTTGGTTTATGTTAAGTATTTCCGTATGGGAGGTTAACGGCTAGTTTATGGTGTTGTATGATGTAGTACGATATTATGTCAGTTTAAGTTTAAGTTTGAATAAAAGGCTTAACGGCTAGTTTCAGAAATAAGGGGGTCTTTTGTAATTTCCAATATCTTTAGTTCAAAATATATAAAAGTCCATAGGAGTGAAAAGTGTCAAAAAAAAAAAAAATTTTTAGCAAAATAAGCCTTAACGCCACAAGCTGCATCAACTAACGCACCTTAACGTGCGTTATTCACCCTTTAACGTGAGTGGGCACGTTACCACTCCACATGCTCTAAGCGTCATACATAGCCATTTCAAAAAAGTAAGAAGCTAAATACGCCTAAATCTTTTACTACAACTTTGCCCATAAAAGCCATTTTTATGATTTTGGACGAAAGTTCACAATTTATTTAAAAGTTAAAAAAACAATAAAAAATAAAAAAAAATACTCCCCATTATATTCCCGCCGATAAACACACCAAAAATTCAAATCACTCCAAACCAACAAACTTTTTAAAAAAATGAAGAAGAAGAAATCAAACCCAAAACCATCACCAATCATCAAAACCAAACCGCTGACGTCATCATCATCACCTTCACTCAACAAAATATCAGATCTGAAGAAAACGACGTCGTTGCATATCGATTCGATTAAGCGAAACATCGATTGCTGTTACTCCGATTTGCTTAAGGATATGGATGCTTCTCACATTCGCTTACAAAAACGCTTTCAAGTCAGTCATCCTTATTATCTACTATTAATCGATTTTTTTTTTATATAATCTGTACGAAATAATGCCGAATTAAGTTGTAGAATTTGTAGTTACTTATTGTTATATATTTGATTTATCGATAGATAGCGATATCAGGTTTAGATTAGCTGTAGTTAGTTTTGGTGATATCAGGTTTAGATTATCATATCGATGGCTAGCGATATCAGGTTTAGATTAGCTGTAGTTAGTTTTGGTGATAATACTGATACATTTGATTCAAAGTTTATACTAGTTATTTGTGAAGCGATGTGATTCGTTCATAAGTAGTTAAGTGTCGACCTGATCCAGATGATGTAAAGTATGTTCGTAATGATCTCTATGACGCAACTTAAGTTTTCGATACTTTTAGTTGCTTATTGTTATGTACGGAATATGTTAAGTTCTGTTAGTAGATACTATTGTTTATCTTATTGATCTGATCTTGATATCAGGTTTAGATTAGCTGTATTTATTTATGAAGTGATGAGATTCGTACGGAAGTAGTTAAGTGTCTACCTGATCCAGATGATGTAAAGTGTGTTCGTATTGATCTCTATGATGTAAATTAAGTTTTCGATACTTAGGTGAATGTTGATGTGGATGAATAGAATTTGTAAGCAATATGTTAGGTTCTGTCAGTAGATAGTATTGTTTATCTTATTGATATGATCTCGATATCAGGTTTAGATCATTTGTATTTAGTTAACGGAATATGTTAAGTTCTGCTTGTATTGATCTGAAATCGATAAAAGTAAATTAAGTTTTATATAATTATGTTTCTGCTTATAATTTTGTACGTAGGTGAATGTTAATGCGAATGAACAAAATTTGTAAGGAATATATTAGTTTCTGCATGTAGATGTAGTTTAGTGTATTGATATCATCTCGATGTTGTTTAAGTTTAGGTTTATAGAAATTCAGTCCTGCTTATCGTTATATGATCAGTGTAATACTAGATATTATGAAATCGTTATTTATGTTTCAATAATCTTTGTGAGGAAAATGTTAGTTTCTGGCTGTAGATAAGCTTGTCGTATCGATTTGGTTGTGCAAATGTTAATTGATTATCTGATAAATTATTGTGTTGTATATGAACAGAATATGTAGATATTGTTAATCGTATGGATCTGATCTGGATACTGTAAAGTTAGGTTTACATAATGTTTATTTGCTTATTGCTGGGTACCGAATTGGGTGTTTACTGTTATATGTGTAGGTGGGCTGAAAATGTCAAGTTTCTGTTCGTAGATGATTTTGTGATATCAATTTTAGTTGGCTAAATGCTGATAATCAGATTGCTGATATAAATTAGGTTTTAGGAAATGTTAACTATGCTTGTATAATCACATAGAGAGTTAGTTATGATCAGTTTAGCTGTAGATTAGGTGATTTCTGCTTGTAGGTTTTTGGTTTACGGTTTGTTTCACTTCACCACGCGTAGGAAATTAGTTGTTTATATGCAAGCAGTGAACTGCATATGCTGTTTCTAAAAGTGATTTGAGTGTCCTTTGATGATGTTGTATATCCATAAGAAATTAGGGATCAAGTTTTATGTAATCTTATACATATACACACACAAACAATGAAACAATATAAGTGAGTCGAGTACCTGTTGTTCTTTGTCTTTGTATAAAACAGGCACCGGAATTTTTGTTTATGCTGGTAGATATTTTCTCATATTGATTGTAGTAGTGAAAAAGTCAATCACCAGCTTATTGATGCAAACTTCTCTTTAAGAAAAGCTTGATATTGCTTATCTATGTATATTCGTATTGTAGATTGCTTCTGATGTAATTTGCTGTAGAAAAGGTGGTTTATACCTGTAAAGTTTGAAAGTTACTCAATTATAAAAAATGTTTCATTTTGTGATTTACTTGTAGGGAATTTGAGTCCTGATGTTTATATGCAATTAGAGATCATAATTTCTTTTTCGTTATATGAGCTGTTGATCTTTCTTTTTTAATGTATTCATGTGTAAATAAATATATAGGTTAATTGATATAGTGTTCTTAAGAAATCGTGAACAACGTTTCTAGGTGAGTTCTCGTATATAAAACCAGAGATCATGTTCAAAAGCTTCTTTGGATCATGTATTTCTGTCTAAAGAACAAAACAAACATATTCTCGATGTGATATCTGGAATGCAAAAGAGTCATTCATGTGAGTTTTTGTAGCTTGATTTAGGCACTACATATACATAAAGTTGTGTTGATTTGTTCTCTACTTGATGGAGGCTTTAAGTGGATTTGTGACATGTTGTTTGTTATTAAAGCTTTGATTTGAATGAGGAAACACAAGTAACCATTGTACTTGACACGTTGCAAGAAAGAATGATTTTCAGTAGTTATATGATGATTCATTTCCATCATTAGACCACATGTCCACATGTTTTTAATATTGCCATTTTGTACCAATTTAAGTTATGAACTTGCGATCTATCCTTTTTACATCCTAGTAATTAGGGTAACTGAACTTCTGCATATTTTACCATAGATTTTGAAAACCATGGTAAATAAATAGATTGTAGTATGATGTTCTGTAGAAAAATTCAGAATCAGAACTAGTTTCTTCCCTGTACTTTTGGTCAGATTATACATACTAACTGGTCCCTAATAGCCAGAAGTACAAGTAATGAGCAGAATTTTAGTTACCATCCATGACCTCTAGCGTTCTAGTATCTATTTGTCTTAAAATCTATCTCCCCTGTTGCTATTTCTGCAGGCTCAAAACCAAGCATGCGAACAATCAATGGTTGAAGCTGAAAAGGATTTCAAGAAGATGATTGACCACATCAGTGAAACTCATGACACGGTGGAGGTTAGTTTTGCAGCCACTTAACAACCTTTCATTAGTATTTAAAGTTACATGTCTCACGAGATTGTTTGTTCCAGGCATCGTATACGGATGTGATAGCAGAAGCACAAGTTCGAGCTACTCGATGTATGTTTTATGGCCTAAATCTCATTTGTGTCTAAATTTTAATGATATGATCTGCTATAATATAAAGTAGAAGCATGTTGATTCAAAACAATCCAAGCATCCCTTATTATCCAGTTATTGCCACTGTAAATTTCTATAATCAGTTGATATGCTTCTGATTATTTGAGCGTCAATATTGCAATCAATATCAAAAGGCACACCCAAACACCCCCTAACTTGTTTAATTTTTGCTGATGCTAAAATCCAGTGTGCAAAACAACCATTCCTGAACTTAAGCAATCTGTGGAGAAAGCCATTGATACACTAAGGACCCATTATGTGGCTGCATCAACTTGACCGTAGCCTTAACAACTGATCAGGTGAGAAGAATTTTTACTATACTTGAATACGCATCCTATTTATTATCAAAATTTAGCTTTTAGAATACATTGATGTAAGCTAATACATCGGAAATTGATCCATTGATCCCGGTTGCCACTTCTTTGTGCTTTTCAGGAAGTTTCTACTGGGAAGAGTTTATTTGAGGCACTGGAGCCTGGAGGTATAGCAGTTTCACTTTGATCTAGTATTTGCAAATTTTCAATACTGGTTGTCCACTATAAATAAGCAGAGTTTTATCACAGTATTATAACTGTACATTTAAATGATGTAAAACGTTGTAGAAAGAAATATGTTCAAATGTTACAAAGGATTAGTGTGAAATGTAAATCGCAATCTGTTTGGTTCAAGTCTGATCCTAAACAACACCTGGTTTGGAATTTAGTCCCATATCTGTTGCTATTAGGTATGTATGTTTCAATATTGTCCCACATCGGTTTGGAAGGTGATATATTGGAGATGATATCATCTATAAATAGGGAAGGATGCCAATAGAATAGTCACTTACCTGGACAGGGTCAATGGATGATCAAAAAGGTCCATGGCCTAGGTTGGTGAGCACCATTGCACTTCGGTGTGGTGCCGCCTAAGGTCAGCCCAAGTGGTTGAACCTATGTCATAATTTGTTGTAGGGGCATGCGTTCGCGCGGCCCGTGAATTACTAGTTATCAAACGTTTTCTATTCACCAAGGTTATCAAACTAGTTCACCAACTGTGCTTATCAAACGTTTTTAAAAATATACTGTAACTAGGTAAATGTAAATCGTTGCAAATATTCGTTGAAGTGGGGTTGTGCGTGCCTATTGGGCTGGGCCCTTCTTATGGTTAAAATCTGTGTTTCAACTATCCCAAACCTAGATATCTTTTCTGTAAATAGTTCAAGTATAAAGATAGTACAGTGACTACAATCAACCTATAGAATTACTCAATTACATTGACCTTGGCGGCTTGGCCAAATTTACATCTGAAACAACCAAAAACTAAAATATTAACAAACATCTTACTTTTGTATCATTGATGTGTTAAACTGACGAAAATTCATCAAACTCAAAAGCCCATATGTTAAATTGAGTAAACCAAGGAAGCTAAACAATCTGAAACCGTTCATTTACACATGCTCTAATAGTTTATCATACACTTTATAAACTACTAGTCGGGTAGCTACGCGTTGCGGCGACGGGCACCTTGAAGTAAATATTTTTTCGAGAAATGTTTACGAAAAATTGTTAGTACAATATAATATTAAAATATAGCAACAAAATAAGTATTATTATACAAACATGTACTAATATGATACTGACGCAATGCGCCAGCGAAATCAAATTGTCTAAGAGCAAGACTACGTGATGATTGATAATTTTATTATGAGTGGTTGCATATTTTATAACGTTGAAAACATCATGCAGTTATAGTAAAAGAAATCAAATTGTCTAAGAGCAAGACTAATTATTAGAAAATTTCCAAATATCACTTATCATTCAATTAATTGCATTAAAATATGTTTGTATATAAAAAAACATGAATTAAAAGGGTAGTTATAGTTTTAAATGTTTTTTTGTCAAATCACATTGCAATTTTTTTAGGTTGCAAAACATGTCTACAAAACGTGTTTAAAATATTGCAACAAATGCTATTAGGTTGTAATCAACATAACTCCATAATAAGCAAGTATGTTAGCTGAAAATTTTAAAATTTACTTATTTATCATGTATCAAATACTTTATAATGTAGTATAGATAGATTATGAATACTAGCTTAAGTAACCCACTAAAGTTTCATCCATGAGATGGAAAAAATTTCAACCGTCATAAACCAAGTTTAAGAGTGAATTACAAAGAGGTTATACCAGCGTTATAAAAAAAGTTTAAAGAGTAAAGAGGTGAACTTTGGTTTATTATAGTGCAATTACAAAGAGGTTAAAAAAAAGGTGTTTTGAATTTTAATGCAATAAAGATATAAGTTTAAGTGTAGAATTAAGAGTGTTTAGTTATAAAGTTAGAGTTAAAATGTTCATTTACCAGCGTTATGAAATGAAGATGTTAAGGACTATTGACGCAACCTTTTAGAGAAAAGGACTAAACTTGAAACTTTGTTACAACTTTAAGGACCAACTGTATAATTTACTCAAAGATGAATAAAAGTTTGTATTGTTACTTTTTTATTTTTGGCACCGTCTGTCTTTTTATTTCCCTCACTTTTGAATTTCATTTCTTCTTCTAGGGTAGAAAACCCCCAAATTAAATTTACCACAATTGACATAAAAAAATGGGTGTAAATCTTACTTCAGGAGCAATATCGAAGATATTGACCGGTAAATGTACCTGGAAGGATCTAAAACCGGTGCTTCAAGTGATTTTTATTGCTAGTAAGACACATACTATAGATAACAAGCCATGGTACGGGGTTATGTTATCTGATGGTTCTTCTAGTCAGGTTGGTATAATTGCTGAGGAGATTTTTATATCAAACAAGTTGCAAAAAGGATCCATTGTTCAATTGACTATGTTTCGTTTGATTGACCCTCATAGGTATGTGTTATATTTGTATCTTTAATTGAATAGGTTTTGAAAAGAAAAAAAATCAATTGTTAAAACATTTGCCCTCCAAATAAAGATACCCTGGGACATCTTTTGTTAGATATACTACTAGTATGAGTTAAATTTTGGTGCTGTGTGCAGGTATATACTTGTTTGCGACCTTACACAAAACATGGGTTGCCTCCCAAGAAGCGCTTTTCTTTATTTACGAGTCTGCTGCGTACCACATGTAACACCATTGGTGATCCAAAACCACTCCCTGATAATGTTGAAGAAACCCCAACTTCAAAACAAAAACAGGGTAATGTTGATTCTCATCTTACTTCAGGAGCAATATCGAAGCTAATAACCGATAAATGTACTTCGGATGATATGAAACCGGTGCTTCAAGTGACTTTCATTTCTAGTAAGACACATACTAGATATAACAAGCCATGGTACGGGGTTTCGTTATCTGATGGTTCTTATAAGCTGATTGGTTTTATTCCTGATGAGATTTTTATATCAAACAAGTTGCAAATAGGTTCCATTGTTCAATTGACTATGTTTCAGGTGCCTATTAGGTACGTTTTACTTTTATATCTTTAACTTGCTTAGATACACTACTAGTATGAGTTCAATTTTGTTTCAGCTTATATAGCGTGTGCGTGATTATGGCTTATTTGGTTTTTGGCTTATGTTTCTTAATCAATTTGTGCAGTTATATACTTGTTTGCGGCCTTAATTTGCTTCGTCGCAAATGCGACATCATTGGTGTTCCAAAACCACTCCCTGATAATGAGACCCCTTTAGTTGTAAGAACTACACCCACAATTCAAGATGAGGATCATGCTAATTCACATCTAAATGTAGAAGAACCCTCAACTTCAAAACAAAAACCGGGTCATGTAGAAGAACCCCAACATCAAAACAAAATCAGGATCATGTGAATCTAACTCCGGGAGCAATAACAAAGATAATGACCGAAAATTTTGATCTGAAACCGGTGCTTCAACTGAATTTTATCAGACAAGATAGTAGTCTGATGTGGTATATAAATGGCAAGCAATGGTACGCTGTTCTGTTATCTGATGGTTCTTCTGTGCAGGTTGGTCTTATTGCTGGTGAGATGATTAGATCAAAGCAGTTGCAGACAGGTTCCGTTGTTCAGTTGACTAAGTTTCAGTTGGTTAAGGATCCTAATATTATGGGTGAAATGAGAAGGTACGTGTTATATTTATATCTTTAGTTGATCACTAGGTTTTGTAGGCGCCTTATGTAAAAAGATAATCAATTATTAAAATATGCGGCCCTCCAAATAAAGACACAACCATCTTACATAGTAACCATTTTCTATTTACTTGCTTAGATATGCTAGTATAGTTAATATTTGGTGTTAGTGTGCACTTTTGACCACATACATAATTAGAAACACAATCTTTATAGACCAGGTGCATAATAAGAAAAATCGAGGTCTTTTACAAAAATTAACACTACGCCACATAATTCCATGGTTTTCCCGGGACCCACGCTGGCTCAGTCCCTGCTTTTGTGCCTTGGTCATTCGCATGCATACTGATGTCTGCTTATCTTCCACTCATTTTGTGCAGCATTATCCTAGTTTCCGACCTAACTGTGATTCATAGTAAAAGTGGCATCATTGGTGATCCGAAAATACTCCCTGCTAATGAGACCCCTTTAGTTGAAAGAACTGCACCCACAATTCCAAACGAGGATCAGATTCATGCTAATTCACATCATGTTGAAGAACCCCCAATTTCCATACAAAATCCATCGACCTCGACACAGAAGTGCTCTTCTCATTCTCCAACTCAAAATAATACGGACACAATAATGGGTGTTAATCTTACTCCGGGAGCAATAACCAAGATAATGACAGATAAATGTAGCTCAACTGATCTGAAACCGGTGGTTCAAGTGACTAATATCTTAAGTGGTCGGATAAGTACTAAAAATGACAAGCATTGTTACAAAAAGATTGTGTTATCTGATGGTTCTTCTAGCCACTTTGGATGCATTGCTGATGACATTTTTATATCAAACAAGTTGCAGAAAGGTTACGTTGTTCAATTGACCAAGTTTCATTTCACTAAGTTGTCTATTTATGGTAATATCAGGTACTACGTCTTATTATGTTTATATCTTCTTTGTAATTATTTAAATATTATAAGAGGGTGTTTTGGCCGTCATGTGTACCAAATGAGGTTTGACCTGAGACCTTGTGTTGAGAGGTTAGGTGTCTTACCACCACTTTTTTTTTTTTTTTTTTTTTTTTTTTTACTTGCTTAGATATACTCCTATGAGATAAATTTTTGGTTTTGTGTGCACTTTTGTGCCGTGGTCATTCACATAGTGATTTCTACTTATTTTTAATGAGAAAAACAATTTTTCATAAGCAATTAAGAGTTGATTATTTCATATTACTTATTAATATTTAATTTTATGTGTTTCTACTATTAAATTCAACCTAAAATGTCTAATAAGTGCATATGATTGAGATTTCTTTATAAAATTATCATTTTTTTCGAGTATTATTGCATCTTTTACAAAATAAGCAAATCCAAACACTGTTTCTAAAAATACTTATTTTTGAGCAACTTATTTATAAAAATGAATAAAAAAATAGGCGATCACAAACACCCACTAAGCATAAATATTTTAATGAACTGATTTAGCTAATGATATTTTGAACCAACAACTAATATTTGCATGGTATGAGATGCATTTTGGTATTGTATGCACGTTTGTGCCTCAGTCATTCGCATAGTGATGTCTAGTTATTTTGTGCAGGGTTCTTTTAATTAATGACTTGAATGTGATTCATAGCAAATGTGATATCATTGTTAATCAAGATCCATTCCCTCGTAATGATATCCCTTTAGTTGAAAGATCTACACCCCCAATTCCAGATGAGGATCATGTTGATGTTAGTCATGCACAAGAATCTGCAACTTCAACAGAAAAGTGTTCTGAAATTCAAAGCAGAAAAAGAAAGCATCAATCAAGTAGTGATACACCTGTACTTGATAGATCTAAACCTACAATTATAGATCACGATCATTATGAGTCTGATACTAATGAAGATGTTGATAATAGCCATCCTGTAGAAGAACCCTCGGCTACAACACTAAAGTGCTCTTCTCATTCCCTAAATCAAAGCAAAAAACGAAAACGTCGATCAAGCTATGATAACATCTCAAAAGTTGTAGAAGATGTTTCTAAGACGACTAAATTGACGATGGAGAAAATTAAAACAGTTGATGTGGGCTTTAAAAGGTTGGAGACACTTGAAGAAGATGTTTCTAAAATGATGACAATGATGGAGAAAAATAAAGAAGATGATGTTGGTGCTTGCTTTAAAAAGTTGGAGACACTTGAAGAAAATGTTTTTAAAATGACGAAAATGATGGAGAAAAATAGAGAAGATAATGTTAGTGCTTGCTTCAAAAAGTTGGAGACACTTGAAGAAGATGTTTCTAAAATGGCGAAAATGGTGATGGAGAAAAGTAAAGAAGTTGATGTGGGCTTTAAAAGGTTGGAGACACTTGAAGAAGATGTTTCTAAAATGACGAGAATGATGATGGAGAAAAATAAAGAAGATAATGTTGGTGCTTGCTTCAAAAAGTTGGAAACACTTGAAGAAGATGTTTCTAAAATGGCGAAAAGTAAAGAAGTTGATGTGGGCTTTAAAAAGTTGGAGACACTTGAAGAAGATGTTTCTAGAATGACGATAATGATGATGGAGAAAAATAAAGAAGATGTTGTGGGCTTCAAAAAGTTGGAGACTCTTGAAGAGGATGTTTCTAAAATGACGAAAATGATGGAGAAAAATAAAGAAGATGATATTGGTGCTTGCTTTAAAAAGTTGGAGACACTTGAAGAAAATGTTTCTAAATTGACGAGAATGATAATGGACAAAAATAAAGATGATGATATGGGCGCTTGCATTGAAAAGTTGGACAAAATTGGATGGGTGGCACAAGACCCAATGTACGACACTGCACTTTTGTTGTTTGGTCAAAGTGCCGATTATAGGAAACTTTGGTTGCACTTGAAGCCTGAGAGTTGTGGGAATTGGGTTAAGAATGCTGGATGTATGTTTGGATTATTGGATTGATGAAAAGAAAAGGTATAGTTTATGTTCTGTTTCTGTTTTGTCTAGAAGGTAGGTAAATGAGGTTGTTATGTTTTGGGTTAGGAATGCTGTGCAGTGTGCAGAACTTTTTTTCATGTGTACATGAAGTACGATGCGAAATGTTAGTTTTTGGCTAGGAAAATTCGGAAGTTATTTGACGGTTCGATTTGTGAATTGGCAATTATGCAATTTACCTCAATTTCACATCAGCAGTTCGACTTTTTGTTATACGGGGTGAGTTTATAAGCATAGAATACAACATTTTTTTGGATGTTGGACATGCTTGGAAACATAATTGTATTGACTTTATGGGGTAACTGTTTCATTGTTGAAGGTCAAAACACTTTAAATTATGTCCGGCTCTAGTGAATTCCGGGTTCTAGCTGTAAAATTTGCTATGGTATACTATTAACAAGAACTCATTAGGGATCAGTGTTTTGAGCTAGCTGTTGGGAGGAATGCTCTTTTACTGATCTCTGTCTGAGGGTTGTGTCACCAGAACAGATTAATGAAAGACTACATCCTAAGTTAATGTTGAAACATGTTTTATAATGAGCATATCAATCGCTCGGGTGTTAAAATAGAATTTCATCAAATCTGAGCAAGTGACACAACAATGTTGACAATCAAATCTAGTAAAGTCGATTATCAGATTCATATAGAAATAGTAAAAGTAATAACAAAATTCTTCCATATGTTCTAACTCCAATTTACATAAGGCTCGAAACTGTTGATCAGAGCTCAAGTAGAACCAGCTCGCTATTTATGCTCTAACTCCAACTTTAATAGAAGTTGAGCCCAAGTTGCTTAACAAAAGTTTGGTTCTTTGGAGTCTTGATTAGCGGGTTTGTTATGTGCCAGGCGTTGTGGGTGTCCAATTGTGGTTTTATATTTGCTTGTCAACAACAATATATTCAAGTGATCAAAAGATACATGATTTGGGGCCTTTTCCTTTTTTAATATATGATCCTGAATTCCTGATGGTTGATACTAACTGACTTATCAAAATTAACACAGAACTTTAGCTTTCTGCTGAAAGTGCTGATTATAGGAAACGTTAATGGGTTAAGAATGCTGGAAGTAAGTCTGGACTATTGGGTTGATTAATAGAAAAGGTATCATATGTTTTTGTTTCGTCTAGAAGTTGAGCCACTTTGCTATGTTTTTTGATTAGGAAGGATGCTCTTAAAATCTTTTCATGATGTATGATGTGCAATGATCAAACTCGCTTTAATGTCATTTTTTTTTCCTGTTTTATATCGCTGGTATATTATATAGTTTACTTTAGAAGGATGAAAAAACAAAATTATACAACAATCCGGTTCATGAATCAGCAACTATGAGATCAAGACTTGCATGATCCTTATGTAAAGTCTGTTTGGAAGAATGATATAGATCGTCACTCGGACAGCTTAATGAAAGACTATCCCAATTTAAAGGTGAAACATCGGTACATCTAAGAAGCTTTGATTGGATCGCAATTGAACCCAAATGGTTAATGTTTTTTCATGTGAATATCAATGGTCCGAGTCTTGACATATATCTGATCATATCCAACCCATTTATATGATCCGCTTGGTCAAGAAAAATGATAGTCAAATCTATTTCATTTGATAGACGAATTCTGATAATGTAATCTGTAAAACTTACAGCAGAGTACGTTCTACCATAAGATAAAAACCAATTTTTTTTAAAAGGGTTGAAACGGCTTATATGAGCTCAATGTTGAGCTTTTATTAGCTTAACTTGGACTAAAACTTGATATAAGCTTGAGCTTGAGTTGCTTGATAAAATTACGACGCTTCGGAGTCTTAGTTAGGGGTTGTTACAACGGGACAAGCATCGTTGTTTTTTTTTCCATTTTTTTGTTTACATTTTTGAAGTTTAGAATAAAAATCTGGCTTTATAGACTACTCAAATAAGTTCGACTGGTCATGTTACATAAACTAGGGAATTCAAATTTAGTTATATTTCAGACACTAGTGCATGAATAGTTATTTTTTAATTTAGTTATAAAAGCTCATTTGTCTCTTGAGTATGCCCAAGCTCGTCTATTAAACAATCTCAGTAGCTTGGTTCACTTACACCTAGTTGACATCAACTTACACTCCTAGTTGACATCATCGTATCAAATAGCGGTGAAAATTCTCAACACGACACAGTAACTAACAAGTTAGGATTGATGTTAAACAGATTAGTGCGGTCAACGGGCCAGCTCACGTAACCCGTTTTGTAAGCATGCCGGTTCTAGTTGATATTCCCAACCAGTTTTCAACCCGTCACCTTATTTAAAAATGGAATAAAAATATTAACTTTTACAAGCACTAGGGTCATATTGTAGAATTGCACTAGTTATAATGTCCGTGCACGCGCGGGGTTTTTCTAATTTTTCAAATAATTTATTTTTATAATTTTACAATATAAGACCCGCGCACGCGCGGGATTTTCAATGTTGTATATTATTAAAAAATTACTTTTAATTTATTTATATTATTTGTATTTTTGTGAATATTTTGATCCAAACACCTTATTAACATTATAATTATCTTCAAGCTCCCAAATCTTTTGTCTTAGTGTTTACATAATTAAACATTGCACAATACGACACTAATAACGTCATTGAAAATTATTGTCTGGAGAGTAGGTTTATCAAATCATGTTATCACCCCATCAAAGCCATTTACGTTTGCGTCTTTCATCATCACCCGTGCACGCACGGGGTGTTAAGTTAAATTCTTTTTATTTACGTATTAATATAGTATATAGCGAGTTTAAATGAGATGGCTTATGGTTATATTAGTCCAAATACGTTTTAGCATGACAGCGTGAATCAATAAGAGATCTCCAAACAAATCCGTTCAAATGTTATAGTATAATCATCAGGTTCTATAAGACTTCATAAAATGCCTTCTAGGTAACCTTAATTTGTAGAAATGGCAATTATAATATAAAATTCTGAGACTTCTATAACCATTATTTTATCATCAAATATAACAAAGTCAAATCATTTGATTTCATAGGACACCTTGGGCGTTTGAATGCGTGTTTTGGAACATGACTCTGATTATTGCAGTATATAGTGTTTTAAAGTGGCCTACATACTTTGAACATTAAGCATGAATTAATGAGGGGTCAATATTTATATAACTATGTAGTTTGTAAGAAAGTGTCGTAAGGTCGAGGAATCATTTAGAAAACACATACATGAAACGTATATCTTAAATAGAGCTATCATGTGTACTATAAGCAATACCATTTGACAATATGTTATTCTCTGCACTTAGTCATGTTATATACTAAATAGAACTATTATGTTTATATACTAACAGCCTGCCTGTCTAGTTTTGTTCATACGATATGCATTTGTGTGTAAATTACCATGAATCATGAACATAATTTTGCCGACTTTCAAACAATCAAAGACTACACTCCATAGATTTCAAATATGAAAAATAAATAAATAAATAAATAAATAAAAAGAGATCAATATGTTGCATCCCTCCTAAACTACATGATATAGGAAACACAATATAAGAAACTCAAACCGTAGAAGGTACCACATTAGCAAGCATTATGATCCCCTAATTGTATTAACTATTAAGTATTGAAAGGTTCCTCAGCATTTCAATAGCCTGTACATCTTCACTTATATCATGAAATGACCCACCCATTTCAGTTTCCTGTTTGTTGATTAAGTTGGCTGCTCAACACTAAGATTAATACGCCATCGTGAGATCAATTTGATCTTTCATAAGTCTGCAAGAAATCATAAGGTAAACAAAAAAAGAATTAAAACAGTAAAAAGTGTTGAATCTTTATTATCTTCCTGTCCTGTAGTCAAAGAAGTTGGGGATTTGCTCTAGATTTTATACAAAATAGAAGAAGTATAAGTGTGGCCTTGTGCAAAAAAATTATAAATAAGATAGCAACAAACCCAAGCTCATTGGTTTGTACACTTACCAAATTGAAGATATTTTTAATGAACAAATTAGAGCAAAAAGAGGTCATGTGACTAAAGTAATATTTAGGCCAAACAGTAGCAACTAACTTTGAAGTTACTCCGTATTAGTATTGCTGACAAAGCATATATATATCATGAACTATTAAATGTCAACCCATGATAGTAGCGAACATTATAGATATAAAGCAAGGAAAACTATTAAGTGTCAACCCATGATAGTAGTGAACAATATAGATATAAAGCAAGGAAATATTGAATAGGCTGTTCAAACCGGATCAGTCTGAATGGGTCGTCCCGTATTAGTACAACTCATGTGTTGAATATGATTATAAAAACCTACATTATTAGAAAAATAATATATTTTATTTTTAATAAAGTGATTTTGAATATTTTATACTGTGCAATATTGCTTTTGACCTATTAGACCCATATTATTTTATTTTATTCTACACATTTTTTAACTTAACTTGTTTGATCCATCAGAGATTTAACATAACCTTAATCAACCCACTATTAGGTAAATGGGTCAGAATTCACATCTTTAGTATTTTCAGAAAACGTGTTAGATAAAATAGAAGAGAAAATTTGTACCTTCAATTAATATGGTAGCACCCTTTATTTATTTATATTATTTATATTTTTGTAAATGTTATCACACCATCAAAGCCATCTAAATTTGTATCTTTCATCGTCTACTCAAACTTGTTATTTTAAACAATCGAGTAAAATTGTTGTCTTATACCATACAACACATTATATTTGTTTGTAATTGTAATAAGCACATATAGCACCTCTTATTTAAGAAAAAAAGAAAAAATAATAATATATAACTCTCTTTGAATTATATATAGGTCTCCATTTGAAATTCCTATCGAACAATATTTATGTTTTAACTATGACCAGTAAAAGAGTATTTCTCGTTCGCCTTGGGGCAACATAAGATCTAACAAATATTAAGCCCACGACTAATCCAGTAGCCACTTCCTTTTCTTCTCGTCACTTGTAACATAGACTAATATAAACAACATATGCTAACACACAATGTATTAGAAGAGATTGTAAAAAACATATTTCTGTACTTTGCTTGTTTAGTTTTTCGGGAAAGTTAAACTTATTAACTCTTGATTAGGGGTGTTCATTGGTTCGGTTATCGGGTTATTCGGTTTATTCGGCTAATTATTTTTTCTAAGTCAAACCAAAAACCGAACCGAACTGAATTTAAATTTCATTCAACCGAACCGAAAACCAAAAACCGAACCCCTATAACCGAAAACCGAACCTTCATTCAACCGAACCGAAAACCAAAAACCGAACCCCTATAACCGAAAACCGAACCGAATAACCCGAATTACATAATTTTAATTATTTTTTCATTTAGTTATATATATTTTTAAAACAAAATTTATTTTCAAGCTTAAATAATGTTATATTTATACTAAAATAGACTTTTAGTGATTAATTTTATATATAAATACATAAAAAATATATATTTTTATATATTTTTGGTTTTCGGTTCGGTTTTCGTTTTTCATTGTCAAACCCATATCCAAACCGATAACCAAATATTTAGTTCGGTTCGGTTCGGTTTTGACCAATTTGGTTCGGTTATGAATTCAGTTCGGTTTTTTTCGGTTCGGTTCGGTTCGGTTTCGGTTTTCGGTTATCGTGGATATTACCCGATCTATGAACACCCCTACTCTTGATAATAAGGAGTACCGTTTGCTTGATCCATCGACAAAATTCAATGAATTTCTGATCAAATGGTAATACATATCATCAGTTTCCATTTGGGAGAATTGTTTGATCCCAAAATTGCTTTTGTGCATTTTCCATGTCATTTTTTTAATCTCTTCTCGTGTAAGATTTGTAAGAACGCTTTTAGGCACCTTGCAAATACTGAAATACATGATAAGCTACCTTAACCACCAGAACCACACAAGCGCACACAAATTATGAGTAGATTATAAGGAGATGCTTTGATTAACTTAAATTTTCAGCTTATGCTTATGGCCTTATTTTAACGTGGAAAAGCTCATAATATCACTTTTTCGGCTTATAAGCTTATGGACGTAAACCATAAGCTCAAGTTAATAAGTTTTTAAGCTCAAGTTAATAGATGCACAATTTCACAAATTATTTCTTTTGCGAGTAAGCTTGAAAATAAGTTGTTTTACATTACAAACTTTTATTTAGCAAACATCCCATTTGTTTAATTTCACTCCACTTAAATTTTAAAACAGAACAACGAAAAGAGACGATACTCATCACAATATTATCAGTGGTCCTTATTATTTTCACAAGACTTGTTAGACACCACATGACTTCATAAACATTAAATACATAAATAAACATATGCAATATTACATGACACAGATGATTTCATAAATTAGGGGTATCATGCAGAAATAAGGACCCTATCTTAACATGTTTATATACATTCAAAAAGTAATTAAGAAATAAAAGCTTAAAATTGTAATGTAAACAATTGACAACTTTACCAAGCACGCATCAAGTGACCGCTGAGTGCTATAAAGCTTCTCAAGACAGTTTAATTCACTGGATTTGTCCATGGTAGACGTGATTTGATTGGATGCCAGCAAAAGCTAAATGCATGGACAAGTTTTTTTTATGACAGTCTGGTTAGATTCATTCTAATAGGGTCAATGCAAACAACTGGATGATCCAACCTCATGGGTCTACAGCAACCAAAACTTTCATGTCCTCCACTAAAACCCCAATATTCCCACCATTGCAAATTATTATATATGCTATCGTTTGTTACATTTTATATTTTTATTGCATGATTAAGCATGTGCAATTTTATTAGTAAAATTGATTATGTTTGAAGTTTCATGTCTCTTTTCCTCTGGTTATTGTTGTTGCAAGACAACAACCCAGAGTTGCTTATTTCAAAAGCAATGAACATCTTTATATAACAGGTGTATAAAATGTTTTACAGGACCGAAACCCAAAATTCAAGATAGTTAATTATGTGTCCGGGTTTTGGTTTAGAACCAATTTGTCCAAACAGATCATGAAAGGACTTAAACTTTTTGAGCCAGGCCTGAACCCAGACCCAACCGGGGATTTATTTTATTTTCTTTATTTTATTTTTATTTATTTATTTATTTATTTATTTTAAAAAGTTATGCGTTTATAATGTCTGTGCACGCACGTGGTTTTCATATAGATTGTTTAAATATATATCAATACTGGACATTTAATTGTTATAATGTCCAAATATCTTTGTTCAGTTTGGTGTAAACTTATAAGTTTTATAGTTTATAATGTGCCTTCCCTGCAATATACAATTCAGGAGAAAATCCAAATGAGTTTCTATAGCAAAATGAATGTCATTAAGAACACCTTTATTAACTCCAACTAATCAACATTGGCTCTAGCCTCTAAGTACAACAAATCTACGCTACACGTCATCGCCTATGAAGCATGAAAACATAATTTGTTTCTTATCTATTAATGAATTATCTTCAATCAAATATCATACAAATAATAATGGATGGCTAACCTTTTAATCGTACAAAATATCTTATGAATGATTATTGCATTGATGAGAAAATTATTACACTGATGCAACATGAGCATCCGCTTCAACTCGTGAATTAGCAGCCTTGTTATCTAGACTATCAAGAATAGAGTGGTGTTGTAGCCGGACTGACTACCTTCTCGATACCCTTTGTATCATACGGAGCTATGTTCTGCAATATAGCAGCAAGGCTGCAATATCATACAAATATGTTTCATGTCCCGAATGGGCCACATAAGATAATATTAATTATTATAACATTATCTCTAATAATGTTGTTACAAACCTAGAAACTCTCATTTTTACACGCATTGATTGTTTACGAAATTGTAAAAGTTAGAGATGTTTTATATATATAGAAAAACTCTTAAGAATGGTTTTTAAAAACGCGAAAAACAAACTTACTTGCGGACAATTGGTGAAAGCCTAACCTATATCAGCCGGCTCATTTTGTCAACAGCTTTATTATGTGCTACATCTATTCGCCTTGTCCAACTTGCAATATTAGCATTTTCATGTGCATCTTCTTGAGCATCATTGTCAACATGATCACCTATATGATGAATAAAAAAACACACATTCACGATAACTAATATGGTCTTCAAATATCATGGGATATGTCAAGTAACATAAACACAGATTATATCAAATTAAAATAATTAAATGCATCTTCAAAAACTAAATATTGTATGGATACACCTGATGATAACTACTTTTTGCATCCCATATAAAAAAAATCATTAAAATCAATTACATCTCTAAACTCAAGATATCCACATCGCACCATTTGTCAAAACATTATTTCCCCTTTAGCTCTATGAATAAAAACCACAATTAACATTAAATTTACTCAACCTCAGTATAGTAAACATTATTTGTGATGCATTTAAGATAAATTTATAGGATCTATATATAGTAAACCAACCTCAGTAAGACCATAGAAAACATTCATAATAAGTCATGTACCACAAGAGCCAAGTTAATATATTGGCCTTGCCAGCAATCAAACAAAGGGTTGTTCTTAAACTTTTGAACATATGAGTACTCTTTCTGTTCTTAAAAGCCCAAATGCTTCAAACACCATTATGAGGTCCAAAACCTGATGAAACTTGTGCCTCGATGACAATTTTCATCATCATCATCATCAAAAACAAATGCAAGCACAAGAAAACTCGTAATACAGATGAAATCAAGCCACAGTTTCAGGATTAACTCACCTTATATCAACAAAGAAATCAGACGATGAGCCATCTGTATGTAGCTTCCTCTTGATTTTAGCATGTTTCCTTCACTATGATCCACCTATATTCTTGGAACCAAATAATTTAACGATAATAGAACACTATCTTTCTCAAAATTATTACTTTTTCCCATCTGATAAAAACCACTAAATGGGCTCCTTTTCTCTTTCTTTGGCGAATCCTCATTTACCACCCTTTCATCCATGTTTTTTAATTTCTTTTTTTTTTCCAACTCGCAGTTCCAAATCGGGTTCTTTTGAGTCGTTCCAAGATTCTGATTATCCATATCAGAAACATTCTTATCTTTCAAAACTTTAACCAAGAACTGCTACAGCTCTTGTGACTTGTTTAATGGTTGATTTTGGCTATTATAATTGTTTTTAGAATCCAGTTTCACTCCAAACACATAACCTGATGATTTGTTGAATTTTGCTGAATGATCTGCAGATAACTTTGATAAAAAAATCGCTGGAATAAAATAACTTGGTCTGTCAATTGAGTTTATATAATGCTTCATGTCGGTTTAAGTTTTTAAACAATTGTAATACAATAAATTGGTATTGTATTAAGAATTATGGATTTTTTTTAAAGAAATTACAATTTAGTCCAAAAATATGTAAAAAAGTTTTTAAACAACAAAAACTTATTAAAATTAAGTGCGGCTTATCAAGCCATGCCTGTCCTTCATATTCACCTATATGTCAGATGGTTTCAAAATGTTTAAAGATCAGATGAAGATACAATTTCAACACATTACCAGTAGACAGAGAGCCAAATCTACCATCCAATGCTAGTCGTCTATTGCTTGTTGGATCCGCACCACACATTTACAATCTACCCCCGTTTTATCACTTGTTGCTACTTTGGACTCGGTTCTGGTCCTGAAATATTAAAAAGCACCATCTTTGATTACACATTTTGATCCCTAAAAATCTTAAAGCAAGTAATACCATTATGAGTTATCATCATACCCAACCGGTAATGAATATCAAACTGGTTGTGTTTCCACATCGAGTGCAGATACCATGTTTTGTTTTCCCTATAGTTATAAAACCCGTGCACGCACGGGGTTTTTATAATTATTTCTATTTATTCATATTATTTGTATATTATAATTATCTTGAAGCTCCAAATCTTTTGTATTAGTGTTTACAACTTTACATAATCAAACATTGAAGTTCATTATTCAAACATGCTATTTATGTTTTTTAAAGCGTAAAAACATGCTTCAAGATTTTGTAAGAAAAGTGCTTTTAATCTGAGGTGTAATAAGTTGGTTTTAAAGTTGCTCAAATAAGCACCACATGTATATTATTGCTAGAATTTAAAAAAAATAAATAAAACTCTCTATATGCGTACTTGTTGCAAGGTACTAAGTGTCGTTCTCACATCCGCCTTTCCATTTTGATGGGACGGTCCTATATCCATAGGGATCAAAGCTTTCTGGTTAACGCCAAACACCTAACTGGAAGTTCATATTTAGAATTAGTAATGTTGCTTAGCGTTTTAATAACTCACTTTGAAAACACTCAAAATGTATCGATTTTATTTTGACTCACCACTATTAGCATAAGTCATTCTTCAAGAAAGAATATTTGAGCTTGTTTTGCTATCTTACCTGCATAAAACAACAAAGGTAAGTTAACGCATAATGGTATTATGATATGAAAATTAGAGAATGGTAGTTTCAGTTGTTTCTTTGTAAAAATGGTAGGTTAATGGATACATTAAGGTTTCAATGTATCATTTTGGTATTAAGTATCTACTTTAACACATAACATGGTCAAAAACTAAGTTCCTATTAAATACTCTTGAGCATGACTCTTTCAATCCATAATCAGTTATAACACAAGTACTGCAGTTGTTCAATTAAACACATAGCTTAGTAGAGGCTCTGGGTGAGGACTTAATGTATATTAATTCTGGTTTGGAAGTTTAGTGGTTGCATCAGTATCTTATAGTGATGGTTGTTCCATATCTGAGTAACTACAACAGAAGTCTGCAATTAAGGGGTATGGTTGCTAGATGGGACTTATAGATCACTAATGCTTAAGGGTGATATTTGACAAAACAATGCACATGAATGTATACTATATACGAATAAGAATAATGAGTGTAAATATTAACCTTGTATTAAATCTGCTACCCCCATACCTCTCAAAATTCTCATCCTTTCACTTCCTTGTCTCCTTAAAAACCTCCCAAAACAACAAAAACATTTTCATTTTAAATTATCATACTTCAACTATTTACAATTGATAATCAACTTCAAAGTTCAAACGCAATGTCAAACCTCCTAGGAAGGCATATAAGCATAGAAGTTCTTCTTCTAACAATGATCAAACAAACTTACTGCGATGAATTGTCAGGCATCACATATCCATTGGCGTCGATATCTAGACCCATGTCAGATGTAGGATCACTAGTTATAATGGAGCAACATTCTTGTACAGGTGCATTTCCACCTATCAATGCCCACCGCCTGATCTCCACGAATAAATTTTTTATCTACAGCTATAAGAAAGCAAAACAATAGCATAGCATGAATAAAAAGAACAATCAGTAACAATAACCTAAAACAATGGTAAACAAATTTTACCTGTAATTTGGGTTAACACAAATTTAAGAATTGCATAGCCGCAAACCGAACTGTTCCTTAATCAGTAATGCAGCATAAATCAATGTCTGACAAAAAATAAGTAAAAGCTTTAAGTGGACAATTTTTGTGTACATCATCAGCAAAGTGTCATCCAACATGTACATGTATAAAATTGATTGTTGTCGAATCACAACCAATTAAAAGATACTTCAAATTTCCTGTTTCCATTGTTATTTTGTCATAATGATATATATTAGTAGCCAAAAAAACATTGAAGTAATCTGATTTGATTTAAAAACACAACAATAACAAAATAACATTTAAATCTCCATAAATTAGTTATAGATAAAAGTATATCAAGTGACAAACAAAGTTTGCATCATGATGTGGATAATGACTTCACCAACATTCATAATCACATGATTTGCTCCTTCATCTTGCTTCCTATTAACATATACTCTATAATTTTAATTATTATCATAAATAGGCTTCAATATTCTCATTTGTAATTGTGTAAATATTTAATACTTGGTTGGAATCAAACTATAAACAAAAACAACAAATATATTGGACAATATATATTACCTAATGCTCCTCTTCCTTAAGCATTAAGAGTACTTTCACGTCACCACCCGCATAACAATCCTTCGTGCCATGATGATTCATATGGCTTGCTTTTACATCTAGGCCTATACATCCACCATATACACAATTACAAATTATCATTTAAGAAAAAGCTAATGGTCATCATAAGCTAGTTTTGGAGCTTATAGTTCCTTACCCATTCAACAAAAAACATGTCGAACTTGAACTTTGGGTTGTCTTCAACAATATATTTTCACTAAATACTTCATCTTCAAGTGAATTCTCCTTCAAGACATGAGCAACTTTCAAGGCTTTTAAATACACTATGAGCAAGTCACAACCCACAATCCTTTTCTGTAATAAAAATTGGCCACAAACATCAGTGTTACTATCTTTAAACCATAAAATACATTAAATCAAAGACAAAACCAAACATGTATAATCCTGTGTGCAGATTTAATAAATAGTTCATAACCACCAATCCTCTTACTCACTGAAGCAAAACACTCAATTACTACTCATACTATCAAAATACAGCTAAATTAAATTCAAATTGAGACAAAAACCTTGTTTGACCATCTAAAGTCAACAATTACACAAACATGTTGAAGCCTATGAGTATATATGTTATATTAATCCTATGTTCTATACAACTCAAAAACTTTCAAACATGAGTATTTTTAAATTCATTAGCAATAACACTTTCACAAACAGATATATTTATACAGAAATTAAAAATCAAACCTGCTGACTTGCTGTTTTTTTTTTTGCTTTATTGAATGATAAATATATATCTCTTATGATGATTTTCGTGTGAATAAAAAAATTGGGCTATCAATTGACTTTATATAATGGTTTAACCGAGTATAGGTTAAGTTCCTATTAGGAATCTAATTATAAACGTAATATAATTCAAACTCATCTGTACATTTTTAAAATTTACAAAATAATAATAATAACAATTAAGTCCTACAATTTTTATAAAGTTACTTAAACAACTACAACTTTTTAAAAAACCAAAAATCACAATCAAATTAAAATTAATAAATAATAAATTATAAACTTATAAAAATTAACCTTGAACTCTTGCTTCTCATGTTCTGGCGCAAAATTAAACTCTTCCTCTTCCTCGGATTTGTTAAAGTTGTACCATCGATTGATGTTGTTATTATGTTTTAGGTCGGATCGGCAGCATCGTATTGTTGTTGTTGTTGTTTTTAGCATCTAATTGTTCTTGTGATTGTTGTAGCATACGATTGATTGTTGTTCATATGGATTGTTATTGATGATCTTATGGGTGGATTTTGTTATCCCATTGTGACAATCAAAATCTCCCAACAGAAGATCTGGGTAATTGGTTGGAGGAATTGATACTATTACCATCTTTTATTGTTGACTGGACCTTTGAGGCCAAAGCAGCAGATGTTGATGTGTTAGCAGCAGATGTTCATATGGATTTTTATTCATGTTCTTATGGGTGGATTTTCTTTAGTATGTTTTTTTAACATGTGGGATATAATGAATACAAATGGGGATACTCCGCTTTCAACAAAATATTTACACTTTAGGCATTCAATATCTAAAAACAACAATAAAGTCCTTGTGTATTTTTGCCCAATTTTAATATTTAGGTATAAAAACGAATTTTAGTCAATTATTACACAAATATAGAAACATTATAGATTTTTAAAATATTAAAAACCTTTTTAAAAATTAAGAATTAAAAAAAAGTTACCAAAATAAGTATGATTTGATTTGAAAAGTCCCCACTAGGGGTTTTATTTTATTAGGTAAAAGATATCTATGGGCCGATGATCTGGTCGTATTCATTTATCAGCCAATACACCTTTTATGAGTGTGTACGAGAAGTATCTTATGTGAGCTTATAAGAATTTGAACTTTAAAATAAGCGTGATCACATAATGAGTTTTGTTTATCACAAAAGTATTAAAAGCTTCTATGAAAACGATAAACTTCATAAGTTCAAATTAATGAAAATGATATTTTCTAAATAAGCAGAGTTTGTCAAATTACTCAAAAGTATTAGGTATATTACACACAAAAACTTACAAATGAACTCATTTTTCATGTCATTTTACAAGAGAAAAGTCCAAAATACATCCTTGTGGTATGCCAAATGACCGATTTACATCCTTTTTCTTTTTTTTGACTCAAAAGTCATCCCTCCGTTAGTAACTTTGGAACAAATACATCCCCCAGTTAGTAATATCAGTTACTATGGACTAACGATGCAAATAATTTTCCGTTATCTCCTAACAAAAGTTAAAATAGTTGCATCGTTAGTCCTCATTGAGTTAAAATATTTGCATCGTTAGTCCTCTTTGACTATATAGTTAAAATATTTGCATCGTTAGTCCTCAATCTTTTATATAATAAAACAAAACCCTTATTGGGAATTTCCATTTCAAAAAAATGCATTCATACCTTATTTAGTAATAATTTTATTTAAAAAAAGGAATATTTTCTTATTAGGTAACATTTTATATTTATTCATAACACAAGTAGAAGATAAATACAAAAAATATAGATAAGATGCAATTAATAATAGGATTAAATTTTTTAAATAATTATCTTTAATAATAAAAAACTATAATTAAACATTATAAATCAAACAAAACAAATATTAAATTAGTTGTTTTTTAATAAATAAAAATATATAATTTAAAAATTAAAAAAAAAACCTCGCACGTGCACATTATAACTAGTAAACTAAACAATATCTACATACATAATGAAAGAGAAATTGATATTTTATTTTAGAAAAAAATATATATATATATATTCCCGATTGCCGCCAACCAAAAATTCAAACCTCACAAAAGATCCATCCATTCCACCCCAAAACCAAAAACAAACAGAAAATGAAGAAGAAGAAATCAAACCCAAAATCATCACCAATCATCAAAACCAAACCCATCAAAACCAAACCGCTGACGTCATCACCATCACCTTCACTCAACAAAATATCAGATCTGAAGAAAACGACGTCGTTACATATCGATTCGATTAAGCGAAACATCGATTGCAGTTATGCTGATTTGCTTAAAGACATGGATGCTTCACACATTCGCTTACAAAAACGCTTTCAAGTCAGTCATCATCATTATCATCATCTATTAATCGTTTCTTTTATATAATCTGTACGGAATAATGCTGAATTAAGTTAGTAGATGTATTGTTTATCGCATCGATATGATCTCGTTATCAGGTTATTGATATGTAGTAAGCTGAATGTTAATTAGATTCTGTATGTAGATATTGTTTAGTTTATTGATATGATCTCGGTGATGCTTATCGTTATATGATCAATGGAATGTTAGTTATAGTGAAATCGTTATCTAAGGAGCATTATTTGATCGTTGTTTCTGTTTTTATAAAAAATTCTAAGGAAATGTTAGTGTCTGTTTGTAGATAAGCTTTACCGTATCGGTTTAGTTGTGAAAATGTTAATTTATTACCTGCTTGTTCCGTGCATGATTGAATGTTTATCGTTAGTTTATGTTAGTAGATTTTGTTAATGGAATCGCGCTGAGGTCTGATCTCGATGATGTAAAATTAGGTTTGTATCATTTTTATTTGCTAGTTCTGTACGTGATTGAATGTTTATCTTTATATGTGTATGTTTTATACGATTATCAATTTAGCTGCGTATTTACAACAACTACATACCCAATCCCACCAAAGCTGGGCACGGGAATTTAGCTTGGTATTTGTTTCTCTTTAAGTACTTGTAGAAGTCTTCTGTTAATGTATATTCGTATTTGTATACACAACTGCCAAAAGGCGAGTGAGTAGCTGTTCTTTCTGTCTGTATAAGATTTCAATATAGATTGTTATATTGTGATGATAGATGGTTTTCTCATATTGTAATTGTTAATAAGCTATTTATGTGTTTATTGATGTAAAATCAGCTTTAGAATAGCTTACCCCTGCTAATCGATGCATCGTCACACTGAAAACTGCTTTTGATGTAGTTAGTAGAAAAGGTACTCTAAACTTGTAGATTTATCATTTCTTAGAATTTAGTTGGATTACTATTAGTTTGGTTGTTGATGTGTTTCTCCTAATTATGATGTTTATATGCAACCAGAGACGGTAATTGTTTATTTCTTATATGAACTATACTGAGTTCTTTTTCCAATGTATTCATGTGTTTATAAATTTTGAATTTATTGATATAGTACGGGTGCATAGGAATTGGGGATTGCGCTCTATGTTTGATTCTATATATGTACTACCATACATTATCTTAAGAACTACTTAGATCATGTATATCGATCCGAAGAACGGCAACATAAACCTTGTATTTCTAGTTGACATCTAAACGAAAAACATTCTTTTATGCTGGTGAACTTATATGCACGATCAGAGATTGCCTACTTTAGAAGTTTAGGAGCATAGAGACTTGTGCCTTGCTTTCTACTTGATGTAGGCTTCATAAAATTTTTGTATTTGGGACTGGTTGTTTGTTTATAGAAGCTTCGATATTGATTGAGACGAGGAAACAAAAGTGACTATTGAACTTTGCATGTGTCATTTATGGATAATCTGATCACCACTTGTAGGTAGAGAAATGAAAGTGAAGTACAGGATTTGATGCCAGACTAGTTTAAGCTAGAAAGAAATGATTCTCAGTAGTTATTTTGATGATTCGTTTCCATCCATAGATTGCATGCCCTTAATATTGCCATTTTGTGCCAATTCAAGTTATGAAATATCAGCTACTTATAACACGGAACTTTGCTACCCACAATACAGTATTCGTTTATATGAATCAGGGAGGGGACTTCAGCATATTTCAAAATAGATTTTAATCAATTTATGTATTGACGTAAATGAATAGACAGTAGTAAGCAGATGGGTATAATGATTCTCTTTAGAGAATTTTATCATCAAAATGAGTTTCCTCTATGTACTTTTGGTCAGTATATGTACTACTGTAACTGGTTTTAGTGTACTAATTGCCAGAACTGCAAGTTATGAGTAGAATTCTAGTTACCATCCATGACATCTGCCGTTCTAGTAACTATTTGTCTCCCATGTTGCTATTTCTACAGGCTCAAAACCAAGCATGCGAACAATCAATGGTTGAAGCTGAAATGGATTTCAAGAAGATGATTGACCACATCAATGAAACTCGTGACACGATGGAGGTATGTTTTGCAGTCACTTTTCAACCTTTCTTTAGTATTAAAACTTAAACGTCTCACAAGATTGTTTGTTCCAGGCATCATATATGGATGTTATAGCAGAAGCACAAGCCCGAGCTACTCGATGTATGTTTTATGGCCTAACTCTCATTTGATCTTAATAACATGTATCTGTTATAATATATGATTCAAATCAATCCAAGCTTCCTGTATTATCTAGTTATATTGCCACTTGAAATTGCTATAATCCAATAGATATGCTTCTGGAACGGCTATAATCAATGCAAGCTTCCCCCTAACTTGTTTAAGCTTCTTGTTGACGCTAAAATCCAGTGTGCAAAACAACCATTCCTGAACTTAAGCAGTCAGTGGAGAAAGCCATAGACACAATAAGGACCCATTATGGAGCTGCATCAACTTGATCGTAGCTTTCAGGATTGATCAGGTGAGAAGATTATTTAACTAGACTTGATTTGACATACTATTTTTACATTTACGTACTAATACATCAGAAAGTGATCCATTGATCCCGGTTGCCATATTATGTTTTTCCAGGAATTATCTACTGGGAAGAAGTTATTCGAGGCACTGGAGGTAATGCAGCTTTATTTGATATAGTATTTGCAAATCTTCAATACTAGTTGCCCAATATAAATAAGCAGAATTTTATCACATTCTAGAAAGAAATATCCTCAAATGTTACAAGGGATTAGTGCAAAATGTAAAACGCAATCTGTTTGGTTCCAGTTCTGATCCTAAACAACACCTGGTTTGGATTTTTTTCCCACATCTGTTATGTATGCTTCAAAGTATATTGTCCCACATCGGTTTGGAAGGTGATATATTAGAGATGATATTATCTATAAATAGGGAAGGATGCAAACAGACTATTCACTTACCTGGACAGGGTCAATGGACGATCATGAAGGTCCATGGCCTAGGTTGGTGAGCACCATTGCACTTTGGTGCGGTGCCGCCTAAGGTCAATCCATGTGGTTGAACCTATGTCGTAATTTGTTGTAGGGGCATGCGTTCGCGCGGCCCCGTTAATTACTAGTTATCATACATTTACTAAGAAATAATTCTTGTAAGTTGTAAACTGTGCTTATCAAACGTTAAAGATGAGCTAATTGTTTAAAAATGGATTGGTGTATAACGTGAAACTTATATGCTTGGTCCCGGTTCTGATCCTAGCAAACAACCCACTTACTTTTCACGCCGACTTACTTTTCACAAACCCATGCAGTGGCCAACTACTATTGTATATGTATGTTTTAAAGTATTTGTCCCACATCGGTTGGAAGGTGATAGATTAGAGATGATATTATCTATAAATAGGGAACGATGCTAATTGAATAACCACTTACATGGACTGCTGGACAGGGTCAATGGGGTATCAAGAGGGTCCATGGCATAGGTTGGTGAGCACCATTGCACGTTGGTGCGGTGCCGCCTAAGGTCAGCCCAAGTGGTTGAACCTATGTCATAATTTGTTGTAGGGGTATGTGTATGCGCGCGACCCGTTTAAGTTCTAGTTATCAAACGCTTTCTAATTCATCTAAATTGTAGCTATCAAACGGTTTCTGATGCAACTTGTCATATGACATTTTAATCACCATTAGAAAATTGCAACTTATCACTAACATGTTCCCAAGATTTAATTATGAGAGAAAGTAAAAGGATATGAAAAAAACTAAAATTTATTTTTGTTCTTAGAGATTTTTTTAACAAGAGAAAATAAAAGAAGAGAAAGCAAAGGATTGGCTTTTTAAATTCAAAATCTTCCTCCCACTTTTGGATACTTCTTCTATTCCTTTCTTTTTACTTCTTTTCTTTTCATCCCAAAAATAACTTGAGAATATAGCGTTAAGTTTCGACATATTTAAATCGCTTCAAATATTCTTTAACAAACATCTTACTTTGTATCGTCGATATGTTACGCAAACAAACAATCACCAAACTCAAAAACCCATATGTTAAATATAGTAAACCAGGGAAGTAAAACATTTGATACAATCTATTTACACATTCTCTACTAGTAATATTTTATGATACACTTTATAAACTATAGATTACAAGCTTAAGTAATCCTACAATCTAAAAGATTATACTAATACCAATAAAGTTTCATCCATGATATGGGAAAAAAGTACACACTCAATAGTAATAAACCAAGTTCTAACTTTTGTAGATGCTAAAGGAATATGATAGGTTGTGTAGCTTGATGTTAGGTTAAGGTACAATATACGAAATGGGCTTATTGCACTGTGTTGTAGGTAGCCTATGGGCCTTTAGGCATCCGTCACAAGTATAGCATAAAGCCATAAAGCTTGATGCTTGATCTTTAAAGCTAAAAAGCTTACACAACCAAAGAGAGTTTTTGTAACAAGTTATTGATCACTACTATTCACATTTCATTGCATTCAAACAAGCTTTAGTCCCAATGCATATTCTTTCTAAAGGAAACTAAAAAGCAATATATGCATGCATACATATATACACATTTGATTACACAATATGAATAAGTGCCACAGATCGAGTCAAATATTGATAATTAATCTCATTTTTTTTTCTCTCATAAAATGCTTCATCAAGATTTTAATTGTTCACAGAATCGTACGAGGTTTTTCTTTTTTTCATGTTATCCATGAAGGGTAAGTTTTTTTATTCAAATGTACGATATTTTAAATGGTTTAATAACTGTTTATAGTATTGAACTAGTCTATGACGGTTTAGTGGTAAAAGGACTTGTGACTATCATTCTAAAGTTAGTGAGGTCTCAAGTTCAATTTCTGCTTGGTACAAACAACTTTGAAGTGGTCACGTCAACCTTCTGAAAAGTGATAGTTTTACCTGGTTTGAGTCTGTGTGAAGTTGGGTTCAAACCCTGTGGATTAGTCGGCCAAAATCTAGAAGAGACCGTTGTATTCTTCTTTTTATTCATAAACTTTCATTTTAGAATTCAAAATGTGTTCTTTCGAACCAAAATGTTGATTAAAAGATGGAATGTCCAGACATTATTTGATGGTGCAAATCACAATGCACATTCAACTAGTTACGTTGTTTTTTTTGTTTTAGGATTAAAGCAGTCTTCTCACATGGTTTACCTGGCTTAGTTGGTCTCTTCTTTTAAAAAGATTTTTTTGGTGGGTTTATAATCTTTAAAAAACATATACAAAAGTGAGAGACAAGAGCATATAATCAAAGATTTACATTGGAAGTTGAGTAAGATTTGGTACTTGACATACATCACGTTTATGACCAATTAGAACTTTCATAATCTATCGTATCCTTTTTGTTTCAATTTTCTTATCCCATAATCTTAGGATTGCCTTTTCATAACAACACCGATGGATAAATTTAAATTAAAGTGTACAAACACGCTTAATTTGATACGAGTAGAACGTTCTTGATGCTTTTAATCAAAAGAAACATCATATTTAGCTGTTAATTATTATTTGGTATTCAATTTATGTTCCGTATATCTTGTCAAACTTTATATTTTATATACCGTACTTTCTGTTTCGTAAATTATAATAATAATAAATAAATAAATAAATAAAGACCTAAAGTATTACGATCATTTTAGGGGTATCAATAACTTATCCTTATCATCTGTTTCAGGCAAATATTTCCTAGATACGTAGGTGGTGCTTCGTCAACTGGTCCTAAATGCAAAGGGAAACTCGTTATCAACTTTGTAGAACGGTAGAAGACCGTAGATATGAAGCTCGACGATTGAATTAGTAACCATTATGCATAGTACGGACAAACACGACCGTTAGTAATGCATGAGGGATTAGAGCATAGCATTGAAACTTAAGTAATTTTCCATTTATACCTACGAATACCATCACCAACTATTGCATAGTCGATTAATATTGTAAACAAACCGATTGTTCAGAAAATCAAACCTGGCGCATCCTTCATCAGATAACATTCCTAATTAAACTGATTCGTAGCAAACGATCCTCTTTATAAGCAGAGGCGTAGCTACATGAAGGCATTGGTGGGCCATGGCCCACCCAATAAAAATTGCAATAATATATATTAGTTTACCCATTAAATGTAAAAATTAATCACTAGTGAGATTTAGCTTTTAAGTTTACTGAAAGACACAAATTAACGACTATTATTGTTTTGTGCTACATCTCGGCCTACCCATAAGTAAAATCCTCGCTACGCCATTATTTACAAGATACTCTTCCGTTTCATGATTTCATCAGTCATTTAGCTATTGTATCATTTTAGCAATTTATATGTCGATGGATATAAGTTTGTAAGCCTAATAAGTTAAAGGTTGGACCTATAAAAAACGAGGACAAGAGACAGATAGTAGTAAAGATTATGAATTGACATAAATTACATCTTTTTGTCAAAACAATTATTGCTAATTGTAGTGCGAATGTGTGAATTGTACTCCTTTTATTCTACAACGTTGCTACTTTTTCCAATTTTATTATAAATTATTACTTTTTCTCGGAAAACTTTAGAGTTTTGCTAACATCAGTTATAATAGTTGTGGTTAAGCAAATAATTTTTATTACAATACTAAATATATGATGCTACAAAAATCCCCTATCGTCATAGCCCCCGGCATATCATAAAACCTGCCGATCCCCATACCTCCATTAGCTTTTGAGCAATAATTTTGACATGCAAAAATTGTTTGTACAACCGCTCACTTTAACTTAGCCCAACAAACTAAATATATCACTCCTCATGATTTTAATTATCTCTACTAATATATAAAGTATTTGGGAATATTCCATAATTAGGAATGCTTAAAAATTCAGACTCCTAAATTTGTTTGTTATCGAAAGATTTCAAAACTTGATACTTGTAACCTCAAAACTTGTAATCGTCATATTAATGATCAAATAAGTGATTTAATGAGAAAAAATTTGTAAACACATATCAATACTTGTAAAAAAAATAATAATAAAAAATAAAAAATGATATACATTAAAATGTCAGTTATGAAATCTTAAAAAAAAAAAAAAAAAAAAAAAAAAAAAAAAAAAAAAAAAAAAAAAAAACACTAATCATACTTCACACAAAATAGATTCAGTCATCCAACTTCCTGCCCTTAAACCTCGCCCACCCCTCTTCCTGTAAGAAAAACGTGTAACCAAATAATATTTGCTCGCCGCAAAATATAATCAAATGCCCGCTGTCGCATTATGCGGGTACCTTGCTAGTTAAATATAACTATAGACTACAAATAGCAAAATCCTATTATCTTTTTAAACAATGTGTAGGCTTGAAGTTATTTGTATATGTTGTTATACAACAACAACAACAACAACAACAATAATAATAATAATAATAATAATAATAATAATGCTATGATTCAAAATTGAATATAGTACCTTAAATCAATATCTAACCTGGGACGGAGTGACTTTGTACTTTGAGTATACTTTTGTTGTTAAATAAATCTAAAGGAAAAGCTTTTCTCATAATTACCTTCAACTTGTTACTTTTACTTCAAAGTTCAAACCAACCTCTAAATTATGTTTTGAAATTAGTTATCATGAACCATCAATAATGCTAATTTAAGAGGTGTTTGGCTAGCCTTATAAATTAGGTTATATTTATTTTATATAAGCGGCTTATGACTTAAAGCTTATGATAAGTGTTTGGGGTAGCTTATATTTAATAAGTTGATAAATTCAAGTATTTAATTTAAGTTAGGCTCGTAAATGATCAAAACAAACATGAGTTACATGAAGGGATATATATGCATAACTAACACCATATATAACATTTATTTACAACTTGACTCAAATTTGTGTCATATTGCTAAAACTAAAACTTTTTTTTTTTATATTCTTAGATTACCCCTATCATTGTGTGCTTTAATATCTTAAACACATCTGTTTGGTTTGTTTAATGTCTGACGCCTAACTGCAACTATGTTTGTAGCTTGTGCAGCTACCCATAAGTTACCAAATCTAACCCTTTTCATTTCGAATTAATAAAATGTTGAAAGCGATATAATGTCGTTATATTACGAACACAATGCGACAAATATAAAAGATCGGCCGGTGTTTATTAGTGTTGATTACCTGGTTGAATATGTTTGTTTGTTACGTACGAATGAGTTGTGAATAAATTAAAATAGAGCTTTCTGATTGAAATCAACTAAAATCTACCAATAACAAGGTATGTGGGTCTAATTATTTTTAGCACAAATACAACATATATGGATCGAATTGCGAATGCAGAGAAACAACAGAATTACAAAGATTAATTGATTTTTTATATTAAATCAAAGAAAACAAACATAACAACAAAGTTATAGATAAAAAACAAAACAAAAATACATTAAATCTCGGATTTTTCTTACATTGCAGCCTATTTTTCATTCTCCTTGGTCTTCTTATTCAGATGTTTGGTGAATTAGCCGTTTTTGTGAAGATGGGGAAAACATATTTTCCTGTTATTTCGTTTTCCCGCTGGTGTTAATGAAAGTAGTTGGACTTTGTCAATATAGATTTCATTTGAGCCAAATACGGTATAAGTAGGGGATATGGTATCCACTAAAATCCCACTTTTTTACAATATTATTTGTTGCGACACTGATTTTCTTAATAATTTTAACTGTTGCTGATGTTTCCAATGGTTATCAACAAAATTTTTTCAACATTAAATAATTAAGGCAAATACAATTGCAACACACAAATTGTTCAAATACAATTTATGAGAGAGAGAGAGAGAGAGAGAGAGAGAGAGAGAGAGAGAGAGAGAGAGAGAGAGCTACATTTTGACACGTTCGTCCACGACATTGTTTGTTATTTTTTATTAGTAAAATTCAATACTTCAACTGGATTTAGTGTATGTTTGCATTGGATTAGGGAAAGAACATACAAAAACTGGAGTGAAGGTGTTCATGGTTTTTCTCACCATTTGTTCCACATTCGATCCTTGTGTAGATCTTAAACTTTGTCGTTAACCTTTGCGCAGGGGTGGATTTTCATTGAACCAATACGTGGAGCAAGATTTCGTAGTTAAGATCTAAATAGTTGTGAAACATAGATCACATTGATGTTTTTGATGCTTGATTGTAAAAGAAACAATAAACACGAAATATAGCAACCAGCTAGTCTTTCCCTAAAATTCAGTGCGTTGGTGTTGCGATTTTGGTGACTCTAAATAAACGTTTTCAAGTGATTGGGATACCCATAGAAGAAAATAAGTTTATCTCTAGCCATGGCGATTGTTCTTGTTTTGGTCTCGAGGTGACATGGAGCTCGGATTACACAGACTCTATATCTGTAAATTCTAATGTCATGTGCGCCTAAAAGGTTTAAGATGTATGGTATAGCGTGAACAAGTAAAGCTTCATAGTGGTTGCAAGTTTATGAAAGAGTAATATTTAAAGAAATTAAAGAAACATGTTATTGTAATATGTCACGTAACTTTAATTTGTATGAGTGACTTATATATATACGAGTAATAGTAATACATATATATATATGGGAAAACATAGCTACATTACAATGTAGCCAATTGGCTACATTTCCTTTGAAAAAAAAGGTGGGGACAGGGGGAAAATGTATGTCAGGGACATACCGCATGGACTGAATTGTACATTATTAAAACTTTTTTCAAAGAAAATGTAGTCAATTGGCTACATTTGTAATGTAGCTAATATTTTCCCATATTTATATATATATATATATATATATATATATATATATATATATATATATATATATATATATATATATATATATATATATAGTGTAACTTTCAAACGAGAACCATTTTATCCGCAAGAACTGAGAGAACCAACAAAAACATACATGCACGCCTTCAATAATTGTATTTTTGCACATATGTTTTCAAAACAACACATATGTTTTAAAAAAAACATAGTTGTTCTAAAGAATTTGATAAGAAATTCGAAATACAAAAAATTTCTTTGAAGGTGTGCATGTATGTTCTTATAAGACGTGCAACGACAATATTGCGGTCGTGTGTAAGGTTTTTGTGAAAAAAGAGGATGAGTTCATAATGATATTGAAGAACATAGGTGGATGTTTACGATTATTGATGATTTGCATGTATTTTTATTTTATTTTAAAAGGCGTGCAAGTATGTTTTTGGTGGTTCTCTCAGTTCTCGCAGATAAAATGGTTCTCGTAAGAAAGTCCCCCTATATATATATATATATATATATATATATATATATATATATATATATATATATATATATATATATATATATATATATATATATCCAAGGGAGTAAAATGCAATAACTACTTCATGTCTTTTTAGGTGTACAAAATGAATTTTGTTAAAGATGGTCAAGATTATCTAAAATTAGATCTTCCCCATCAGGAATTTCTTTATGACTTTTAGTTCCATTTGCATGTAAATTGTAAATTTATTGGTACACACTTGAGCGAGATATCACAGAAGAACAATTAAAGCAAAGCAAAAACTTTTTGAAAAAAGAAAGTTCATGCGGAAATCTTATCCTCGCTTTGTATGAATGTTTCTAACAATAATTATAAGTACGAATAAGATTAATGCAATAAGTTACTCTACATGTTCGAGAAAAAAAAATAGAGAGATAGAGTACTCCGTACTAAAGTCTAAAAAACACCAAAATACTTACATTTTGGGTCCGAGTCCCACTAGGTGCAGCGAGCAACCTAGGTTGGTCATTTAGAGTTTACGGGGTGACACATTATTTTAACAAAAATTTACAATTAACTCTTAATCACTAATAACTAACTTCAACTTACTTATTTGTGGATTTTATTTAAAATAAAAATACATTACAAGAAAATTAAAACATACGAAACGTAAAATAACGATACGGTTAAAAAATATAGTATTATGGGATGTTATTTATATCCGTTCAAATTCAAAAACGGCGGAATATATTTAAATTTCAAATTTCAAAAAAGGGTCCTATAAATACCCATTCCCAGATGTACACAAACAACTCACACACAACTTATACACAATTCACACACAACTCATTTACACAACAATGTCAAACAACACTTCACCGGATAATGAATCTGTATATAACACCCCATCGGAATATCTATTTCCGATATTCCCAAATGAAAACGAACCACAAAACACTCCACCTTTAGATCTGTTTCTTGTATTCCCATGTGAGAATCAACCACTAAACACTCTATCGGAAGTTCTCTTTCTACCACTGGCAAACAATCAACCGGCAAACAATCCACCGGTTGACCTCCAAAACAACCTGTTTGGGTTTTCAGATGAATATCTCAAACAACTGGAGCGTGATATGGAAGTATTCATAGAGTTTGAACAAGAACTAGCACGTGAGGAAGCTGCTCGTAGGGAGCGTGAAAAAGGAGAAGCAGAATACCGCTTGGAAATGGGGCTTGACCCTCAGCTATCAGAGTCTTCCAGTGATGAGGAGGGCTGGGTCTCAGATGATTCATTTTATTAAGTTGTAGTTTATTGTAATTTTCGTATCGTAGTTTAATGTTTTAGTTACCGTACATTGTTTAATGTAATTTCAATCCCATTTTTAATGGATTTTCATTTAGATGTTTAATGTATTTTATTTCATACTTTAAAAAACAACCCAAACTACAAAATATTACAAGTTTTATAAAAAGCTTTACAAAACATTGCATTTACAAACAACAATAATAATAATAATAATAATAATAATAATAATAATAATAATAATAAACTAACATTGTCAGGAAACAACCCTCGTCATGCAGACGATGGGCTTCAAAGTGGCGAGAGAAGTTGAGGGGTGGGGGTGCAATGGCGAGCCATGGCGAGGTGCCAAGGTGGACCCGACAAACCTCCATGGCGAGCTGCACCTTATGGTCTAATATTGCTCCGGCTATAATAAAGTTACAAAGTTAACAAGATGCAAGATACTACAAAGACATTATTCATAATTTCAAACTAACCTAAAAACTACAACAACCCTAAAGATTACATCAATACTAGACTTGATAATTTGACAAAAACAACGTTAAAATGATCACGACTCTAGGGTAACAACGCTAAACACTAGTTTTGACGAAGAAACATCCATGGAAGTGAAAATCCAGCAATCGACGAAACCCTACAAGGCTACAATATAAAATAAAATTATCTAACGCCAATAAAGCAGCATAGCATATGAAAAACGGGTGAGAAACCGACCATGATACTGATAATTGAGTCGAAATCTGCCCCATGCTAGATCAACAAAAATCTTACAAAATTATATCCACACATTTACTTGGCAACAAAATATAAAAAGTAAAAAAATAAATAAAGAAAGATATAAAAATTATAATGTAATATGATAAGACCAATACAATAAACTCTTTATTGATGTAAGAGTACTAGACTACGATACTCAGAGGAGAGGGAGTGGGTGCGGGGAAGGAGCGGGGAAGGTGAACCCCCGCACGGGAACACCGCCGCCTCGCGGGGAACCCCGCACGGGGAGGGTTTTTGAGTGGAAATACCACGCACGCGGGGAGAAGAAATACGTTGCAAAAAAGAGACGTTGGAGCGTTTTTTGGAGTTGTTTGCAGCAGAGCCAAACGGCTCTTTTTTTTTTTTTTTTTTTTTTGTTTATATACCAGCAGATCCAAACGAACATAGCACCAAAAAAAAAAAAATACATCTTTCCCTTTTGCTACAATTCATTCACTGCTGCAATTCGAAATCAAAAAAAAAATATGGAAATGGGTGAGTGAAGATTTTTGAAAGGTGAGTGAAAGGTGAGTGAAGGTGCCGCCCCCAAAAATGAAGTGAGTGAAGAGTGAATGAAGGAAAAAATGGAAGATGATGTGACGGAATGGGATTAGTTGTGAGTGAGTGAAGGGAAATGGGTGAGTGGAGCACTCCCCCACCCTCATAGTGGTGACATGCACAAGTATACCCGAATCTAAATTCCATCGTGTATACGATCACTATATTTGTCTTTTGTTGGAGTCAGAAACTTCATTTGTTTGTATATGTCATTATTGTGTATTAAAAATTCTATTGGATGTATGAGTCGTCAAATAATTTCGATATTTATTGGTGGTTGCAAAGTAGTCCCATCTACAACAAGAATACAAATTAAGAACATGAATACAAAAAATTATTACCAAAAGAAGAAGCAAAGTAAAGGGCAATGGTGAGTGGGCTGACAAACGACAATAGCAGGTAAACACACCTGACGAGGTGGGTAGGGAACCCCAAACACTGGCTTGACTTGTCAACGGTGACAGCCGGTAATCAGTCAGTGTGACCGAAGATGTTTGTCTATCAACCGTACACTCCTAATATTCATTTGCATGCACTTTTTAAGATTCATTATCAGCTTCTGTATTTGTATACCCATTGTTAAAAGAAGTGTGGTCAAGTTTGCTTGTGACAATCATCACAGAAAGTGGAGAGTTTCATGTTCGATCATGTTTTGGTGTAAACAGATCTCTAGTGATCACAGACAACTTTTTGAAGGATAGCGTTTTATGAGCACCTATAGTGTATCCCCGTACTGAATGAGTCTGGATCTTGCATAAAACAAAACAACGCGACCAGACATGTCTGGATATCCATAGACAGGCTACAGCTAGCCTTGGATATCCGAAGCTTAAATACTTTCCACGGGAGAACAAGGATACCATACGAACTGACTTCGGGACTTAGTCCGTTCTAAGCCTAGGGAAGTCCGTCATTCAGCCAAAAGAAGTAAAGAATATAATGTGAGATCGATGATAAAACATATGCATACTAATTAGGGAATGGCGGCCACTTGCCAACCGAGCCAGCATTCCAAAATCCTAACCACGACTAACAAAGCATAAAGCAAGTAAAAGGGCATGATTACAAGGCAAAACACCAATCCATCGGTTAACAGGATGAGTCGCACCTCATGATCCTCAAAACACGACAAAACTACTTGCCTATAAATACCAAGGTAAAATGTCACCAAGGGGCAAATCTCTTGCAGCTAAAAAAAACACGCACACACACACACACACACTTATTCTCTCTAGAATCTTACTCTTATGCATGAGGCTGATCGTGGATCCCTTATCACGGTGAGACTAAAGACGGATCTTTTTCTTATCGGGAGAACACTACAACAAAAATGAGAACGGGCGACCAACTTTTAGTGGGGCCACTTTATTCCCTGCCAAAAGTCACTAACGACAAATTTTTTGCTGACCTAGCACACGCGAATCATGAAAATTCAACTCCACTTTTTGGCGGGAGCATAGCCAAAAGGTTTCCAAAGTTGTAATATTATGTTTTAGCGAATTCGAACTATTTGTGGTGTTGTAGCATATTTTTGGTTGTGAAAAAAGGTTGTAGTATAGTAGATTTTTTCCCGAAAAATTTCAGAAAAAATTTAGAAATTACACATTTTGCAGCTATATTTTGCAAAATGGGTCAGACATTTTTTGTGGGGACATTTCCCCACGAAAAGATTTATACTAAATTTAGTTTACATTTTTTGGCAAGGACATGTCCCCGCCAAAAGAGTGAACTGCAACAGCGGTTAAGTCTTTTGGCGAGGATATGCCCCCGCCAAAAGGCTTACTTAATTAACATAATCACTAATTAACTGCTTTTTTGGGTTAATTAAGTAGGCTTTTGGCGGAGACGTGTCCCCGCTATAAATAGTGCCACACTGGATAAAGTTTGACCAGATCAAAGACTGCGGGTCCCACTTATTCCTGCCAAAAGCTAAAAACGCCCCTGCCACAAATTTAGCGAGAAGGAGTTAGCGGGGGCTTTTTGGCGGGGACATGTCTCCGCCGAAAGGCCATTTTGTCCCCTCTAAAAGCAGGTTCTATTGTAGTGAGATCCATAGTGTATTATCACTTGTCGAGCATTCCCCAGATCTTCCAAAAACCCCCATTTCTTGTAAGTCCGACTTATCCAAAACTTAACCTCTGAATTTTTTACTAACATTTTACTTGATTTGATTTTCTATAACAGTGCGCGGGCAAATGATCAAATCATGTAAGTTATAAGAATGGCCTGTCATTCTTATATAGTGGTTGTATGTAAGTGTCCTAAGGGACTGAGATGAGGGAAGTCATTTTCATCCTTTGTAATTCAATGTTTTTTTGTGTAATGAATTTTACCAGGGTGAAAAATCCCTTTTACCGAAAAAAATAAATAAAATAAACCTTTGTGTAAGATTAAAACGATACTTGTATCTTCAACAATTAGATTAGATGTGGTAACTAGTAAGTAACATGTTGACCAACCTCACAGTTAAACAAAATTTTGATTTACCTAATGAGACGTAACATTAGGACTTACTCATTGAGTCTTAATGTTCGTGTTTTTGTTGTAAACTCGAGTAAATTTGTTTGTTAGAGGTTAAAAAAGATGTTAATCATTACTTACAACTAGTAAGCATTCAAAGATTTAGCTTATAGCTCACTGATGCCATGTGGTTGAGATGTTCTCTAACCAAGCAATTGTATTTCCAAATATGTGCGGTGTAATTATATTGTATATTTGTTATATTCTGTTTCTATAAACAACGACTTTGGTTAACAACCGACTTAAACTATCTCACATAAACCGGTTAATGTATTGATCGTTAAACACAAAATCGGTTCCTTTAACTTCAAAGCTGAGTTGCTTAAGTGGTTTCTCTACTTCTTATTGTTTGATCTTTACGATAATTAAATTAAGGTGTTTGTGATCTTTTTACAAAAGATTGCCTATGGTTTAACTTGTTACAAAAGATTAATTCATTTAAGCAAGGTGGTTTAACTGTGTCTGAATATTTTCATAAAATGAGTTCTCTATGGAGAGAATTTGATATTTTAACTAAACTGCCTGATTGTGTTTATGAGGCTAGGACTGAATTGAATGATCATGCTAAGTTGTTAAAATTAATGCAGGTTCTAATGGGCTTTATGATATTTATCAGCCTATTAGGAGTAGCATCGTGACCAGGGAAATCCTTCCTGAGGTTAAAGATGCATTTGTTATCATTTCTAGAGAAGAATCCCATAGAACGATTCCTTTTACTTCTGTGAAGTCTGAGAAGCCTCATGTTTCTGCTTTTGGGTCTAGACCTAATGTGAACAATAATAATAGAAGAAATTCTAACAATAACTGGTATGGTAACAATTCTTATAATAACAGGGAAAATTATGACAGTTTGTTATGTAAAAACTGTGGTTTAAAAGGACATACAATTGAAAGATGTTTTGAGTTAATTGGCTATCTTCCTGGTTTTAAAAAGAACCCAAATTTGAAGCCTGCAACTGGTTTTAATAATAATAGAAATAATAATGTTGAGGCTAAGGGTATATCTGGGTCTAATGGTGAAGGGAAGAGTAGTACTACTTTGTATTTTACTAATGAACATGTCTTGAAGTTGATGAACCTCTTAAATGATAAAACTTGTACTGCTGCTGATGCCACTATGGCAGGTATTGACTCTTGTTCATTTTTTAATTGCAATGTTTTCTTTAATAAAAACTTTTATCAGTTTTTTGGTGTTAATGTCAAAATTAATGGAGTCAGTTACCAGTTGGGGTGGATAATTGACTCAGGGGCTAATCAGCATATGACAAATAATATTGATAAAATGTTTGGTGTTGTTAATGTTTCTGATTTAAAACTCACTATTGGTCATCCTAATGGTACTTTGGCTAGCATTACTCATGTTGGTAATTTGAGGTTGAATAATAATGTGGTTTTGTTTGATGTTTTGGTGGTTCCTGAATACTTTGTTAGTCTATTATCTATGCACAAAATGATTAAGGATAGTAAACTATGTGTTGGTTTTGATGAGACTAAGTGTTATATTCAGGATTTGAAAAAGCAAAGAGTTCTGGGGACTGGTAGTGAGTTTGGTGGCCTATACTTGTTTGATAAAGAGTCTACTAGTTCTGCTACTGTAAATAATAGTGAGTTTTTTGTTTGTCATGTGTCTAAAGAAGTTTGGCATAATAGACTAGGACATCTTGTTAGTCAAGTTTTAAAAATGTTAAAAGGATCTTTAAATTTAACCAATATTGATCATCAAAGTCCCTGTGAGGTTTGTCATAAGGCAAAGCAAAGCAGAGACTCTTTTTCGTTAAGTGAAAACAAATATACTGTTTTTGGTCAACTCATACATCTTGATGGTGGGGGCCATATAAAGTAACTACCAGGGAGGGTTTTAGATAATTTTTGACTATTGTTGATGACTTTAGCAGATCTGTTTGGGTGTATATGCTCAAAACTAAAGATGAAGTATTTGAAATGTTTGTTAACTTTTACAATCTTGTTTTAACTCAGTTTAATAAAAAAGTTAAAGTGATAAGGTCTGATAATGGAACATAGTTTTTAAATCATAAAATGAATGATTTTGTTGAATCTATGGGAATTATTCATCAAACTACTTGTGCATATACTCCTCAGCAGAATGGTACGGAGTATTACTTACAGGAAACATAGACATTTTTTAAATGTTGCTAGAAGTCTTATGTTTCAGGGGGGATTCCTCTTATGTTTTGGTCTGATTGTGTATTGACTGCATGCTATTTGATTAACAGGTTACCTTCCTCTGTTTTGAATAGAAAATCTCATTTTCCTCTTGTATATGGTAGGGAACCTAATCTATCACACTTAAGAAGTTTTGGTTGTTTATGTTTTGCTATTGTTTTGAAAGGGTTTGATAAGTTTTCTCAAAAAGCTGAAAAATGTGTTTTGGTTGGTTATGCTAGTAGTAAAAAAGCTTATTAACTTTTGAGTGTTGAAAATAGGTCTATTTTATATTCCAGAGATGTCAAGTTTTATGAAACTGTTTTCCTTTTTAAAATGAGTCAAAAACAAACTGTTGAGTCTACTAATGAGGTTTCAAGTTTAAATTTCTTTGATTTTGTCGTATCTGAGACTAAAAATACAACCAAAATTTCTACTCCCAATGATGATAATGATCAAAACAATAAATCCCAATCAAATGATAATACATCTAATGTAGGTAGAGATGGTAGTATGCATCAACCAATTGGTGATCATAACTTGGGTCAGCATAGCGAACAGATACTTCCATCTCTAAATGAACATGTTGTTGGTTACCCTGGAAATGATGAACAACATACTGCAACTCCCAAAGATGATCAAATAGATCTATCTAAGGGAAATGTTGCTCCTAATCAAAGGGTTCCTGAATTTCAAAATGTTCTTCAAAGTTTACCTGAGGAAGGTAATCAAGGTAGGCCTAAAAGGGTGTCTAGGTTGCCTTTAAAGTTGAATGAGTATGTTTTAGATGGTAAAGTTAAATATGGTTTACATAGATATGCTAATAATGTTGTTTTAACTGTTGAAAATTGTTCTTTTGTTTCTAATCTAAATAAGTCTTCTGAACCTACTTATTTTGAAGAGGCTTCAAAAGATGTTAATGGGATTAATGTTATGAATGAAGAAATATGTGCTTTAATTGAGAATGATACTTGGGAAGAAGCTGAACTTCCTTTTGATAGAATTCCTATTGGTTGTAAGTGGGTTATTAGGATTAAATACAAGTCTACTAGTGAAATTGATAGGTGTAAGGGTAGATTAGTGGCTAAAGGCTTTAGTTAGAAAGAAGTTGTTGATTATGAAGAAACCTTTAGTCCTGTTGTTAAAATGGGAACTGTAAGACGTTTATTAAGTCTGGCAGTTTAGAAGAATTGGAAAAAATTTCAAATGGACATTAATAATGCTTTTCTTTATGGGGATTTAAAAGAGGAAATTTATATGTTACCTCCTCCAGGGTATTTTAAGGAAGGTGATAACAGAGTTTTGAGATTAAAAAAGTCTTTATATGGTCTAAAACAAGCTCCTAGACAGTGGAACCAAAAGCTGTCTAAGGCATTTGTTTGAGGCAAAATTTGAACAATTTAAAAATGATCATTCTTTGTTTGTAAAAAAAGAAGGAGATACTGTTTTGTATCTGCTTGTGTATGTTGATGATATTGTTATCACATGTAACAGTGTTACTGAGATTGAGAAGTTTAAAGTTTTCTTGAAAAACAAGTTTAAACTAAAGATTTGGGAGAACTTAAGTTTTTCTTGGAATTGAAGTTTTAAAAACGAAATCTAGATTGTGTTGAAACGAAAGGAAATATTGTCTAGAGTTGTTACATGAGTATGGGTTACTTGCTTGTAGACCTGTTATGACTCATTTGCCTGAAAATGTTGTGCTGGCTCATAAAGAGTGTAATGGTGATACGTTTTTAAAGAATATCACTAGTTATCATAAACTGGTAGGGAAGTTGATTTATTTGACAATGACTAGGCATGATATTGCCTATGCACTTCATTGTCTTAGTCAACATATGCATTCTTCCTTACAGTCTCATTTTGATATTGGTGTGAGGGTGCCTAGATACTTAAAGTTAGCACCTGGTAATGGTAATGGTAATGGTAATGGTATTGGTTTTAGTAAGAATCAAACTGGTTACAAAGTTAAGGCATTTTCTGATTCTGATTGGGCCAAGTGTCCTGTGACTAGAAGGTCTGTTTCAGATTATTGTGTGTTTGTGAATGATAACCTTGTTTCTTGGAAAAGTAAGAAGCAGAACACATTGTCTAGATCTTCAGTCGAAGGTAAATATAGATCAATGGCTTATGTTACTTGTAATTTTATGTGGGTACTTAAAATCTTGAATGACTTAGGTGTGCAGGATATATTATTACCTGTTGATTTGTATTGTGACAATAAGTCTGCAATACAAATTGCAGCTAATCCAATCATGCATGAAAAGACTAAGCATTTTGATATTGATGTTCATATGGTGAGGGAGAAAGTTTCTTCGTGTTTGATTAGAACTGTGCATATTAGTTCTTTTTGCTTCATCACTTTGGGTGGGGAGGGGGGGGGGGGGGGGGGGGGGGGTTTGAAAGTATTACTCTTATTTCAGACGTATGAAACTTAAAGGTTCATTTGGTAACTTATGATAGGGTTTTTTTTTTTTTTTTTTTTTTTTTTTTTTTTTTTTTTTTTTTAAATCTTATGATAACTTTGGTTTGGTTTTGTTAAGTTTTAGTTGTGCAGGGTGCTGAGTTTAATTTGTGACTATACAAGCTAAAGGTCGGATCTAGGGTTTCACTAGCTCTCATTATTCTCTCAAGTTTACACACACAAGTCTCTCTGGTTTTGTATCATATTTGGTATTGGGGTTTTTGGGTTTTAGTTTCATTAAGTTTGTATCAAGATCTTCTTGATCTAACCTTAGTATTCGTTTATTGTTTGGTTTATTGTTGAAGTTTTAGAGTGAGGGTTGTATCATAATTGTTGCACCTAATAGAGGGACAACAATTTCTTTCTATTATATTGTATCTGGTTAGCACCTGTGTGTTGGGGACTAACCTTCTGTGTTTATAGTTAAAAAAAAAAAAAAAAAAAAAAAAAAAAAAAAAAAAGGGTGGTTGGTTAAGTGATTAGCTATTTGATTGTTTTGGTACCATTTTAACAGTTTGTGATCTTGAGTTATATCTTAGGTATCTCTCCTCTAGTTACAAATACTTTGTTTTTTTGAACTATCTAGTTACAAATACTTCGTTCATATGTACAATGTATTTCACGAAACAAGTTTAACTTTTTAGGGTTTTTCTAACTTGTGCCCTAAGGGCACAAGTTAAGCACATCAAAAGTACAACAAAAGTACACTGGGACCTACATAAAAGTACACTTGTCTGTACTTTTATGTGGATCCCTGTGTACTACTTCGTAGGCCCCTGTGTACTTAGGGGGTTGGCAACACTTGTGGCACCACACCACCACCCCTCACTCCCAACCAATCCCCTTGTGCTACATCATTCACCCATTTTTCCCATCCCTCACCTTTTTTTTGTAGGCATCACTTGTGGCACCACACCACCATCCCTCACTTCATTTTTTTTCTTTTTTTTTAAATCCTTTAAAATAAAAATAAAACTAAAATTCCATTAAATTTCATAAAACATTACATAATATTCCTAAAAAAACATAAAATAACATTACATAATATTAAAATACTATATTTCATAATACTAAAAAAAACTAAACTTCATCGTCGGAATCATCCACCTGGAGGTATGGTAATTGTTGAGCGTGAATATGCTCCATAAGATCAAATCGAAGATGAAAATGGGTGTCCTCATCTCGTATCTCGGCCATGGCTGCTTCATCAAACACCGGTTGGATCGGAGGATCCCGAATATGAACTGGCGAGATTGCGGGGTACCGGCGTTTTTTATAATCATGTTGTGCAAAATCACACACGTATACACTATTTTGCTAATTCTTTCTACTGTGTGTGGCCGTAAGGGTCGATTCAGTATACCCCATTTACCTTTAAGAACACCAAATGCCCGTTCAACATCCTTTCGAGCCGACTCTTGTACTTTCTTGAACTTTTTCTCTTTCGGGTCGGTTGGATATTTGAATGTTTTGACAAAAGTAGACCACGTCGGATATATGCCATCGGTTAGATAGTAGCCACGCTTGTACGTACGACCATTCACAACAAATGGTCACTTAGGTGTCGTACCATTACGCTCGGTTGTGAATAGTGGAGATTGCATCACAACGTTTATATCGTTGTTTGAACCCGGCGGTCAAAAGTACACGTGCCATATCCACAAATCCTGAGACGCCACTGCCTCCATCATAATCGTCAGGTATTGATGATCACCTCTTTTAAATTGACCCCTCAATTCCACTGGACAATTCCTCCAAACAAAATGTGTGCAATCCAAGCTACCGATCATACCCGGAATGTGATGTCTCTCTTCGTGTGCTTCGTACAAACGTGCAACATCATGGCTTGTTGGCGTACGTAGGAATTCTCGAGCGTACAATTGAATAATAGCATCACAAAAAAATTGAAGGCATTCACGTGACGTTCTTTGTGCCATTTCTAAATATTCGTCAAACTCATCCGGAGGTGCATCGGTTGCGAGTTGTTTAATGGCAGACGAACATTTTTGTATGGCTGTGAAACTTTTTTTCGATCTAGCATCATAACCTTCTTGAAAATACTCGAATCTAGCCTCAATAGCGCGCGTTATTTTTAAAAATAAACTTTTAGGCATACGATACCTATCTTCAAAAAACTCATCGTCGAATTGGGGATCTTCACAAAAATAATCAAGATGCAATCTTTCTGAAGCTTTGACCCGATCACGTTTTACTGATTTGCGCTTCGACCGTCCTGTATCAGCTGCCTCATCTTCGTCAATCGCGTTAGCAAAAACCTCGAGGCTACTATCGTCGGACCACTGAATCGGCTCATCCAACAATAGAGTCGAACCAATTCTTTTAAATTCCATTTGGTTGAGTTTTTTTTTTTTTTTTTTTTAAGAGATCGGATGGAATGGGGATTAGGAAGGTATGTTTTTTTTTTTTTTTCTTTCTAAGTTGCCATCTTTGTGTAGCTATGTATATATATAACAAAGTAAAAAAAAATAATAATAATAAAAAAAATAACCGTTGCTTCTAACGTTCAAAAAAGGACTCAAACGGTCGAATTTTTCTTCCTTTCCCGTGCCAGAAAAGACCCCGTGCCTTAAGCTTACCGTGCGGTACCGCGGGGATGGCGGCGGTGTTCCCGCACGGTACCGCGGTACCACGGCCTCCATACCGTGAGCAATGCCGACCCCCTTATTGTGTGCTTAACTTGTGCTCTTAGGGCACAAGTTAGAAAACCCCAACTTTTTATTATTATTGAAACAAAGTACTACCTCCGTCTCAAAATTATTGTCAGGAGACAAGAATTACAAAGTTTAATAAAAGTGGGGCAACTTTTGTTTTCAACCACTGAGAATATTCCCCAACAATATTATCTAGTTTTTACTTAAAAAGGAAAGTGGACAATTAATTTGAGACATCTCAAAATAAAAATGTGGATAATAATTTTGAGAGTGAGAGAGTAGTTTGCAAATGTGGATGTACGCGTGTGGCTGTATAAATGAAAAATAATATCGAAATGATGGGACATCACAGTTTCACTGTAAGCATACAGTTCGCTCTTGCTCCTTCCCATCAATTAACTTTGTTCGTACACAAGGTTTTATGTCATCAAGCTTTTCCAGTATATTTTTCCACCGTATAAGACTAAACTAAAACAATCCTATAAATCTATAATGTGACAATCAAGGTTATAGCTAATCAGTAACGTATGACTATCTTTAAGTTCTTCTTAAATTTTAGAAGAGCATTGTTTGTCATGTCTAACTCATGTGTTTAATTATATGCCTAATCTTATGTCTCATTCTACTATTACTGACCCGCTTCTTTATAAAACAATCAAACACTTTCAGGGCTCTTTAGGCATAAAATTAGTCACACAATTAGGCAACACAATCATTTTTCATTTTATAATAAACGTAATATTTGTTTATGCAGTTTCATTATTTTAGTTAAAACTATTATTATATATGGCAATTTATTTATTATTTCCGAGAAATAAAAACAGCATCGCTAGGTCATAATTGAGAGACAAATAATTTTTTTTTTGCATGAATCATCGCTGAGGCTACTTTTTACGGGATGTGTGGATCACCGCTATCCCACCTTTCACGAGTGATCCCTCATAAAAGCAATCCAAACATCATGCGACATGCTTCATATTTTGCACATAGTGGTGGTGTGCACCACCCTTATGTGTATGCGACTTTTTTTTGGTATGCGAATGTGTGTTGAATAATAGTGATGACCATAAAAACTAATATGAGAGATTTAACCCAAAATATATATCGAACTTTTTCATTTTTACTATGCTCATAACTTTTTAAATCCAAATTTTAATAATAATTCTTTTTGGATATTTCATAAAATCTAAAATTTTAAAATGAAACAAGACGCGGACTAGATCAAGGATGAACATCAACAATTAATTTTACCAGAATAAGTACTAGAATTATGTTTTGTCCTACATGAAAAACTGTTCCTTTTTTTTGGTAAGAAAATAGTTTTCGGGTACATACACATATAAAGCAATAAAGTCATAAACTCATAATAAGAGAATAGATTCTTCTTTTTTACGGCTTGTTAAAAGGGTGTTAATATCGAATGCAACAAGGATTAAAGTAAAGGAGTACGTGCTAAAGGAATACTAGTTTAACATAGTGTAAGAGTGTTATATGTCGTTCTCGTATAGTTATAAATGATCTTGGTCCAGGGATCCATCGAACTCTTCAAAAAGAAAAAACAACAGTAACCGAAATGTGCAACTCTAACTACATGAACGAGTGTTTGTAAAACAAGAACGGGTATACTGTTTATCTCGGATGGTACATGATTTTAGAATAAAAGATTTTGAAGATTCAACTACTACTAAACCAATATTCTTGTCAAGGATGACTCAGATCGATCAGAAGCGCTTACGATAGGTAGACTGAACTAGGACTATTATATGGTTGTTTAATTTACGAATCGGTTGAGGCACCTCGCCATTTTTTACTTCTTGCGAGTTGTGACGGTCCACTTATAACGATGACGGATGTCGTCACTGTAGGTTTGCTAAACGGCGAAAAACAACTTTTTAGCCCTTTCTTTGACCAAAATCTTTAGCAAAGACATGTCATCATTAAAGGCTCGCTAGACGACAACTGAGCCCCTTATAAAACTTTGACTTTGATTATAACTTATAGCGACGATATTGTCGTCGCTATTTTGGTGATGACCAAAATTTTCGTCCCGGTCAACATTTAATTTCCCGTCGATAGGGAATTTTTCCGCTAAATCTAGCGATGACATGTAGTCGGTAAAAGTCGCCGCTATAGGTTTAAGTTATTTATTTTAATGATTTTAATCTTATTTAAATAGTTATCTAAAACCTGAAAATTTGGTTGCAGAAAACGGCTAAAAGTAGCTTGCATTTTAAGAATCGGCAGTTAGTGACCACATGTCGTCGCTATAAGTAGTCACTTATACATGTGGTCAATATAGCCAACATACCTATAGCGACTATATGTGGTCGCTAAAGGTCTCCGTTAAATTGGCTGGCCAAATAGTCAAGAGACTTTTAGGTAATCGCCAAAGGTCACTAAAGGTTTTGTCATGAAAGGTTAGATGAAAGTCACAAGTCAAAAAAGTCGACTCAAACGTGTAATCACTAAAGATAAAAATTGCGGTCGCTAAAACCTTTAGCCACCAAGCTCTGGAGACGAAATTTATTGAGGACACGTATCGTTGGTATAAGTTACTAGAAGGGTATTCACGCGTTGCAGCGGCGGGTACCCTGTAACTAAATTTTTTGATGAAAAATTTATTCCAATTACATGTCTTTCGTGATAATGACCTTATGTAGAGGTGTGCACGGGTCGGTTGTGTGGAAATTTATCACCTAAACTTCTTAATATTTTTCCGGCAAGAATATTTTTCGAAGTAATTTTTTCATGGCACAATTTTCAGTTGCATAATTAGTTAGATTGAAGTAATAGTAGTATTTTTTTTTCGAAGATGGTGGTCTCACTGTGATGGTTCTAGTTCGTGGTCAACCAGTTTTAGCTACAACAACGGCAGTGAGGTGGATTTTGATAGAAGCTGAGCTGTGCCGGGTGGTAAGGTGCGGATATGAAAGGATTTTATTTTATTTTTTATTTTTTATTTTTTTAATTTTTTTGGTGTATTAGATTTATACATAATGGTTAAAGACAATTAATTTTTTAGATGTTACAAGTTTATGAATTTAAGACAATTAATTTTTTAGATGTTAGTTTATATGTGTGTATGTAACAAGTTATTGACATTTCCTTTTATAGTGCTCTCTTTGTCTTAAAATTATTGTTAGGAGACAAGAGTTATCAAGTTTAATAAAAGTAGGGTCACTATAAATCTCAACTACTCAAATAGAATATTATTCCACTAAATTCTCTTTTTCTTACTTAAAATAAAAAGTGGACAATTATTTTGAGACATCCTAAAATAAAAATGTGGACAATAATTTCGAGGCGGAGGGAGTAATGTTTTTGGTGCATTGGTTAAAGTATAAACATATGAAAAGTTTGAGTATATTAAATTGAAAATCATATTTAATTATAGTAAATTTTACATTTATTTAATGTTCAATAAATGCATTTTTCATTGAAAAAAGAAATTTGAGTGTATTAATTACATATTAATTGCATGTATTTATAGTTAAAAAAAATGCCTACTGGGCACTAATTAGCAAATCCTTTATAAAGTTTTAGGACTTCTTTATTTAAAATGTCATAAATAGTAGTAGTGTAGATAGTAACAAGTTTTTGAGCTTTTAGCGAAGACATTAATCGTTAAAATCGCCGATTCTAATAGTGAAGTTCTTCTTGAATTTTAGCGTAAATACATCATATCTGTAATGATTTTATGTATTTTAAATTTTTATTAAACGGTTAATAACGCAATTTGACAGGTAACTATTTATAGATTTGTAATGGCTTTGCGTTGTCAAAAATTGACTAATCGTTACTTAAAATGATAAATCTCTAGAGTAATTGTCTTGGAAGTTCAAAAATGAATAGAGTTATGTTATTAAGACCCCCTTATTATGTGACAATAAGAGGTTTTGGTCAAAATGTATAAACTGCTATACATACCATACAAATCCGCAGTACGTAGGACCCCATGAAACCCTCCTATGAGAGGGTCCGTATAAACTCCCAATGAATATTGACCTATAGGATTTCAGTAACAACATATAAGATTCCAACGACTAGTTTTTTAGTTCGATAGTTGGATGAATAACTATCGTCAAATCTAATATTTTCCTCTTTGGACCGATCATCAAATGTCACATTTTAAATCTAAAGTGAGTGACAATTTTGTCGATGAACTCATGGAGTTATATTTTCAAGGAAACAATCGGAACAATGAATGTAAAAACATATAGCTAGCGTTGTTCTCATTATTGGAGGGTCTAATCCGTAGTGAAGTAAGATATCTCAGCCAATAATAAATGCGGCTGATTGATAAGAGAATATAATGACAAGAACACGGTTTAAGATTTCGATATGGATCGTTACAATGCACGGAGAAAAAAAATTGATTAGAGATTCGAGAAAGCACGCTATGTCCTCACAAACTCATCACAGTCTCCCTCAAATATAAAGTGCTTAAATTGTTGTTGCACATATACACGCAATAGCCCAACATTTCACATCATTCATTAGCTATTTTCAGTAAATTTTATTAACCACACCATCCATTCGTCTTTCTCTAATTTAAAAACGTAACATACATGTTCTTTAATAACCTTCCAAAACCACGACTGCGCATGAAACTTTCAATCGAAAGAACCCTTGGTATTCGTGGTGTCATATCGTTATGTCATAATAAGCTTACGCGATTCATACTTGCAAATAATTCCTTTGTCTAATATTATAAGTTTATTTTTAATTTTCACAAAATTTAAGTGAACTCTATTCATCCATTAAATATCCTCTCTCTTTACAATAGTCACTTTTTATTAATTGAAATACGAAAGCGAACAAATATTTTTTGACAGCAAAAAAAATAAAACATAGGCTTAAAATTTTAGACAGAGATAGTATTTTTTTAACATACAACAAAAACATAAAGAAAAATGATATTTCTGTGTAACTGTTGTTAATATTTAATAATCTATACACAAAACCATAAAAAGATAACACATATGCTCTAGTAGTTCTATATTTACTTACTTTGATTTCTTAGCGCATCCACTATAGTGATTTATCAAAAGGTTTATAAAAAGCTGAAGATGTCTAAAACGTGTAAATCATAATAAGCATCTATTTTAAACTTATGTGGGATTAATAGGTATAAAATGTTGAACCTTTTCATAATCTAATACATGTTTTATGTGAGATATTTATAAAGCTTTAAGAGGTTTTTTATATAGAGGAATTAGGTCAAAACAAAAAGTTTATAAATTAATGGTATTAAACTAGTAGTAATGTTGACCCTATGGTGACTAGATGCAACTTCTCTTTCTAAGATTAATGTATGACCAAATGTCCGTTGTAATGCGACTCCAGTAACAACAAAAACATATTTTACAAAAATTAAATAAAAAAGCCCTCACGTGCACGAATAATATGCAAACTATTCGGTCGCCTAAATGACTCAACCAAGCAAAAAAATGGGGAAGCGGCTGCAAAAATTACCATTGAAAAAAAAGTAAACGCGACTTAAAAAGGTAGATCGACCCTGGATTGGATCTCTATTACGACGATCCTTACATGTGTAATGAAAGGTAACTTATTTAATACAGTAATAGAATCATACGCCAATCAATATTAATAGTACTCTAATATAATTACACTAACCACAAAAAGTAACTCCTTAATACCAAAGAGAGGTATCTCATAATCTCATATTCTCACTCTCCCCAAAACAACAAAAAGAAAAACAACGTTTTCCGTTAACTAACGGAACGGACTTCCAAAAACCCCCGTTTAAAATATTTCCCCCTCTATATAAATACCAAACTCACTTCTCATTTCATTTCTTGTCTCTTTCACAATTTTTCTCCACTCAACAACATACATATATATTCTTAACTTACAACCGGAGCATCACCTCATTTTGCCGGATTTCGAAACTATTTTGGTACGATATCTTACTGATATATAGCCATGTTACCAAACGCTTTTATAAAATAAAAAGCTAATGTCAACTATGTTACGTGATTTCGGTTTATATATCATAAGTCCGAATTTTCTGGCTTATTTTGAGACTTATGAGCTTATATGTCTATAAGATTCAAAATAAGTCGGAAAATTCGAGCTTATGAAATATACAGCGAACCCCATATGGTACATTTATGACTAGTTTACATTTTTGTTGTTTATACATTTGAATTTGTAGGTGAAGATTGAGGTGAATAAGTTTATATACGAAGGAATATTGCAGATACAGAGACAAAAAAACAAGAGCTTGTGACTGTGAAGGTAAATTTGTATTAGTTTATGCATGATTCTGTTTATGATTTTTATTTATTTATTATTGTTATTTTTTGAATATTATTTGTGTATAATCATTAGTCATTAGTAGTGCTAATGCTGCAAACAGAAGCAAAATCTGTTTGATCCTTTTAATTAAAGAATTAATTAAAATACTATATACTCAAATCTATTTTTTCTATAAGGACCTTAACTTAGTTTTTGAACGACTAATTTTCATTGAGTTACTAATCTTTGCAAGTGATTTTAGTAACAAGGTTACATGGCAAGTGTTACGTCACTTGCATACATTATTAGTAACATAATACTTATAGAACTTTTGTACTCCCTCCGTCCCACATTAAGTGTCCACAAAGAAATCTTGTGATGTCCCAAATTAAGTGTTCATTTGTACCTTCCAACCAATGAGATGAGACTTTAGTGGGTAAAAGTAATACTTGATTGGTGGAGAGTGTAGTTAGTGGAATCTCTTAAAACTTTGTGCATTTGGTAAGTGGACACTTAATATGGGACGGAGGGAGTACATAGTTATTGAGTCGTTTTGTAATATTAACTCTAAGTGTTATTTTTAACTCTTTGAATAAACGAGTTTTAGACAAATATTACAAAACGACTCAATAACTAAGTACGATGTCTCTTTCGATCTGTAAAAAGATCGGAAAGAGACAAAGGAAGGAAGCTTGGAATCGATTATTAAAGATGGTTTTTTGTTTTATTAAAAATGGGTAAAGTAAAGCAAGCAAAGCAAATCGATTTCTGATCCCGGAGAACTTACTGCACTTACTTTCTCTTTATTTGTTCTCTTTCTTTTCCTTTGTCCCAAGAAAATGTTTTCTTGAATTTTCCATTTCCTTTTATAAATTTTTCTAACTATAAAAAACTAAATTAAATGTATATTTGAAATGTTACATATGGACATATGGTTCTTTAACGTTAAACTTGTCACTTTTTATAGATCATACCTCACTCGGACGAGATTTAGTATTGTTGTTGTCGACAGACATATCACATATGTATGTTCCAACTTATTTGGTGTATTTTTTTATGATATTTATGATGATATGACACACCGTTTTTTCAAATAGAGAAATACGTCTATATCGTATTTATGATACAACAAAATTGTCACGACAAAATTGATTTCTGCGAACTCGATTGATGTTCAGCTCATTATTGCCATTTGTACTAGGAAAATCTACAGTTTTAAAATCTTATCTTGTACAATTCTTTACATTTCGTGTTATTCATGCTTCTATCCAAAATGTGGTCCATTTCTTTTCGCTATACTACCAAGGTTTCGTTTTCCCAATTCGAACTGATTCGTATAGCTTTAACATATTCCCTCCCTTTTTCGAAAAAGTAAATTTGAAGCCATATTCAAATTGTACATACGTAAGTAAGTGTAATTCTCAAAGATACAACCATGGACGGAACTTAGAATAGACCGAGGGGGCTGCGACCCCCCAAAATTTTTGATCCCTATGTAATTTTATACCTTTCTATATTTGGTTTTAGTCATTTTTAATACAAAAATTTCAACGTAGTGTATATCGTCACTCCTAAAATAAATATTTTTCAAGTTAGCCTCCCACCAAGAGTGTTAAAGTTTCGTCCCTCCCTGGTTACAACAAATAAGTTCAATCTTTTCTTTTTCATAGTAAAACACTTTTTGTAATGGTATTTTAAACCATATAATATTATCACAGTTTTGAGAATCTTGTGGGGTCCAATGAATGTTCTATGGTGTTTAGATGATGCGATAACACATTTTATATAGTCATTTAAACCCATGTAATATGGGATGTGATATTTAGACGTTAATACCTTTTTCATGATCTTGACATCTCAATGAGTCATTGTTGCATGTATCTTAAAGTTATGTGTATGAATCTATTTTGATATGTACATATGCCAATAAGTGTATTACTTCTTTCGTCTAGTTTTGTTAAACGTCTTGATCTTAACTAATTATTCATTGCTAAAAATAAATAATAAAAATTTATCAAGCTTATCGCTAGTTAATTTGTTAATGCCAAATCGGGTACTGTTTTACAAAAAAGTTAACGATAACAATTTTTTAAACTGTGTGTTTTTTATCTTGTGACAGAAAAAGTATAAAGGTATATATATATTAACTTTAAAAAAAAAATTTTGCTAACCAATGCCCACTAAGCAGAGGTTAGTGTCTAATAAATGAACACGAATTTTCTCAATTAAAATAAAAGTACGTTAAATTCATATTTATTTAAGTGAAAATCAAGTTGAAATATAGTAATTTATAATTTATTTAATGTGCATTTAATGCATATTTAATGTAATTTTATGTTAATTAAGAAATGTTGTATTTATTTATTAGACATCAACCTTTGCTCAGTGGGCATTGGTTAGCAAAACAAAAAAAAAAATCATTATTACATGCATTAATGAAATACCAACATTTAATAGTTCTAATCAATATTGATACCATCAATAAACTCTAATGATGCTATCTAGCTAATAAATGACTTTATTATGGAAATAGATTAGATAAAAGTATCAATGTAATAAATGCTAACCATTTTGAAATAAAAGGTGCTAAAGTTTGCTTCTTTTTGTTTACATGTGCAGTGGAATTAAGTTTTGTAATTTGGGGAAAAAAAAATGCTGACGTGTATAACATGTTCCAAGCAAAAGATAGAAGATGGAGGAGAAGAAGTTGGAGCGCGTGGGACTCCGAGTAATAAAGAAGCCGTCAAAAGCCTCTCGGCGCAGGTTAGCATCTTTACCCCACTTGTGTCTATCATACACCACACTATGTTATGTAAAATTGAGATGAACCAGTTTGATCCAAATTGAACCGATCATATTCGGTTCGGTTCAGTTCTATATATTTTTATGGTTTTCGGTTTTTGTTCGGTTTGGTTCGAGCCAAAACTTAGAAAACACACATAAGCCATATCAACCGAACCAAATAAAATGGACCGACAAAACCGAACACTGAACGGATGCTATGCCCTACTATATGTATGCCAATTGCCAAATACTTTAATTCGTATAAGTAATTGGTTAAATAGATGTGGTTTTATTTTGACTCAGATAATACTAGGTCTAATTGGGTATTTGCGTGATTGTTATTAACCCCGGATATCATTTTAACCGTTGTGGTCATCACAAAATGTGCATCTATTTCGAGATTTACTCAATTAATTTGACTTGCAATTTTTAAAAATTACATTTTTTACGTTAATTAGAGTTTAAAGTTAAAAAAAAAAAAAAAAAAAAAAAAAAAAAAAAAAAAAAAAAAAATGTCAGTTTTACTTTTCACAAACTTTTCCTTGAATATAATTTGAAAGTAAAACCTTATTTTATGACAAAATAAAATAATAACGTGAACACTTATTATCAAAGAAAGAAACTAATAGTAAAACAACAAACGAAAGAACTACTTTTTAGCTATTCGTTTCAATCAAAATGAGAAGAAGTCACAAATGATTTTTTACTAATGTTTGTAGCGAAAATTTTACACCGTTGTCCGTCGACAATGTATGTAGATTAAACTTCAGTTATGACTTGGCATAAGCTAGTGTCTTGGAGGATCAATTGGCATTTGCTTATACATAGAATAAACTTTTATATAAGTTACTCATATTTGATGTAAAAAAAAACTTTGTTTAAAAGATTGTCCTCATCCTATGTCTATGTGGCTAATTGTCCTCATCTAGGAGTAGTCTCTTTGCTTTTTTCTGTTTGCAAGCCTTCTTTATTGCATCTTTTTTCCCTAGTTTGTTAAACAAAACAAGTTTTTGCTCAGACCATGCTTATGACATTTATTGGTACCACATAAAAAGATTATTTATACATAAATATGGGTGATATTTGATGTTTTTGAAGTTTGAACACTATTTGAGATTTGTTTCTTATATAGTATGGATAGTTTTGATGTCAATTTCATTTCTAATTTTGTTGCATGGTCCCTCTCCTGTGGTGTTAGATTTTGGTAGAGAGCATATAGTAAAGGGACTTAAGTTATTGTACAGAGTATAATTTAAGAATTTGCAGACTTTGCACTACACTTGGGTCGCATGCAAGCTTAAAGCAACGCTTTCATGTCATATTGAACGAGTTTTCTATAGTTAAATATAAAAAAACTAGTTTTGTCGAGCAAAACATGCATTCCCTTTTTTTGTAGTCGATACAGTCGTATACATAAAAAATGGTAATTTTTTAGGCCTGTTACTTTTTATAGTCAATACTCCTATGGAAATTACTTGCACCAAGAATGGTGCATTTGTGGTTCCATTTTCTAATCCATGTTACTTTTTGGGATAATCCTAGTTCTAATTTAACTAAGTTTTCTTTAGTAAAAGTTCTTGCAATATCCAGCTTATAATTAGAAGTTAGGCCCACATACTTTTTTACATTCTCAATGGTAAAATATGGGGATCTGCTTTTAAATTTATCTTTATAATATTGAAATGAAACTGCTATTCTAGTTTAGGCTTTCCACATTTAGTTTGGTATAAATGATATTTTAAGTGCAATTACTAAACTGAATTCCTTAAATAGATATAACTATATGAAAGCTTGAACTGCCCTAGAAAGTTGGGTGACTAATTTTCTTTTATGATCTTTCATGTGTTGGAGTCTTCTTGGAGATGACTTATTTTATGACAAATAAAATAATGTAATAGTGGTAGTTAAAATGGGTGTTCTAACAGTAAAATACTGGCTGATGCATTGAATTTGGATCATACTATAGATTTACCTCCTTTCATCAACTTATTGTTGATATCTACACCACAGGCTAATAGACAATTTAACGTTCAAGGTCTTGAGATTTTATTGATTCTGAAAAGCTTATAAATTTTTATTCCTACCTCATTTATTTACATTAAAGTTTTACATAAAGCTTACTGCCAGTTCATGAGTGTGTTTCTTTGGGTGGTTTATATCGAGTCAGGTTTATGTCCTTTCTTACTTTCGCCATTTCAAAACACATGCTTTAATAAACTTGTAATTCTGCTTGTTGCGTGTTTCATGTAATATAATCAAGACTACATATTTGGTCATAGTGTGTTTTTGTGTCTCAAAGCACTTGCCATGATCTTATGACAAAATAAAGTAATCAAAGTACTACTACATTCCTAGGAAAAAGTAAAGTTTTAAATGTCATTGTAAACTAGATTAAGTACTAAATGTATGTGTTGAGGCACCAATTTGCATCAATATAGAACTTGCTTTTTAACACATGGAAGTGACTAACAGACAATTAGGTTGTGCATCAATCTAAGTTCATTTCATATAAGGAAGATTTAGACTAAGTGTAATAAGGAAGCCCCATGACCGCGGTCATCATTGTCACATTAGCATCAACTCTGTTTTCTTACTTCACAACCAACTTAATATAATAAGACAATCACTGTCGATCACCACTCAAATATATCCACTTAACACAAATATACCCCTAATAAACAAAATAACAACACGCACAACTCAACTTGGGCCCACAAAACTTTCCTCTACAACTCGGTCGTGCAGTCGACCGAGTCCTCATTTTTGTTGGTTGAAGACGCGTCCTTGGGACGATCCGTAATAGTGAAGACGCGTTCTATTAGCCAGATTGGCACCAAGACGCGTGCAAACATGCATTATTATGGATGGTCTTAACTAAATCTCGTAATGATCAAGCCCTATTGAAAAGGCCAAATCTTTGGTAGTTTGTGTACTATGTTTATAAGTGAAGATTCTTCTGCTTTTTCTAATAAAAATATAGCAAAGTAATCCCAAATGTACTTAAAAAAGATCATATGGCAACAAATAAATTGTGTGTCATTGATAGAGTGAATAATGGTTAAAATATATTCCAAGCACACCAAGCAGAAAAGTGGATGTGTGGGTGGGAGTATCTCATGGAAAAGACTTGACAACCATGTTGGGAAAAGTGACACACGAGTATCCTCTATTGGGACCACCCTTGAATATTTGTCTATTTCACTCTGATAATGGGATTCAAATTCCTCATCACATTGAGAGGAAATTTGTTACTGTAGAAGTTTTGCCTAGATGTAAATGTTGAGGTTAGTAATGGAGCTACATATACACGAGAGGATTCAGTTGTACTCACTCAACATGTTAGGAAAGTTTTCTAACTCCACGCATACGTATGTTTATACCTAAAGCCTTAATCGGCACAACTGAGAAATTTGTTGCCAGTTCTGTCATAATTCATGTATACATTATAGTATACATGATAGTATACGCACTTGTGTTGTGAACATGAATCTTACATTTGCTTTATTCCTTCTTTGCTTAGATAGAGGTGACTAGGAGTATGCCGAATGAATATGAAATTATGAATGTCCCCCATGCTTACCTTAGTTATAGGAGGTGAGAATGCACAAATGAAGAACACCACCTTCTTTGTTTACGGGACACTGGTATTTACTTCCCTAACGTTGGTCGCGGGGCCATTGAGGTGGGGGCAGAGGTGGTGTTTACCCATTTAAGAAGATTGAACTATAGATATAGCAAATAATTGACATGTGAACTAAGTATGCAAAATAGTTGAAATTGCAAACATAAACCTATTTGTGACCCTTAATGAGTAATCAATATATTTATTGGCTGGCAAAAGATAAACGGATGCTTGTATTTCTCATACTATGTTATAAATATCACTTGTTCGACGTTCAAAAAAGACTTTTTTTTTTTATTATTATTATTTTTTTTTGTGATAAATTTCTTCAAATAAGTGTTCATTGTTTTATTCTCATGATTGGCCTTATGGTGTGTAGATCAAAGACGTATTAAAGGTTACAAACACATCTAAAGGGAAGCCACCAATAGCACCTAGCAGCTACAGAAAAGGCCAAGGAGGTTATCCCGACTTTGAGACCGTATCAGGAGGGGGTGTACGCTACCCATATACACAAACCGGAAGCTCAAGTTCTACTCCTGCTTGGGACTTCACTAGCAACGATCCTAATCTTTCAGCTGGAGGGTATGAACCCCCTCGACAATCTGGTCATTTGGTATTAGAGGAAGAAGACGAGCCTAAAGAATGGATGGCTCAGGTTGAACCTGGAGTTCAAATCACCTTTGTTTCATTAGCTAATGGCGGAAATGACCTTAAACGTATTCGATTTAAGTAAGACTTTATTTTATTCATTTTCTGAATTTACTTCAAATTTATAATGAATACTGACATTTTTTTGATTTATTCAAATATGAAAGCCGAGAGATGTTTAATAAATGGCAAGCGCAGAGGTGGTGGGGTGAGAACTATGACCGAATAATGGAGCTTTATAATGTTCAAAGATTCAACTGTCAAGCTTTAAATACGCCTTCACGGTCTGAGGATGGGGTAATCTACCTTTCTATTAATATCTATTATCATAGAAAGAATGGTGCGGGTTAGTAATGGGTTGAAATGGTTAAGGCCAAAATGTTTACCTTTGTGTACGGGTTGGTTAGATTAACATAAATTGGACAATGTTGGCCTATTTGACCTATTACCTTTTAAGCTAATTTTTTAACTTGCCATTTGGAGACAACGAATGTTGCATGGAGTTTAATGTTCACAAATTCTGCAGAGAGATTCTTCCTACTCAAGGCTCGGATCAGCAAGGGAAAGCCCAATGATGACACCATCAATTAACAAAGATTGGAATAGGAACTATTACAAACCTCCGTCAGATCAAGGAGGTAATCATTACAATGTAGGACCCAGTGCTTACGGAGCTGGTATGCCCAAGGGTGAGGTATCATCTATGGAGGCATCAAGGACCACAACATCCTCCAGAGATGAGGCTTCAGTTTCGGTTAGCAATGCTAGTGATATGGAGTCAGAGTGGATAGAGCAAGATGAACCTGGAGTTTATATTACTATCAGACAGTTAACTGACGGCACTAGAGAGCTTCGTCGTGTTAGATTCAGGTAATTATTTATATTTTCTTTAACTACTATATGTGATATAGAATTACTGTATTCATGCTATAATGTTTATATTGTCGAGACTTATCCTATTGGCGTGTAAAAATACGAGACTTTTTATAACTTGGTTTCTTATATTTTTATGCAGTCGTGAAAAGTTTGGAGAAGTGCATGCAAAACAATGGTGGGAACAAAACCGGGACAGAATACAAACCCAATACCTTTAGTTATACAATCTTATTTTAACTAAAAAACGTAGAGCATGACAGGAAATCTCAAGTCATTCAAGTTTCGACATCATATACAACCTTTGTTCACTAATCATACCATTATCTGTTCTGGAGGGTGAATTCTTTTATTTATGGTAAGGCGCAGTTTTGGACATCCGAAGCTCTTAATGTTATTGTTTTTGCTGTAATGTCCATCTTTAACTTTAAGATACGAGGGACTTCCTCTTCCCTTTTCGGTGTACTTAATATGAATTTTTAGTGCTTTTTCGACTTTGTTAAGTTGCAATCTGTAGTGTTGTATTTATCCTTTATGAAGAGACACCAGAGCCTGTGGGATCTTGATTAAGTAATGGTACAGACGCAACACACACTTTGTGCATATGCTAACGGCGGGACTGGTTATACTTTGCAATTAGAATTGTGTTAACATTTGTGTCCATATGTTGCACAAGCACCCTTTGAAACTAAAGAAAATATATTCATAATCCGTGGTACAGGCACATTTTAAATTCGACAGGACGTGTTCATTTATTTCCGCCATGTGACATTCTGTGTAGCACTAACTTATACTGTGAAGTTATAAATAGCAAGTTGTACTCGTAATTCAAGTATCATGAAACATCCTCCAAATGAGATAGGTTTGCATTTACAAGCCACTTGGTTTCTGATCTTTTCACTGTTCCATAATGAAATTCAGTACACACATTCCTGTTTCTTCATGAGCAATGAATGCGGGGTAAATATGCTTCGAAAGTTCCTCTGGTTAGCAAAACAGGTAAACAGATACCCGGAGAGAGTAAGTCTTTGACCCAGACGTGCAAATCCTAACGTAACCACGTGACAATTTACACCCCTTTCTCAGGCTACTCTTGTGTATAACTTGTAAATTTTAAACACTAGTTCTCGAAAAAAAATTAAGAAGAAAGTGAAAGTGAAGTAAAGAAAAAGGAAGTAAAAAAAAGGAGAGGAAGTAAAGTGATTTTTCACCCCAAAAGTGGGGTGAAAGTTTTAAAGGCAAAATCCATGCACTTTCACTCTATTCCTTTCACTTTCATTCTTAAAAAAAAAACTTGAGAACACGAGCCTTTTTACATTTCAACCACTTTCACTTTCTTTCACCCCTTTTCATCAACTTGAGAACATAGTGTAAATACCAACCACCAGACCACTTAGGTGGTGGTTTCCTCTAGTCACCAATTCTAAACAAAATTAACATTACTCCTGATCGATCATTTTCAGGCAGTATTCAACTTAGGACAGCGTTTTCAACTCTAAATCATATCACGATAACTGATAATAATTGCTTTTGTACAAGAATCAACTAAATGTTCTGTGTCATTTCATGTATAAAATACTGAAGTTCCTTGTTAGTCAAACACGCAGTATAACCTTACATATATATAGGAAAGTTCCCACAACGATGTAATAAACAAAGTAAAATAGGACCAACAAGACAGGCAAACACCGTTAAAAAGTATACCCAAATCACTTATTACCGGACCCTCCCCCCACTTTATGGTTTACGATCAGACCATGTAACATACTCACACTAGAACACGACTTTTCTTACAAAAGCAGAAACGGAAATGCGGTCAACAATAACACATTTTCATAGAACCGTAGGGTATAATGTGGTCATCCAGCCACCTTACTGCTATATCCTTGAGATCTTCCATTATACAAGTCGGATCTAGTATTTGCAACTCCAGCTTTCATTTGTAGTGGTGGATGCACCTGCTTGGGTGCACCAACTCTTCCTGTGCTAAGTGTCATATTTCCCAACTTTTCAGTTGTGTCGCCAACGCCTCTCCCCTTCCCCATGTACATTCCTCCTGACAAGTTACCAGTCAAAAAATTATTACAAGTACCTTTTTCATGTAAAAGTCCCAAAGTGAGTGGGTTCTGTTTGGTCAAAGAAAGTATTTTGGCATGGCTGAAATCGGGTTAAACCGAACACACTTTTTCTCCAAAAAATTTGAACTTTTTGTAACTACTTGGTCTCTAAACATGATACTTTTTTAGAAAGGCACAGGTTCAGCGTGTAAACATGATAAATATGATGGTATCAATTCTATAAATAATCTAACGCTTAGAACAAATGACACGATGTCTTACTTGGACTGTTTTTTATGGGTGGTTGGTATTTTGGTTGCCTGGCAGCATTCTTATTTGTCTTGTCATTTGCTCCATCCTGAAACCAAGGGACAAAATGTTATAATCCACAAAATACCAACATAAAATATATATTCGGGGAGTCGGGGTAGTAAATGCTAATCCCACATACCTGTCGATTCATTTCCAATCTACGTTGAACGCCTGTAACAAATTTCAAGTAGAAAGGTGAGAAAGACAAAGAGCAACTAAATCTTTATTATCTAGAGAGACAATATCCATATGAAAATATATACCTGAATTTAGTGATGAATGCATTTTGGCAGATGTAATAATGGTGCCAGCTGGCTTTGAGTTAGGCAAAGTCCCGGGTAACTTCTTGGCACATTTCTGCTCCACAACCTTCCTCCCGCTTATTCCAGCTGCAAGATCTTAATAAATTACTTCATCGTTCAGCAGAACATTATAAAATGAAGTGTCAAGGGAATCAACAAACCAGGTGGAGGCGTCCTAGCAATGGTAGACTTAGGGCTCGCAACAGTAGATTTATGGCGAAGAGAAGGTGGAACATAGTAGCAACTCTGCAGAATTGCAAAAGAACATAATAATCTAACCATTCCTGAGAATAAAGAATAGATACGAGCAGTAAATATTTAGCATTCCTACCTGGAAGAAAGGATGCTGAAGAACTTCAGATGCAGTTGGCCTCTTACACGGATCCCACGAACAAAGTAACTACATAGCAGGACAGATATCATTAACTCTTAGTTCCCAATACAAGTTGTAGGTGAAAAGTTGATGTGGTAGTAAATAACGGAAACAATGCTTACTGCAATTAAATTGACTGCATCCTTGCTTGCAGATGGTACCAGTGCAGAAAGCTTTACGCCAGCAAGCTAAAAATTATATTAGAACAAGTGATCAGTCACAACATGAATAAACATGAACAATCTTAGTGCCACAAAATCATAGTTTACAGATACGTCAATTATCAAAGATATAATCTCAAAAACAAATAGAAATCGACAATTCCATTCAGCTGATAAGAAATAGTTATGATGAAAAAGAGAAGCCAACCTCTGGAAACTGATAATTGATACCACGTGCAAGCTCAAGTCCTTCAGCCCATGAGCCTTTTGTTGGACTGCCTATCACACTGCAAATTTTATAGATCTCATCTGCTTCACTGCAGATACAAAGAGAAGCAAGAATTTAGTTGCAACATACCCGAGTTAAATAATCCTGGACTAAAGTTTAGTATAAAGCATACTATACAATTTTATTAACAAACCAGAACCCCGCTTATAGTTCCCGTGTATAAAAGTCCAGTGATCCAGAAGAAATTAGTAGCTAGTCACATAAATGGCTCAAGACAGCAATCATGCTTAGTTTAAAAATATTTGGCTTCAATGCACTATCAAATTTCTAACATGCTGTGGCATTACCCTTTGAACTCATTACAGATTTACAGATATCAAAATTATAAAAATGTTTAAGCAAAAAACTGGCATAATTCAGTTCATGACTCCCAAAAGTTTTATAACAACTCTCCGTCAAGTAGAGAGATCATCCAAATAAAACAAAGGGCATTGGTTTTTTTGGAACATAATGTCCCTTTTGTTGGTGTCTTTGTATTTGGTAGTTTTAAGGATAAGGTCAAATGAACTATTGACAAAATCACAAAATACAAATACAAGTATCATATGATCAACCATTTCTTCATGTACAAGGTATAAGTCAAAAACACTAGGGAAAATCTAAGCCGCAGATATTATTGTAATGGAAAAAAATAATGATGCAGAACATATTTAAAAAAGAGCTGAAAACATACCTTGAACCTGGGAAAAGTGGTCGAAGAGTAAACAATTCAGCCATTATTGCTCCCATTGCCCACATATCTGTGATTGGAAGAATTATAAAAGGTTAAGACCCATGTGAGGTTGCATAAACACATCCGAAAAAAAAGTAGCATGTTTGAGTTAACCACTCACCAACTGCAGAACCATATGTTGGTGACTGGAGAAGAACCTCAGGAGCACGATACCTACAATATTTGCATTTATAAAATAGATAAGCGGGGAGCTTTGATGGGGAAGATACACACAAAAAAGTAGAGAGGATCGGAGTCCAATGTTAAGATCTATAGGATAAGGAGATAATCACTCACCAGCGTGTTGAAACATACTCGGTGTATGGTGGTTGGGAAACGATTTCACGAGCAAGACCAAAATCAGCTATTTTTATTACATCCTTGGTAACAAGAAAGTTCTCTGCATCATCGAACAAAAAACGCACGCATTCAGCATAACAAACATACTAAAAGCAACAATGCAGCTAGTTTATATTTACAGACACTATTGAGTTACAATTGTATGTCGGTCACAAATAAGGACATCAAGACATAGACGAGGGTTCGCCTACAGACCATATTCTGTATAGGAGTATGTCTTAAGTTTGTGTCACAGAGAGATTGTTTAAAACACCGTACTAGTGTTGCTTGGTGTTTCTCCATAGAAAATTATGTTTGTCCACTACCAAAGTTGCACATAACTGAATTCTACAAATCACAAGCTAGAAATCGTATTGTGTTCCAGTAGCACCATAAACTATATTTTGTTAGAAATCGTATTGTGTTCCAGTAGCACCATAAACTATATTTTGTTAGAAAATTACCAGGCTTAAGGTCACGATGGAAGTAACCACGCTGATGCATGTATGCAAGACCTTGGAACACTTGAAAGCACCAGTTTCTAATTTCACTTTCCAAGAAAAGCTTCACTCTATCTTTCATAAGTTGGTAGAGACTGCATTCCATATACTCAAATACGAAGTATAAAATGTCATTTTCCCTGATGACTTCCTTGAGCTTCACAACATTTGGATGATTCATCTTACGCAGTGACTGGATAATTAACACGGTTAAATTTAAAATTTACATTTGAGACAACGTTTAAAAGTAGCATAAGAAGTCATGTTGAAAAATGCCAAGAGAGCAAGATTACCTTCACTTCTCTCAAATTTATGCATTCTTCCCATGAATAATACTTCCTCTTCATTTTCTTAATCGCAACCTATAAAACAATAGATCAACTTTAAGAAATGCAATCATTTGGGTACATTTGACAAGTTCTTTACTGTTGAAGGGTTTTTTTTGTTCCAAAAAAACTATACTAATATACTGAGATCAGAGATTTTACCACTTCACCATTCTGCTTATTTAATGCTCGCCAAACAACCCCAAAACTTCCATTACCAACTTCCTTAATTATCTTGTACCTGCAGATGTACATACCAAACGCCTTAGTAATGATTTCACATCATTTACAGACTAATCACAAATTAGTATAAGCTCACCTTTCCATTTTTTGATATGCAACTGCTTGTAGCACCTTATTTACGAAGAAGAGACACACACACGTGGAAGAAATAACGGATTTAAACTCTAGAAAACTATAATAACTAGATAAAAAAAAATAAACTATCAGCCTGCCTGATCTTAGCTGAATCCACCCTCAACTTTCTTGACGCATAAGCAAAAGATCAGTACGCTTGTGATGGATGGGCTTCGCAGCCTTATTTATACTGAACACCAGATCAATGACACCCAGACATTGACAAGGTATACAATGTAAAGAGAACTGAGAATTGCAGGGCATCTTTGACAATTATATGAGCAGAAAATTGTTGTAAAAGAAAAAGCCTCCAGATACTACCTCAAACTCGGGATGATTATTCCTTTACCCTAAGTATGGTGTTGCAAAATCTTCTGCCAATATTTTTAGTAAATCTAATTGGTACCCATCAGTGAAATATATTGCTAGAAACATAATCTCATACTGTAATTTATAGTGTATGCAAAATTCATCATTTACAAGCAAAGTTCAGCCCTGCATTATGAAACGATAGACGATTGTAAGGATCACTGTAAAGAGATAGAAAGATAACTGGAATAAGTACACTGAACTAATTTACCTCGGTAGATGTAACAGAAAATTTTGAAGTGACTATTGTATCGGCAGTGAACTGGTGTCAGCAGGAAACGACATCAACACAAACATGAAAACACTTCTTATTTACGTAATTAAATCCCAATATAGATCTTTCTCAAAAAGTAAATCAGTTTACTCGTCAAAGTTCACTAAAGATCCAACACCTATTTTATAAAAAACTTGCATTAGTCCCACTTAACCGCTCGTATACAGGATGCTCACTAGGTACAGTTGACAAAAGAAACAAGAAGAAAACGTCTGGGGATGAGTGAACGCCAATCGAGCACTTTGTAGAATGAGAAAACCTGATTCTGGAAACAATTTGACCGGGGGCACGCTTGCTCCATGTCTCAGAGGGAATTAATACTTTTCCAAACTGGAAAAAATAATAATCTAGGTTAAGCCATGAATGTTGACAGATAGACAACATTACTATGACAGCTATCTGATCATACAAATCCATATAGAAAGAAATAAGTTGACCGGTTCCTGACATATACGTCTGACATGGACAGCTTACAATGATGATTTCTATGACAGCTACTAATACAAAAACAAGAAAATTTTGTTGTGGACAAATGTCATACTATTTTTCCATTCTCTTTCTCTATAGATTTCACATACGTCTACAATAAAAAATGTCAAAACAATGAAACAAACAAGCATGCAGGTTGGGTGCCGAAATAAAGTGCAAAATCGATAACATTTGGCAATCTTTGTAGTTAAACTTCAGTTTCTAAATCTCAGGTGTGTTAATTATGATCATGCCAAACAGTTAATGACATATCTCATGTATGCTAATTTTCATCATGCCAAATAATTAATGACATATCTCCGGTATATTAATTTTCACCATGCCAAACAGTTAATAGAGGTTTTAAACAAAATAAATTATCTAACCAGAATTGGCAATGTCCAAATACAAACTACCAAAATTGTTCATTGTATGGAACTGTTACGTAATCTTTTTCAAAAAGATCAAATATTGTCTAAGCTGCCAAAAGATCTCCGGTATATCGGTCAAGACATTTGTTAAAATGTTTAAGGTCACGCAATACACGAGGCTGCAAACAGATATACTTCCATATGATTTTTGATAAACCTTTCTCAGAAACATACATAATATCACTTTATAAAGTCCTTAATAAATCCATGCTTAAAGTAACAACGTGTAACAAGCTAAATTAACCTAATCGGACATAAAGTCAGCCAGTCGGTGACAAGATAAAAGTATTATGAAAAGAAAAAAGAACATAAAACCTACACTCCATAGGGAACAGCAATAAGAATCAGGTTCAATAACAAACTCAAATCGCTTTATAGAATTATGTTATGCCAGTGGAATGGATTGAGTTGCAAAAGACGGCTATAAATAGGGCTCAGGAACAAGATTCTAGATAACTAAACCTAATTGAACCCTTAGTAAAGAATAATTTCCATATACACCACCTTAAAACTATCCTAAATTAAGAGGATAATCATACTAAATATCTAAATCGAAAATAACAGAATCCGGAATTTCCAAAATTGTTCAAGCAAATCTATCTGTAAATAAGTAAACAACACAATATAATCTCAAGATCTCATATACCATATATGATATATTTCCATTAGTAAACAATATTAATAAATATGGAATGGTAAAGAGTAAATACATCAATGCTATTTATAGAAAGTGATGTGATTTAGTGAATCATTCTCCGAATGAATACTTCCTACAAATCTAAACCAAAATTGGAAATCTGTTAACCTCATTAATACCATACAAATCATCCTAAACATCTGTTAACCTCATCGTAATCATAAATTCATACTCACAAATCCTCGTTTTACATCACGTAACAAAATTAACGAGAAATGAACCTAAAACAACACGCAATACAACGCAGTATACTTGATGTTATCAAGTAACCTAATTAGTCGTAGAAAAGTCATCAATTCACACGCCGGCCAATTCGAAACATTTTACAAATCTTAAACTAATCAACGCGTAAAAACTAATCATCCTAAACATCATTAAACATGAATTTAACGCAAGCATAATCATATCAATTAACCTAACATATAATTATACTAATCTAATTCATTAATTGACACACATATTCAAAACCTAATAATCATCGAATAAACCCTAAAAGACCAGATCTAAACAAATAGAATCCAGATCTAGCATCAACTGATCAAAATCACATAACACAAATTCAAATCATGATATTTATAAAAAAAAATAATGAAATGAAAAATAGATATAGAAATATAAAGTATACCGTAGTTAGGTTAAACGGCATAACCCAAAGGTAGCCACAGGAGGAGGCTCCAGAGCTGATGATTCAATGGTTTTTATAATTTTTTTTTGTTTTTGTTTTTTTTTTTTTTTTAATTGTTGTTGGTGAAGAAACCTAAATGTGATGATGATGATGATGATGATTAACAGTTTGTTTTGTTTTGTTATTTATAGATACACACGTGGGAATGTGTGTGTGCGCGTACTTGTATAGTTGTATCATACGTGACTCCACCTAGTTAGTTTTTGATTATCTTTTTCTTTTTCTTTTTCTTTTTCTTAATTCTATATATATATTAAAAGCAGTGGCTTTTAGGACACTGGCAGTCATGCTTCCGAAAACATTCATACCTCTAAAATTCACCAATAATATCATTCCACCTCATTTCACCTCATTCATACTTTTTCCATACCTCCCAACACCATTTTAGTGGCAACCATGCCTTTTTCATACCTCCTAATTTTTTATTTTTTTTTTTTATTAATAATAAATTAAATTAAACAATTTAAATAAAACATAAATCAACATCATCATCATCGTCGTCAACAAACGGGTTGAAGTCACTCGTCATCGATATGTTATATTGGCTTGGGTTCATTGCGGGTGGAGGTTGGGGATAGTTAAAAGATTGAGGGTATTGTTGATGCATCGGTTGTGGAGGTTGGGGAGGTTGGGGATAATATCCCGATTGAGGGTATTGTGGATACGCCGGTGGTGGACCTTGCGGACGAACACGAGGACGGTAGCCACGTCCACGACCTCTTTGTGTTGAACCACTTCTTGATTTCCCACTTTCCATGCTTCAAAAACTATATGTGTAAAAAGAGTTTGTGTTTATGTTATTGTTTGGAAATGAATTGTGTTTGAAAATGTATAAATGTGTAATATATATAGGATTTTTTTTTTTTTTGGCCCAATGCACACTCCACTTCAAAACCAACGGTTCAAAAATTAAATGCACAACGGATATATTTCACTTGCAACAAGAATGCCTCGGAGGCAATAATTGCCGCTCAACCTATGCCGATTGCCATGCCGGTGGGGTGGCGGCGGTGTTTGCCGCCTGCATGGGCTTGCCGGTGAGGCATGCCGCCCCCATTGCCACCCTTCTTAGGAACATTATTTTTATCTATAGTGTTTTTGTGAGTGATAGTACAGGAACATCTACAGTACCCTGGTAAATAAAAACGTTCGCTTCTCTCACAGTTTCTAGATCTATCCACAAACGCCCACGCATCTACCGCTGCTTCGTCCTCTTCCACTTCGTCTTCCCTATAAAAATAGGCGCACACACACACACATCGACCGCTGCCTATACCTACAAATGATCGATTCTATTGATTTTTAGGGTTTGGTGTAAAGATTTAATTGCAGTTAATCAGGAGGCGAAAAAATAGTTTTCACTCAACAAGATCAGGAAGCAGGTGAGATACCTGAAAAATATGCTTGGTGTGAGAAAAAAGGCAACCATCAGTTATTTATTTATTTAATTTTTTTATAAAAAATTTGTGCTTTTATTTATGCTTTGGTTTAATTGTAGGTTACAACTATTTTGAGTAAGATTCATGGATTACAAAGAAGGCTAGGGGTAAAAAAAAGTGTCATTTACAGTCATGTGTTTTTATTATTTTAATTTTTTTACACTGTTTATTTGTTATGTGGTGATAACACATGTTTGTGTGATTAGCCATTTCAGTTGATGAAGAAGCAGGAAGACCTTCAGCTGCTGCACCACTTCCGTCGCACCTGGCGCCATGTTTTTTTATAGAATGTTTGGCTCAAGGTATGATCTTTTAGTTTGTACTTTTATTTATGGGTATAGGAGATGGGTTCAGGGAATGTGTTCACTAGGTTTGGAGTAGGTCTTATTTAAAGGATGATGGATAGAATTTATGGAACTTAACAATTAAGAAATATACATTGCGTTGGATCATATGTGAGGACGTCGTTGATTCTGTTATGTATGATGATATCAGACTGCTAAAGTTTGTGTATGAAATAAAAAACATTATATTGTAAGACCTGCGCATTTAGAGGCTTCCAGCCTAATTCATTCTGTTTAAAAACCCGGTGAAATGGGTAGGTTTGGGTCCTAAAATAGGGGCTGCAGTGGGTGTTTAAATGGCCTGAAACAGGTGTGTTTGTGTGGGTTTGCCCATACAAGCTTATACACCCGAAAGTAATCTTAAACAAACACCCTCTTATTATTCTCAAGCCTTTTTTTTTCTGGTATATCTTTTTTACTTAGTACCTTATTGTGACTCAAATATGCAAACAACCTCAGAATCTGAATTATAAATCAGAAAAAGTATGGTTGACAAACTTTTTCCTTGCAATATTCACTTCTTTGTTTTTTGCTTGCATTTATCTATTTGGTTTAAGCCTTATTTCTAGAAAACTTTGTGACTAGCTCGATCGCTATTCTATTAAGCACTTTGTAGTTGTTTACTTTTGTAAAGTGATGAAAATATTGGTTAGAAGTTGTGCTAATAGTTTGTTATTTGACCTGTGGGATGAGCAGGTTATTCATATATAAGTGATTTGAGGGACGCTAATTTCATATGTTAGCGTGTGAAAGACTTTTTGTTTACTTCTTTGTTCTTGCCTCTTTAAGACTACTATGTCAAGGACTTGAAGCCTTGGAGGTTAGTTACTTTATGTTATACCAGTATATAGTGGAATTATATATAAAGTATAAAGGGCGTGGCCTTTAGAAACAGTACTTTTGTAGCCCGTTTGTTTTTGGCAGCACAGACCCGGAAAAAAGTAATACCAAATACCCGGATCCACCCACTATTCTCTTTTACTCCTCATATTTATGAATTCATGCTCATGATGCAGTTATAAGGGATAATGAGTCGTTTGCCAACGAGGTAAATTACTCACCACAAACGGTTTTGCAAGTCTTTATTTGAACGTTCAGCTATCTTTTAAGAATTTCATATACTTTTTGTTGGTCAACTTGCAGGAGGAAGTTACCACTGAAGGATGAAGAAAGGCGTTGTAAGAAAGAGGAGAGGTAGAGAAAGGTGCGTTTTTTATTTTTATTTTTTGTTCCGTGAATGTTGGTTTTGAAATCCCATCAATAAAAGCAGACTAATTTATACACTCGGGTTATTATACAATATATACACTCGGCTTCATTTTGCTCTTAGTTTTGGTTGAGATTGATTTATAGTTCTGAGTTGTGGTACTTATGGGACTGAGTTTGATCAAACGTCAGTAGATTCAAGGTTCAAATGCCCTTTATGTCATCAAATTTGATACAATAAAAACATAGAGTAAAACCTTTAAAACAACCTTCTTGCAACATTTGTGGGAAAACCGAGCATATCTTTTGGGTGTTACTTTGATAAAGATTGTTTTTTAGATATGGGTATTAAATAAGCCCTTTTAAGCTGCCTAGGAAATAGTGTCTGCACACGAGAAAGTAGTGTTTTGGGATTGCTTATTTTGTAATGCAAAATACCTGATATCCTTATACTTTATATGAACATGCTACAAAAATGATACCTGAGATACTATGACAAAAAATTTTAGTTCGTTTTACTTTTTTAAGAAAAAAGTTGATATTTATATATGATCATGTACGTCTGTCTTTCATATGCATTTTTGCTGGAACAGACAACTTATTGATATGAAGTCATTTTTTAACATTTAGTAAATATATCATTGCTTTAATTCTATGACAATGGTTTTTTTGTCAAGTACTCACCAATGCATTACTTTTTTGTAGGATTGCAAATAAAGTAACTTTCGCTTCACTGATGTACACCGAACCTCGAATTCATGATGCACGCGAAATTGTTATGATGAGTAAGTCTTTTTTTCACATTTACATTGGTCCATCATCACGTATAGGCAAGCCGTCTACGAAGTTGTGTGCTAACATTTACTTGAAATCATGGTATTAGTGCAGAAATTAGGTGAAGCATCATAGGAACCTTTTGTACCATCCTGCAATTGTTGAATCGCAGTTACGTCCTTTAAAAAATGTTAGCTCTCTGTATCCATATGGCGGGCAGGTGTGCATTCTTTGTTTTCTTTACTTTATCACTGCATTTTTAAGTTCGTGGTTGGCGTTGGAGATGGGATTATTTCTGCGAATTTAACTTACCCAAACACCCCTTTAAGTTGGAAAAAAAAATTAATCGACCCGTTTAAATGGTAATCTTATTTTCTTATCTTTTAGTCACTAAAAGAATAAATGCAAGCAAGATTCTTCTTTGTTTATTTATCTGATGGCAAATAAGAAATGCAGGATGGATACTTTGTCGTTAACCAACGAACCAGCAATAAAGCGTGAAATTTATTATTTATAAGCTGCTTGCCATAAGTTTACGAACATGGTGTTTGGAATTGGAATTTTCTAATGATAAAACGATACATATATCAACAATCATGACATGCCATTGTGTAACGTATTTGACATATGTGTTATACAGTCTAATATCATGGTCATTTTCCAGCGCACGGGGTAACAATCTGACCTCCATTTCTTTATATGAAGTTAACAATCCAAGGTTTCATGACAAAAGCGCGCCGCCAAACGAAAAAAGGCTTTCCAGGTAACCTTATGTCTTCTCATTATAGGGTCGTTTTACGTATTTTAGCAGTTAACCTCAGTTGTTGTTTGTAGCATTCATTGCAAATTAACTGAACCATCACGCTGATTTATATTAGCTTACTATTTTTATATACATTCTGCATATTATGTCACTGAGCCAGACAGTACCATAATTATAACAGGCACTTCCCCCAGTTCTGCGCAGGCGCCTGCTTTCGCAAAGGAGACACTACAGACATGAACATCACCACCAGAAGAACACATTTACTAATTACAACTTTTTGTAACCAATTGCCTCGATGCATTTAGGAAGAACCCAAAGGCAAAATCAGCTTAAAGATTAGCAAATACTTGGTTGCAGACGGATTTGGTTATGTTACTGATGTCCTAGCAACATATAGTTAGGTATCAACATTCTACTCAAACTTCATGGAACTTGATGTATGTATTTCACATTGAATTAAAACCTTTTGAAATACGTAACATCTATCAGATGAGTTTTGTCTATAAGCTTTGTTTGTCATCCTATGGCCCCATGGTATGAATTATTATTGTCTTGAAGTCTGCTGCAGTTTCTGATTGCAAAATGTGCATGCTTAAGCTTTCATTGACAAATACCCCGCCGCGAAGCGCGGGCTACAAACCTAGTTATGATTAAATATTGGTACCTCTAAAAAATACAAGTAATTTTTTGATTTTATTATTGATTGTACAGTAATTTGCACGACCAGGCCTACGATGGTGATCGAAGAATATGAGGGGTGTTGTGGTTGCGCCAAGCTTGTAAGTAACCTGAAATAAGAAATATGAAAACACTACGTTAAGTGATTGTGCAGGGGTTGGATCCTGCGAACCACCTCCGACATCTGAATAAGTATTTGGTATGAGAAGTTTAGTGAAAATGTAGTAAAGTGAAGTAGTTTAGATTGCATACCAGCTTTGTGACTCGTCCAAGGCTATTTATAGGGAAAGAAATAAGCTTGGAGAGTGCTTGCACGTTTTTAGGAGATCATGGGGGTGTCCCATGGTTTGTGGTAACCGCTAGGACTTAGTGCCCCACTCTCCCTGATTTAGCGGGGAAGCTAAAGAGGAAGAGGAGACATAGGTAAGACTTGGTATTGGCCTTGTTCCGTCCTAAGATCATCGGAGGACATACCTCGAAGGGCTTAGGCCTTCGATTGGCGAATTCCTAACTGGTAACTAGATCAAAGATGATTAGTTTTACGCCATTGAAGATTTTAGGAGGCTGACCAGAGCCTTCGATATGTAGGTTGCGAATATGCTCGAAGGGGGATCCCTCGACCTGATCGAAGGGTGCATTATCAAGCCCCCAGTCGAAAGTGATGTACATGTACGAAGGTACATTGCTTACGACTCTATCAATCATGTACACAATCCCTATAATCTTTCCAGATAGATAAGAGAGGGAGTGTGCTTAAAATATAAATACACATTAAATGCGCGTGATCATGAACCTGACCACCTGCATCAGAGCCATAACAGCATACTTATCGGTAACTCCAAACGTCTTTTCAAAATTTAAACGTTCATTTGAAGTCCAGATACATTAACATGACACGTTTGTGGCTGAGGATAAAGGTATTGAGCCCTATAAATATTCATAAACTCGAAAAACCCTAAATTACATTTAATCTCCTCTTAAAATACACACTGTTGTGAAATTGTTTTATTGCCTCAAGCAAAAGGTAACCTCCTCCTTTGATCTCTATTTAATAGTTCCTTACATATTCTTTTACCATGGATGCTAAACGTATCACAAGACAACAAAAGTGTACCCTTTCCAGAGAAGCTCTAGCCACATTCTTACATGACTACCCCATACCCAAACAGTATAAGGTTATGCTTCCTAGTAAAGATCAAAGCATCTATGATGCCCCGAAAGGGTATGTTGGTCTTTACACCCATGCATTTACTCGGTCGAACCTTCGAATACCCCTCCACCCTATTTTCTTAGAATTGTTGAAATATTATGAGGTACTGATGAGGCGAAAATGATCCGTTTTTAGGGGGTCATTTAAGCCCGAATCCGACTTTATTTGATCAAATATTGCCCTAAATCGTTCCTTTTGTGATTTTAGGTGTTTGGAGAGTGAATTCTGGAAAAGAAGCCATTTTGGACGTTTTTGGAGCATAAAAGTGAAGAAAACGGCAAAGTATCAATTTTCCATGCTGAAAACACTAGGTGACGGTGGTGAGTACTTATTTACTCACCATTTTATGGCCAAATATCGACCCAAAATGACTTATCTGAGCTAACAAGTGCCAAGAAAACATACGTTTTTGTGTTTGTGACATGCAGGTACGGATGAATGAGAAATTGACGAAAATTCACGAGAAAACCGGAAAAACGAGCATGAGTTTAGAAGATGGTCAATTTGTCAAAAGCTGTGATCCAGAAATTAGTTTCAGTCCCTCATGTTCTCAGATTTGCCAAGAAAAGTCCTTGGAATATTACTTTTGAATCGTGGCAGAAATTACCCTTAAAGTTTCAAAATTTACCAAAATGGTCCTTGCAACTTTTGTGAATAAAATCTGCTATGTCCAAGTTTAACTAGCCTGGTCCAATAATAATTTCATAAGCCCACCTTTTTAAAATACCCAAGTCCACCCAAAGCCCACAAGCCATAATTAACCCGAGCCCACCCATCTTAGTTTCGGTCAACAAGTCAAAAGTTAAATAAACAATTATACAAACCAAACGCGCCTAAACCTTTTTCCCCAATTTCCCCCAATACCCAGAACAACCAACGCACCATGAACCCTAGAAATTAACCATGGTTCAAATTAGCTCACACCCTTCCAATTAACCCCAATTAACCCTTCCAGAAGCATACATCACGTGCACAGTACATGTCAGAGGGAAGGATTGGATATAGTTAACACATGGCGACTTATGATTGGATGCACCACGTCATTCCAATCATTGGATACTCCTTCTAGAAGGCTCTGACATCCTTCTGACAAGGACAGAGAATGTATGCTCATCTGGGACAAGTGGCAGGCTCTCATTGGCATGAACACCTCATAATTTTGATCCAAAGGCTGTGGATTGATCAAAGAAGCACATACTTGATCTGAGGGCTGAGATATGACTCAAAGAAGCACAGATAGTTGCGGATTGCCAGCTTGGCATTGAAGACCCAAGCCCTCACCTCAGCTATAAATAGGTGTCTTTTTTAGCTTATTCGTGTGTAATTTTTAGAGTAGAGAAATGCTGCTAAAATTTCTTTGTATCTAGTTTAGTTATTGTAAACCTTTAGATTTTAATAAAAAGCAATTCAGTTTACTCTTATATTCTCAGCTTATTTCAATAATTTTTGTGCTTATTTTGTTTCAATTTCAGCTTATATCTAGTTTATAAACATTTATTCTCAGCTTATCTCTTATTAGTTAATTGCTTCATTTACAGATTTAGCTTTAACAAATTTTATTTTTGAATTCAGTTAATAAGTTTTCAAAGAAAAAAATAAAAAAAAAAATAAAAAAATAAAAAAATAAAAAATGTTTCAAAATAGTAAATCAGGTTTTCAATAAGCTGATAAAAGCTTATATACAACACATTCAAGCTTTGTAGCTTGGAGTGTGCATTGTACTGTTTTATTGCAAGTGAATGAAATCAAGAGTTTGCTGAGGTGTATTATTTGGATAGATTGGGTCAGAAAAGGAAGGACCAGCCTATCCTAGAGATAGGCTAGCATAGTGAGAAATCCCTGTTCAGCTGGGATTATACTTCTAGTAAGTTTCGGTTTCAAATTCCTAGTCAAATTCTGCATTTGTATTTGAGTACCTTAGATCTGTGTTTTGTAGTTTATGTTTTGATTATCTGATTATAGATTTGTTAGCTTAGATTTGTTTTAGATTTGCTTAGTTGAGATTTGAGATAGTTTGATAAGTGATTACTGCATTAGTTTGGATCTGAGTTGTTAATCTAGCTGAGATTGTTCATTTACTGTGGTAGAATAATTCATTGTATCTGAGCATTGATTTGTGAGGATCTGTGTTGATCAGTGTTTGATTTGGAATAATTTTTATATGAATAGTCTGATTGTGGATTGTTGATCATCTGTCATTTTGTGATTCTACATTGCTCATCTTGATCAGGATTGTGAACTGAGCGTTGTGTGTGGAATATCTATTACACTGTTCTATTGGATCTAATTAATATACTAGTTGTTGAAGTGATTATTTGACTTGATCATTTGGATTAATTGGATCTGAGTGGTTTGTTGCGTTTATCATATTAGTGGAATTGTATGCTGAGTTTCCATTGGAATTTAGTTGTGACTGATTACTATAATGGTTTCTGTTATTAAATTGAAAGTCATTCAGATCAGTTGGATGAAATTAGAAAATGCATCATTGAGTTGATTCATTAACGGTTACTGGTTTAGTCATCTTCAGTTACTAATAAGGAGTGTTTTGAATTAGATAAATTGATAAGTAGTTGAGGTAGTTTGGTAAAATTAGCTGCATCAGTAGTTAAGTTGTTACAATTTTAGTGGTTTCAATTTGTTGTCGTACTGAGTTGCTGATTTGAGTTGAGTTTGATTGTTTGAATTACTTTTGTTTGAGGTTTGGGAGTTAACTGAGTCATTAGATTAGGATTGAGTAGTAGTTTCCGTAATTTCTTAGTAGCTATAGATATCTGAAGTGGTGTTTGGATTTGCTAAGACCCTGCTCAATTGTATTTGTTCTTCATATCTGTTTTCAATCAGTTGCAACTTGATCATGGCCTTTGCTTTTATTTCATATTTCGGCGTTGTAAGGAATTAGCTGTACTGACTAGTTGTGTGGATTCATGTTGGATCTGTGAGCTTGATTGATAGTGAGATAGTTAGGATAAGCTGAGATTGCTGAGTTGTTATTTTAGTATTTCATTGTTGCCATTAACCATTAAACCCATAGGCTGTTTCACTTGTGCTTTCTTTAAGAGTTACTTGCACTTGCTTAACAGCGTAGTTGATTTTGAATGACTGTTTGTGGTTTAGGTCTGCTATTGCTTCTCCAAATTTGTATTTGATCTATATTGGTTTATTTGAGTTTATGTGGATACTAGTTAGTGTTGCTATTAAAAGATTTGTTTCTGGGATTGCTATTTCTAGTTGTACTGCTTATTCACTTTGAGCTTATCTTGAGCTTTTTGCCTTATTTCTTCTTAACTGTGGTACTCTAAGTGATTTGTTGGTAATAAATTTATCTTATCTGAGCTTAATTTAGCATTTCATATCTGAGTTCTTAGTCTCATTCAGTTTGGATCTCAAGTGCTTAATGATAAGCACTTGAGATAAGCAGTTTTTTTAAAATAAGCAGTTTTACTTAACTTTTTCACTTCAAAATTTTTATCTTAGTTCTTTTTAATATTTTTGAATTTCTGGAATTTTTCCAGATTTTTCTGAATAGTTTTACTATTTTTAATAATTCTTTTTGATTATTTCCAATTTTTAAATAGTTTTTAAATCCAAAAATCAATAAAAAAATAGAAAAAGGTTCAGAAAAATACAAAAATAATTTTTAAATTTCTTTTATAATATTTTAGAATTTTTAGAATTTTATTTTTAATTTTCCACTTAATTTTCTATTTTTCTTAATTTTAAATCACTTTTTAATTCAATAAATACAAAATTAATTCTAGAAAATAAAAGAAAAGTCAAAAAAATATTTTTCTTTTTCCTAAAATTCTTTTTATTAGTTTTTAATTTTTAGAAAATTTTTCCAAGTTCGTAGGTTCATTTTTCATAAAACGTTACGTTTAAATTTTTACGTGTGCATTACCGTTTTCGCGTTTTTCAATTCGGTGCATAGTTAGCTTGTACTCTTTGCATGCTTAATTGTAGTTTGTTAATATTTGATTTCCTTGATTGCTATTTTCACTATTTCACTTTTTCACATCTCACTTTCACTACACGATTCCCGATACGATAATTCAAATTTTCCATTTGAGCCTTCGTTGGGAAGAACGACCCGGGAATTACTTTAACCGGTTTTTCCTCGGAATAATATTATACTATAATTGACACGTATCAATTTTTGGCGCCGCTGCCGGGGAAGGCTTAAAGTGAATTTTTGAATAATTGTTTTGGAAAATCGTGTTTTAATAAGCCTTCTTCTACTTTGTATATATATCTTTTATAAAAATAAAAAAATCAAAAACACTTTTACTAAAGTGTTTTCAAAATACCAAAAATAAAATAAAAGTTACAGCCTCGTTCCGATCGAAAGAAAGGGCGTTGTAAACCAAATAAGTCTCGCAATATAACGAAAACGTGAAATTGATTAATTATCGGATTATTTCATTTACTACAACCGATTAAGCGGGAAAAACGGAAGCTAAGACATTAAATTGCTAGCTGAAGAGAGAAACACTCTTCTTTCCCGTCCCGTCGCGCGTAGTTTTGAGAGAAACGGTTTTTGATTAACGTAACGTTTCAATTAAAAGAAAAACAAAAGAAATAAAAAGTTTTTGTGAAAAATATAAAAAAAAAACAAAAAGATTTTCTTTTCTCTTTTCTTTTTCATTTTCTTTTTAATTTGGTTCGTGGTGTATGCACACCCGATCTTCGTTTGAGAGTCTTACGTCTCCGTTCTCTAACCCTGAGCGGGTTTTACGACATACGAGTCGTGTTCATTTCCTTGACGAGGAGGAGATGAACCATAACGAACAACACGACGGACCCCCGCCGATGGGTGGTCCGCAGCACAATGTTATCCCACCGATGGGACAACAACCGGCATTTGATCCGCGTCCGATGGAAGAACAACTCCAATCACCATTCAATGGTGTGAGGAGAGCAATTGTGATTCCGGACATCAATGCCAATTTTGAGATCAATCACGGATTACTTAATTTGATCACGGGTATATCATTCCACGGGTTTGATAACGAAGACCCCTATGCACACATCCGAAATTTCACCGACATCGCTGAGACGATTAGAATGAACCAAGTGCCTCACGATGTGGTGAAGTTGAAGTTGTTTCCTTTCTCCTTAAAAGGAGCAGCCCGGACTTGGTTGGAAAAGGAACCGCCTAACTCAATTCACACTTGGAATGACCTTGCTTCCAAGTTTGTGAATCATTTCTATCCTCCTTCTAAAACTTCTAATCTCCGTTCCCAAATCTTTCGATTCCAACAAGCTTTTGATGAATCGTTTAGTGAAGCTTGGGATCGTTTCAAAGATTTGTTGGAAAAATGTCCTAACCATGGGTTTACCGACCTTCAGCAGATTGATACTTTTTATAATGGGTTGTTTTATATTGATCAAGATTCGCTCAATTCTGCTGCGGGTGGTAACTTGTTGGCTAGGAATACAAATGATGCCTTCACGATAATTGAAAATAAGGCTCGTGTTAGAATGTCGAGAAATAAGCTTCCAATGCCCAGTAATGAGAAAAATAATGATGAAGTTAAAAATATGATTTTGGCCTTAACAAAGAAAGTCGATGCAATGTCTTTGGAAAAATCAAGTCAACAAGTCAACGTCATTAATCAAGGTTGTACTACTTGTGGTGGTCCACACCCTTATTATGAATGTCCGACTACTGGCTCTTTCGTTCAAGAGAACGTGTATGCTGCGAATATGGGTGGCAACGGTTACCCACCGCTTCAAGGAGACCGTAATCTCCTCAGCTACCGTCCGAGCCAACATCATGGACCACCCGGGTTTAATCAACCTAATCAAGTGAATCAAAACAATAATGTGCAAAACCGGAATCATCAATTCAACAACAATCAAAGTCACAACCGTGGAAATAATGGTTTTCAAGGACAAAATCAGAATTTTCAACAAAATCAAAATCGGGGAAATTTTCAACAAGGCCCGCCTCAAGGGAATAATTTTCAAAACAACGGTAATTTTCAAAACCGTGGGCAAGGTTTTAATAATCAAAATCAAGTTGCTATTCCGAATCCGTCGCCCACGGAAGATTTGATTAAGCAATTGATACAAAATCAACAAGCTTTTATGACGAAACAAGAAGAAACAACAAGGTTGTTGGCTAATCAAATCAATGATCTCAATAAACGTTTAAATGATCGACCCTCGGGCTCGGGTACTCTTCCAAGCAACACGATCGCTAACCCGAGGGGCGATGCTAAGGCGATCACGACTAGGAGTGGTATTGTTCTCGATGGACCAACGGCTCCGACTACTTCTTCTTCTTCGTCTCCTAAGGTAGTCGTCCGTGAACCGGAGGCGACAACGGATACGGAAATTCCTAGTAATAATGGAAGGACCGAGAATATCCAACCTCCGGTGGTTCCGACGTCGAAGGGAAAAGAAAAGGTCGTTAATGATAATGAAAACGAAACACCCGTCAAAACAAAGTTACCATATCCATCACGCCTAAATGAACAAAAGCACCGCGAGAAAGATAAAAATCAAATGGAGAAGTTTTATCAGATTTTTCAAGAATTACATTTCGATATAAGTCTCGCGGATGCTATACTTTTGATGCCGAAGTTTGCTTCAATGCTAAAAGGTCTTTTGAATAATAAAGAAAAGCTTTTTGAAATGTCGAGAACACAAATGAACGAGAATTGCTCAGCGGTTCTTCTTAAGAAGTTACCCGAAAAACTTGAAGACCCTGGCAAGTTTCTTATACCATGTAATTTTCCGGGGATGGTTCAATGCTTCGCCTTGGCCGATCTTGGTGCTAGCATTAACCTTATGCCATTGTCGATATGGAAAAAGTTGTCTCTTCCCAACTTGACACCGACACTTATGACCCTCGAGCTAGCTGACCGATCTACTTCCCGCCCGATGGGAATAGCCGAGGATGTCTTTGTTAATGTGGGAAAATTCCATTTCCCTGCTGATTTTGTGGTTGTTGATTTTGATGCCGATCCACGGGTTCCTCTTATTCTCGGGAGAGGTTTCCTAAGGACCGGTCGTGCTTTGATTGATGTTTATGACGAGGAGATTACTTTACGTGTTGGAAACGAAGCCGTCACTTTTAATCTTGATCAAACCGCGAGATACTCTTCCGATTACGATGTTTCTTCCATTAACCGTATCGATGTTATTGATGAACTTTCGGAGGAGTATGCTCAAGAATTTCTGGGTTTTACCGATAATGCTTCGAGTGGCAATCCCACTCCTTCTTTTGAACCAATCGTCTCCGATTCTTCCCCTTCCCTTACTCCGTTTGAGGGAAGTGATCTCGCTTGGGAAGAAATAAATGCTTGTCTTGAAAACGAATCATTTTCACCGGAATTTGATAATAACAACTTTGATCCGGAGGGGGACATTTTACTAATTGAAAAATTGTTAAATGAAAAACCAATTGTTTCTTCCCCTCCGGTTGATTTAAAAATGGCAGACGTAAAAGAAGTTAAGCCGTCTATTGAGAATCCTCCGGAGCTCGAGCTCAAGGATTTGCCTCCTCATCTTGAATACGCATACTTGGAAAAGAATGAAAAATTGCCTGTTATAATTTCAAAAGGTCTTAAAGATGAGGAGAAGTTACGACTCTTAGATGTGCTTCGGAAGCATAAAAGTGCGATTGCTTGGCAAATATCCGACATTAAGGGAATCGACCCTCGTTTTTGTACTCATAAGATTCTTTTGGAGGAAAATCACAAAGCTTCCGTTCAGCAACAACGACGGGTTAATCCACAAATTCATGAAGTGATCAAAAAGGAGGTTATTAAACTTCTTGATGCTGGAATGATTTATCCAATTTCGGATAGTTCATGGGTTAGTCCGGTTCATTGTGTGCCGAAGAAGGGCGGAATCACTGTTGTGAAAAATGACGATGATGAGCTTATACCGACTCGACTTGTGACTGGATGGAGAGTTTGTATCGATTACCGAAAATTGAATGATGCGACACGTAAAGACCATTTTCCGCTTCCTTTTATGGACCAGATGCTTGAACGTTTAGCGGGAAATGAGTTCTATTGTTTTCTCGATGGCTTTTCTGGGTACTTTCAAATTCCCATTGATCCCCAGGATCAAGAAAAGACCACTTTTACTTGCCCATATGGAACGTTTGCCTATCGTAGAATGCCCTTTGGCTTATGTAACGCTCCAGGCACGTTTCAACGATGTATGATGGCTATTTTTTCGGATATGATTGAAAAAACCATGGAAGTTTTTATGGACGATTTTTCCGTTTATGGTGATTCTTTCGACTCTTGCCTTTCTCATTTAGAAAGTATGCTAGTTCGGTGTGAAAACACTAATTTAGTTCTAAATTGGGAAAAGTGCCACTTCATGGTTAAAGAGGGAATAGTCCTCGGCCATAAGATATCCAAATCTGGGATTGAGGTGGATCGGGCAAAAGTCGATGTTATTGCTAAGTTACCACACCCGACTACCGTTAAAGGAATCCGAAGTTTCCTTGGTCATGCCGGCTTTTACCGACGTTTTATTCAAGATTTTTCCAAAATAGCCCGGCCTCTGACCCACCTTTTAGAGAAAGATGCTCCGTTTAACTTCTCGAATGAATGCATCGAAGCATTTAATGTCCTTAAAAAGAAGTTAACGGAGGCTCCCGTCTTAATTGCCCCCGACTGGGACTTGCCCTTTGAGCTAATGTGCGATGCTAGCGATTATGCTATTGGTGCAGTTCTGGGGCAACGCAAAAACAAGTATTTTCAACCTATACACTATGCAAGCAAGACCTTGAATGACGCCCAACATCATTATACTACCACCGAAAAGGAAATGTTGGCGGTCGTCTATGCTTTTGAGAAATTTCGGTCTTATTTGCTACTTAAAAAATGCATAGTGTATACGGACCATTCAGCCCTAAAGTTCTTAATGGCCAAACAAGATGCAAAACCACGTTTAATGCGGTGGATTCTCCTTCTTCAAGAATTCAAAGTTGAAATTCGAGACAAGAAGGGAGCTGAGAATCTTGCTGCCGATCACCTTTCTAGACTTGAGAACCCCCACCAAAGTGTTCTCGAGAAAAAGGAAATTAATGAAACATTTCCTCTTGAGACACTCGGTAGTGTGACCAAAATAGACCAAAGTACCCCATGGTTCGCTGATTTTGCGAATTACCATGTGGGGAATTTTATTAGACAAGGGATGTCGTCCCAGCAAAAGAAGAAATTCTTTAAAGATGTCCAACATTATTTTTGGGACGACCCCTACTTGTTCAAAGTCTGTGCGGATCAAGTGATCCGGCGGTGTGTTCACGGTACGGATGCCGTTGAAATACTTAAGGCATGTCATAGTGGACCCACGGGGGGACACCATGGTGCTAATTTCACCGCAAAGAAAGTGTTTGATTCCGGCTTTTATTGGCCGACGATTTATCGGGATGCCCATGAATTGGTGAAAACATGTGATTCATGCCAACGTCAAGGGAAAATCTCTCAAAAAGATGAAATGCCGCAAAATGCGATACAAGTTTGTGAGATTTTCGACGTCTGGGGCATTGATTTCATGGGGCCATTCCCGTCGTCTAGGGGTAATAAGTATATTCTCGTGGCCGTCGATTACTTATCAAAATGGGTTGAAGCGAAGGCGCTCCCCACCAATGACGCCCGAGTAGTTGTTAAGTTTTTAAAGAGTCTCTTTGCCCGATTTGGTGCACCTCGAGCCATCATAAGCGATCGTGGGACCCATTTTTGCAATGATCAATTTGCGAAAGTTATGCTTAAATATGGTGTCACACATCGTCTTTCCACTGCTTATCATCCACAAACGAGTGGTCAAGTTGAGGTTTCCAATCGTGGTTTAAAACGTATACTTGAAAGGACCGTAGGAGAACACCGTGCCTCTTGGGCCGACAAATTAGAGGATGCATTATGGGCTTTCCGGACCGCTTACAAAACCCCAATTGGGTGTACACCATATAAGCTGGTTTACGGGAAAGCTTGTCATTTGCCCATTGAACTAGAGCACAAGGCCTACTGGGCCTTAAAACATGCCAACTTTGATTTAAAAACCGCGGGTGATCACAGAAAAATTCAATTGAATGAGTTAGTAGAACTCCGTGATCAAGCTTACGAGAATTCTTTGATTTACAAAGAGAAGACGAAAAGAATTCATGATGCCAAGATCAAAGACCGCGTTTTTAACGTTGGTGATCAAGTGCTACTTTTCAATTCTCGGTTAAAGATATTTTCGGGAAAGCTTAAAACCCGTTGGTCTGGACCATTCACAATAACCCAAGTTTTCCCTTATGGAACCATTGAGTTAGCTCAACAAGATGGTCCCAATTTTAAGGTGAATGGTCATAGGTTGAAACATTACTTTGGAGGGGATGTACCAACTATGGTAGTCCCGGATCTCCAAACTTTCCCCAAGGACAATTGAATTCGGGGATCGAGTCAAGCTAATGTGACTCGGTGAACAAAAACAAGCGCTTCGTGGGTGGCAACCCATGCTTATCCAATTTCATCTTCTTATATTTCTATTTTCTAACACCTAATGTGAGGAGGGGGTGCCTCTTTTACTCTTGTGTTTCGTGGATTGTTTGTGATGTTTGTTCAGGATTGTCCGTGATTTATGATGACTCTCGTGCTCGTTATCTTTTCACTTGGAGTCTCATTCATCGGTGCTTTTGGAAATCCTATATCCGTTAAATCTTATCGACTAACGTTTTCTTTGGCATAATTAATAAACGGCCTAGAATTTTGTTAGGATTGCCTTAACCCATAAAACATTGAGGACAATGTTTCGTTCTAGTCGGGGGGAGGGTGAATCTTCGATTCGATTTTGACCTTGCATGTTTCACATGTCGTGTACTCTTGCAACTCCGTTTTTCCACCAAAAATAAAAAAATTGAAAAAATTGAAAAATTTCAAAAATTTTGATGAAAAAGTCATGAAAAAGTAAAAAAAAAAAAAAGATGAGAAAAAATTGAAAAAAATTGTGCAAAAATATAATAAAGTTTGAATAAGTGTTTTGACACCTTGTTGACTTTCTTGCTGGCGAGAGTAGGAATAAATATTTTGATTTGACCGGGCGTGTTGAGCCCTAGCTTGTTCCCTTAACCAATGATAGTCACATAAGCTTGTGCTAGTTTTGTACACCAGGAGCTATAAAATGCGAATTCTTTCTTAAGAATCTGCAAGTTCCCGTACTTGACTTTATACATGCGCAGCTTAAAAGCTTTCGCTAGTCTTTTACATAAGGAGCTAGAAAACGCGAATTCTTCTTCTAGAGTTTGCAAGTTTCCGTAACTGACTTTATATATGCGTGGCTGATTATCGGCTAAGTATTCGCTGGTTTCATTATTTGGGATCTTAAATTGCGAAGAGCGAGAAATGATAGAGTTTATTTAGAAGTTAGATGCTAAACGTGGAGTAGTGGTTCTCTTTAGAGCTCATAAGAGGTACTTGTGGCTTTTTACTCCCATCAGAAACGTCACCAATATATAAATAGATGTTCTAGGTTAATTAGTGGTATTTCGGTTTGAATAATATTTAGTTCTTTGTTTTCTTAAGAGAATTTTTGCTTTGGAAATTGGGTACATATCAAGGAACACCAAAAATAAGAGCGAAAAAGTGAAAAAATCAAAAGTCAAAAGTTGATTATCTATGTGGTTTTGGAGCTACCCGTTAAGCTTCCATTGATGTATTGAAAAAAAGTGAAGAAAGAAAGAAAAAAGTGAAAAGTATGAAAAAAGTGAAAAATGAGAAAAATGAAAAAATGAAAGTTGTAGTATTGTATCAAATAAGAGCTATGTATGTATCAATAAGTTGTTGGCACGTGAGGTGCATGTGATACGTGATTAGTAATCAGTCACATGAGGTGCACGTGATCGTACTCCGCAACTTATATCCTTGATATTGTATGTACTCCTCATTCCTTGAAATGGACCGAATTTCTATTGCAGTGGTTCTTAAGAGAAAATGAATAACTATTTATCGTTTTAACTTAGGTATCACTATCGGACTTAAAAATTATCGAAACGAGAAAATATGAAGCAATTCATTTCTCAACAAAAATAAAATATTGAGATACAAAACCTAGGAAATGGGAGTAAGAAGTTTCACAAGTAACTATTATGAGTAGTGTTAGCATCTAATTTGTAGATAAGCTGTGATCTCGTTTGTACGTTTAGTTTGGGGACTCGTGAAAAATCAAGGATGACGAATTTTAACCGAATGGTCGCTTCTTAAAAGAAGTGTTTCTACTCGTTGACCCTAATAATTATTGCAAGATAATGAAAGTTCAACAAACCGTCACAAATGTGAATTATGGAAAAGCCCAAAAATAGAAGTGAAAGAGGAATAAAGGAATAAAAGGAAAAATTTTGGAAAACGGAGCGTTTTTCGGGAATAAATGATTTTGTAATCTCTTTTGAACCGCCTTGCTACTTTTCAAAGTTAGTAAAAAGAGTATTGAAATTATTTATCTCAAGAGCGTGAATTGATCACATTGCGTGAGGACACGGCAATACTTTAGTCGGGGGGATTTTGGTGAGTACTTATTTACTCACCATTTTATGGCCAAATATCGACCCAAAATGACTTATCTGAGCTAACAAGTGCCAAGAAAACATACGTTTTTGTGTTTGTGACATGCAGGTACGGATGAATGAGAAATTGACGAAAATTCACGAGAAAACCGGAAAAACGAGCATGAGTTTAGAAGATGGTCAATTTGTCAAAAGCTGTGATCCAGAAATTAGTTTCAGTCCCTCATGTTCTCAGATTTGCCAAGAAAAGTCCTTGGAATATTACTTTTGAATCGTGGCAGAAATTACCCTTAAAGTTTCAAAATTTACCAAAATGGTCCTTGCAACTTTTGTGAATAAAATCTGCTATGTCCAAGTTTAACTAGCCTGGTCCAATAATAATTTCATAAGCCCACCTTTTTAAAATACCCAAGTCCACCCAAAGCCCACAAGCCATAATTAACCCGAGCCCACCCATCTTAGTTTCGGTCAACAAGTCAAAAGTTAAATAAACAATTATACAAACCAAACGCGCCTAAACCTTTTTCCCCAATTTCCCCCAATACCCAGAACAACCAACGCACCATGAACCCTAGAAATTAACCATGGTTCAAATTAGCTCACACCCTTCCAATTAACCCCAATTAACCCTTCCAGAAGCATACATCACGTGCACAGTACATGTCAGAGGGAAGGATTGGATATAGTTAACACATGGCGACTTATGATTGGATGCACCACGTCATTCCAATCATTGGATACTCCTTCTAGAAGGCTCTGACATCCTTCTGACAAGGACAGAGAATGTATGCTCATCTGGGACAAGTGGCAGGCTCTCATTGGCATGAACACCTCATAATTTTGATCCAAAGGCTGTGGATTGATCAAAGAAGCACATACTTGATCTGAGGGCTGAGATATGACTCAAAGAAGCACAGATAGTTGCGGATTGCCAGCTTGGCATTGAAGACCCAAGCCCTCACCTCAGCTATAAATAGGTGTCTTTTTTAGCTTATTCGTGTGTAATTTTTAGAGTAGAGAAATGCTGCTAAAATTTCTTTGTATCTAGTTTAGTTATTGTAAACCTTTAGATTTTAATAAAAAGCAATTCAGTTTACTCTTATATTCTCAGCTTATTTCAATAATTTTTGTGCTTATTTTGTTTCAATTTCAGCTTATATCTAGTTTATAAACATTTATTCTCAGCTTATCTCTTATTAGTTAATTGCTTCATTTACAGATTTAGCTTTAACAAATTTTATTTTTGAATTCAGTTAATAAGTTTTCAAAGAAAAAAATAAAAAAAAAAATAAAAAAATAAAAAAATAAAAAATGTTTCAAAATAGTAAATCAGGTTTTCAATAAGCTGATAAAAGCTTATATACAACACATTCAAGCTTTGTAGCTTGGAGTGTGCATTGTACTGTTTTATTGCAAGTGAATGAAATCAAGAGTTTGCTGAGGTGTATTATTTGGATAGATTGGGTCAGAAAAGGAAGGACCAGCCTATCCTAGAGATAGGCTAGCATAGTGAGAAATCCCTGTTCAGCTGGGATTATACTTCTAGTAAGTTTCGGTTTCAAATTCCTAGTCAAATTCTGCATTTGTATTTGAGTACCTTAGATCTGTGTTTTGTAGTTTATGTTTTGATTATCTGATTATAGATTTGTTAGCTTAGATTTGTTTTAGATTTGCTTAGTTGAGATTTGAGATAGTTTGATAAGTGATTACTGCATTAGTTTGGATCTGAGTTGTTAATCTAGCTGAGATTGTTCATTTACTGTGGTAGAATAATTCATTGTATCTGAGCATTGATTTGTGAGGATCTGTGTTGATCAGTGTTTGATTTGGAATAATTTTTATATGAATAGTCTGATTGTGGATTGTTGATCATCTGTCATTTTGTGATTCTACATTGCTCATCTTGATCAGGATTGTGAACTGAGCGTTGTGTGTGGAATATCTATTACACTGTTCTATTGGATCTAATTAATATACTAGTTGTTGAAGTGATTATTTGACTTGATCATTTGGATTAATTGGATCTGAGTGGTTTGTTGCGTTTATCATATTAGTGGAATTGTATGCTGAGTTTCCATTGGAATTTAGTTGTGACTGATTACTATAATGGTTTCTGTTATTAAATTGAAAGTCATTCAGATCAGTTGGATGAAATTAGAAAATGCATCATTGAGTTGATTCATTAACGGTTACTGGTTTAGTCATCTTCAGTTACTAATAAGGAGTGTTTTGAATTAGATAAATTGATAAGTAGTTGAGGTAGTTTGGTAAAATTAGCTGCATCAGTAGTTAAGTTGTTACAATTTTAGTGGTTTCAATTTGTTGTCGTACTGAGTTGCTGATTTGAGTTGAGTTTGATTGTTTGAATTACTTTTGTTTGAGGTTTGGGAGTTAACTGAGTCATTAGATTAGGATTGAGTAGTAGTTTCCGTAATTTCTTAGTAGCTATAGATATCTGAAGTGGTGTTTGGATTTGCTAAGACCCTGCTCAATTGTATTTGTTCTTCATATCTGTTTTCAATCAGTTGCAACTTGATCATGGCCTTTGCTTTTATTTCATATTTCGGCGTTGTAAGGAATTAGCTGTACTGACTAGTTGTGTGGATTCATGTTGGATCTGTGAGCTTGATTGATAGTGAGATAGTTAGGATAAGCTGAGATTGCTGAGTTGTTATTTTAGTATTTCATTGTTGCCATTAACCATTAAACCCATAGGCTGTTTCACTTGTGCTTTCTTTAAGAGTTACTTGCACTTGCTTAACAGCGTAGTTGATTTTGAATGACTGTTTGTGGTTTAGGTCTGCTATTGCTTCTCCAAATTTGTATTTGATCTATATTGGTTTATTTGAGTTTATGTGGATACTAGTTAGTGTTGCTATTAAAAGATTTGTTTCTGGGATTGCTATTTCTAGTTGTACTGCTTATTCACTTTGAGCTTATCTTGAGCTTTTTGCCTTATTTCTTCTTAACTGTGGTACTCTAAGTGATTTGTTGGTAATAAATTTATCTTATCTGAGCTTAATTTAGCATTTCATATCTGAGTTCTTAGTCTCATTCAGTTTGGATCTCAAGTGCTTAATGATAAGCACTTGAGATAAGCAGTTTTTTTAAAATAAGCAGTTTTACTTAACTTTTTCACTTCAAAATTTTTATCTTAGTTCTTTTTAATATTTTTGAATTTCTGGAATTTTTCCAGATTTTTCTGAATAGTTTTACTATTTTTAATAATTCTTTTTGATTATTTCCAATTTTTAAATAGTTTTTAAATCCAAAAATCAATAAAAAAATAGAAAAAGGTTCAGAAAAATACAAAAATAATTTTTAAATTTCTTTTATAATATTTTAGAATTTTTAGAATTTTATTTTTAATTTTCCACTTAATTTTCTATTTTTCTTAATTTTAAATCACTTTTTAATTCAATAAATACAAAATTAATTCTAGAAAATAAAAGAAAAGTCAAAAAAATATTTTTCTTTTTCCTAAAATTCTTTTTATTAGTTTTTAATTTTTAGAAAATTTTTCCAAGTTCGTAGGTTCATTTTTCATAAAACGTTACGTTTAAATTTTTACGTGTGCATTACCGTTTTCGCGTTTTTCAATTCGGTGCATAGTTAGCTTGTACTCTTTGCATGCTTAATTGTAGTTTGTTAATATTTGATTTCCTTGATTGCTATTTTCACTATTTCACTTTTTCACATCTCACTTTCACTACACGATTCCCGATACGATAATTCAAATTTTCCATTTGAGCCTTCGTTGGGAAGAACGACCCGGGAATTACTTTAACCGGTTTTTCCTCGGAATAATATTATACTATAATTGACACGTATCAATTTTTGGCGCCGCTGCCGGGGAAGGCTTAAAGTGAATTTTTGAATAATTGTTTTGGAAAATCGTGTTTTAATAAGCCTTCTTCTACTTTGTATATATATCTTTTATAAAAATAAAAAAATCAAAAACACTTTTACTAAAGTGTTTTCAAAATACCAAAAATAAAATAAAAGTTACAGCCTCGTTCCGATCGAAAGAAAGGGCGTTGTAAACCAAATAAGTCTCGCAATATAACGAAAACGTGAAATTGATTAATTATCGGATTATTTCATTTACTACAACCGATTAAGCGGGAAAAACGGAAGCTAAGACATTAAATTGCTAGCTGAAGAGAGAAACACTCTTCTTTCCCGTCCCGTCGCGCGTAGTTTTGAGAGAAACGGTTTTTGATTAACGTAACGTTTCAATTAAAAGAAAAACAAAAGAAATAAAAAGTTTTTGTGAAAAATATAAAAAAAAAACAAAAAGATTTTCTTTTCTCTTTTCTTTTTCATTTTCTTTTTAATTTGGTTCGTGGTGTATGCACACCCGATCTTCGTTTGAGAGTCTTACGTCTCCGTTCTCTAACCCTGAGCGGGTTTTACGACATACGAGTCGTGTTCATTTCCTTGACGAGGAGGAGATGAACCATAACGAACAACACGACGGACCCCCGCCGATGGGTGGTCCGCAGCACAATGTTATCCCACCGATGGGACAACAACCGGCATTTGATCCGCGTCCGATGGAAGAACAACTCCAATCACCATTCAATGGTGTGAGGAGAGCAATTGTGATTCCGGACATCAATGCCAATTTTGAGATCAATCACGGATTACTTAATTTGATCACGGGTATATCATTCCACGGGTTTGATAACGAAGACCCCTATGCACACATCCGAAATTTCACCGACATCGCTGAGACGATTAGAATGAACCAAGTGCCTCACGATGTGGTGAAGTTGAAGTTGTTTCCTTTCTCCTTAAAAGGAGCAGCCCGGACTTGGTTGGAAAAGGAACCGCCTAACTCAATTCACACTTGGAATGACCTTGCTTCCAAGTTTGTGAATCATTTCTATCCTCCTTCTAAAACTTCTAATCTCCGTTCCCAAATCTTTCGATTCCAACAAGCTTTTGATGAATCGTTTAGTGAAGCTTGGGATCGTTTCAAAGATTTGTTGGAAAAATGTCCTAACCATGGGTTTACCGACCTTCAGCAGATTGATACTTTTTATAATGGGTTGTTTTATATTGATCAAGATTCGCTCAATTCTGCTGCGGGTGGTAACTTGTTGGCTAGGAATACAAATGATGCCTTCACGATAATTGAAAATAAGGCTCGTGTTAGAATGTCGAGAAATAAGCTTCCAATGCCCAGTAATGAGAAAAATAATGATGAAGTTAAAAATATGATTTTGGCCTTAACAAAGAAAGTCGATGCAATGTCTTTGGAAAAATCAAGTCAACAAGTCAACGTCATTAATCAAGGTTGTACTACTTGTGGTGGTCCACACCCTTATTATGAATGTCCGACTACTGGCTCTTTCGTTCAAGAGAACGTGTATGCTGCGAATATGGGTGGCAACGGTTACCCACCGCTTCAAGGAGACCGTAATCTCCTCAGCTACCGTCCGAGCCAACATCATGGACCACCCGGGTTTAATCAACCTAATCAAGTGAATCAAAACAATAATGTGCAAAACCGGAATCATCAATTCAACAACAATCAAAGTCACAACCGTGGAAATAATGGTTTTCAAGGACAAAATCAGAATTTTCAACAAAATCAAAATCGGGGAAATTTTCAACAAGGCCCGCCTCAAGGGAATAATTTTCAAAACAACGGTAATTTTCAAAACCGTGGGCAAGGTTTTAATAATCAAAATCAAGTTGCTATTCCGAATCCGTCGCCCACGGAAGATTTGATTAAGCAATTGATACAAAATCAACAAGCTTTTATGACGAAACAAGAAGAAACAACAAGGTTGTTGGCTAATCAAATCAATGATCTCAATAAACGTTTAAATGATCGACCCTCGGGCTCGGGTACTCTTCCAAGCAACACGATCGCTAACCCGAGGGGCGATGCTAAGGCGATCACGACTAGGAGTGGTATTGTTCTCGATGGACCAACGGCTCCGACTACTTCTTCTTCTTCGTCTCCTAAGGTAGTCGTCCGTGAACCGGAGGCGACAACGGATACGGAAATTCCTAGTAATAATGGAAGGACCGAGAATATCCAACCTCCGGTGGTTCCGACGTCGAAGGGAAAAGAAAAGGTCGTTAATGATAATGAAAACGAAACACCCGTCAAAACAAAGTTACCATATCCATCACGCCTAAATGAACAAAAGCACCGCGAGAAAGATAAAAATCAAATGGAGAAGTTTTATCAGATTTTTCAAGAATTACATTTCGATATAAGTCTCGCGGATGCTATACTTTTGATGCCGAAGTTTGCTTCAATGCTAAAAGGTCTTTTGAATAATAAAGAAAAGCTTTTTGAAATGTCGAGAACACAAATGAACGAGAATTGCTCAGCGGTTCTTCTTAAGAAGTTACCCGAAAAACTTGAAGACCCTGGCAAGTTTCTTATACCATGTAATTTTCCGGGGATGGTTCAATGCTTCGCCTTGGCCGATCTTGGTGCTAGCATTAACCTTATGCCATTGTCGATATGGAAAAAGTTGTCTCTTCCCAACTTGACACCGACACTTATGACCCTCGAGCTAGCTGACCGATCTACTTCCCGCCCGATGGGAATAGCCGAGGATGTCTTTGTTAATGTGGGAAAATTCCATTTCCCTGCTGATTTTGTGGTTGTTGATTTTGATGCCGATCCACGGGTTCCTCTTATTCTCGGGAGAGGTTTCCTAAGGACCGGTCGTGCTTTGATTGATGTTTATGACGAGGAGATTACTTTACGTGTTGGAAACGAAGCCGTCACTTTTAATCTTGATCAAACCGCGAGATACTCTTCCGATTACGATGTTTCTTCCATTAACCGTATCGATGTTATTGATGAACTTTCGGAGGAGTATGCTCAAGAATTTCTGGGTTTTACCGATAATGCTTCGAGTGGCAATCCCACTCCTTCTTTTGAACCAATCGTCTCCGATTCTTCCCCTTCCCTTACTCCGTTTGAGGGAAGTGATCTCGCTTGGGAAGAAATAAATGCTTGTCTTGAAAACGAATCATTTTCACCGGAATTTGATAATAACAACTTTGATCCGGAGGGGGACATTTTACTAATTGAAAAATTGTTAAATGAAAAACCAATTGTTTCTTCCCCTCCGGTTGATTTAAAAATGGCAGACGTAAAAGAAGTTAAGCCGTCTATTGAGAATCCTCCGGAGCTCGAGCTCAAGGATTTGCCTCCTCATCTTGAATACGCATACTTGGAAAAGAATGAAAAATTGCCTGTTATAATTTCAAAAGGTCTTAAAGATGAGGAGAAGTTACGACTCTTAGATGTGCTTCGGAAGCATAAAAGTGCGATTGCTTGGCAAATATCCGACATTAAGGGAATCGACCCTCGTTTTTGTACTCATAAGATTCTTTTGGAGGAAAATCACAAAGCTTCCGTTCAGCAACAACGACGGGTTAATCCACAAATTCATGAAGTGATCAAAAAGGAGGTTATTAAACTTCTTGATGCTGGAATGATTTATCCAATTTCGGATAGTTCATGGGTTAGTCCGGTTCATTGTGTGCCGAAGAAGGGCGGAATCACTGTTGTGAAAAATGACGATGATGAGCTTATACCGACTCGACTTGTGACTGGATGGAGAGTTTGTATCGATTACCGAAAATTGAATGATGCGACACGTAAAGACCATTTTCCGCTTCCTTTTATGGACCAGATGCTTGAACGTTTAGCGGGAAATGAGTTCTATTGTTTTCTCGATAGGTGTCTTTTTTAGCTTATTCGTGTGTAATTTTTAGAGTAGAGAAATGCTGCTAAAATTTCTTTGTATCTAGTTTAGTTATTGTAAACCTTTAGATTTTAATAAAAAGCAATTCAGTTTACTCTTATATTCTCAGCTTATTTCAATAATTTTTGTGCTTATTTTGTTTCAATTTCAGCTTATATCTAGTTTATAAACATTTATTCTCAGCTTATCTCTTATTAGTTAATTGCTTCATTTACAGATTTAGCTTTAACAAATTTTATTTTTGAATTCAGTTAATAAGTTTTCAAAGAAAAAAATAAAAAAAAAAATAAAAAAATAAAAAAATAAAAAATGTTTCAAAATAGTAAATCAGGTTTTCAATAAGCTGATAAAAGCTTATATACAACACATTCAAGCTTTGTAGCTTGGAGTGTGCATTGTACTGTTTTATTGCAAGTGAATGAAATCAAGAGTTTGCTGAGGTGTATTATTTGGATAGATTGGGTCAGAAAAGGAAGGACCAGCCTATCCTAGAGATAGGCTAGCATAGTGAGAAATCCCTGTTCAGCTGGGATTATACTTCTAGTAAGTTTCGGTTTCAAATTCCTAGTCAAATTCTGCATTTGTATTTGAGTACCTTAGATCTGTGTTTTGTAGTTTATGTTTTGATTATCTGATTATAGATTTGTTAGCTTAGATTTGTTTTAGATTTGCTTAGTTGAGATTTGAGATAGTTTGATAAGTGATTACTGCATTAGTTTGGATCTGAGTTGTTAATCTAGCTGAGATTGTTCATTTACTGTGGTAGAATAATTCATTGTATCTGAGCATTGATTTGTGAGGATCTGTGTTGATCAGTGTTTGATTTGGAATAATTTTTATATGAATAGTCTGATTGTGGATTGTTGATCATCTGTCATTTTGTGATTCTACATTGCTCATCTTGATCAGGATTGTGAACTGAGCGTTGTGTGTGGAATATCTATTACACTGTTCTATTGGATCTAATTAATATACTAGTTGTTGAAGTGATTATTTGACTTGATCATTTGGATTAATTGGATCTGAGTGGTTTGTTGCGTTTATCATATTAGTGGAATTGTATGCTGAGTTTCCATTGGAATTTAGTTGTGACTGATTACTATAATGGTTTCTGTTATTAAATTGAAAGTCATTCAGATCAGTTGGATGAAATTAGAAAATGCATCATTGAGTTGATTCATTAACGGTTACTGGTTTAGTCATCTTCAGTTACTAATAAGGAGTGTTTTGAATTAGATAAATTGATAAGTAGTTGAGGTAGTTTGGTAAAATTAGCTGCATCAGTAGTTAAGTTGTTACAATTTTAGTGGTTTCAATTTGTTGTCGTACTGAGTTGCTGATTTGAGTTGAGTTTGATTGTTTGAATTACTTTTGTTTGAGGTTTGGGAGTTAACTGAGTCATTAGATTAGGATTGAGTAGTAGTTTCCGTAATTTCTTAGTAGCTATAGATATCTGAAGTGGTGTTTGGATTTGCTAAGACCCTGCTCAATTGTATTTGTTCTTCATATCTGTTTTCAATCAGTTGCAACTTGATCATGGCCTTTGCTTTTATTTCATATTTCGGCGTTGTAAGGAATTAGCTGTACTGACTAGTTGTGTGGATTCATGTTGGATCTGTGAGCTTGATTGATAGTGAGATAGTTAGGATAAGCTGAGATTGCTGAGTTGTTATTTTAGTATTTCATTGTTGCCATTAACCATTAAACCCATAGGCTGTTTCACTTGTGCTTTCTTTAAGAGTTACTTGCACTTGCTTAACAGCGTAGTTGATTTTGAATGACTGTTTGTGGTTTAGGTCTGCTATTGCTTCTCCAAATTTGTATTTGATCTATATTGGTTTATTTGAGTTTATGTGGATACTAGTTAGTGTTGCTATTAAAAGATTTGTTTCTGGGATTGCTATTTCTAGTTGTACTGCTTATTCACTTTGAGCTTATCTTGAGCTTTTTGCCTTATTTCTTCTTAACTGTGGTACTCTAAGTGATTTGTTGGTAATAAATTTATCTTATCTGAGCTTAATTTAGCATTTCATATCTGAGTTCTTAGTCTCATTCAGTTTGGATCTCAAGTGCTTAATGATAAGCACTTGAGATAAGCAGTTTTTTTAAAATAAGCAGTTTTACTTAACTTTTTCACTTCAAAATTTTTATCTTAGTTCTTTTTAATATTTTTAAATTTCTGGAATTTTTCCAGATTTTTCTGAATAGTTTTACTATTTTTAATAATTCTTTTTGATTATTTCCAATTTTTAAATAGTTTTTAAATCCAAAAATCAATAAAAAAATAGAAAAAGGTTCAGAAAAATACAAAAATAATTTTTAAATTTCTTTTATAATATTTTAGAATTTTTAGAATTTTATTTTTAATTTTCCACTTAATTTTCTATTTTTCTTAATTTTAAATCACTTTTTAATTCAATAAATACAAAATTAATTCTAGAAAATAAAAGAAAAGTCAAAAAAATATTTTTCTTTTTCCTAAAATTCTTTTTATTAGTTTTTAATTTTTAGAAAATTTTTCCAAGTTCGTAGGTTCATTTTTCATAAAACGTTACGTTTAAATTTTTACGTGTGCATTACCGTTTTCGCGTTTTTCAATTCGGTGCATAGTTAGCTTGTACTCTTTGCATGCTTAATTGTAGTTTGTTAATATTTGATTTCCTTGATTGCTATTTTCACTATTTCACTTTTTCACATCTCACTTTCACTACACGATTCCCGATACGATAATTCAAATTTTCCATTTGAGCCTTCGTTGGGAAGAACGACCCGGGAATTACTTTAACCGGTTTTTCCTCGGAATAATATTATACTATAATTGACACGTATCAGACGGCGTCAAGAGTTATATCCTGACGGCGTCAGACATCAAGAATAAAATACCGTGGTTGGTGACGGCGTCACACAGGCCGTCATAAGTAGATCAAGGCCGTCCGAGGAAGTATTTGGCGGCGAGGTGACGGCGTCACATGGTTGTCTTGACGCCGTCAGCCCGGTTTTCCTATATATAGTTTTCTAGTTTTTACATTAAAAAGGGAGAAGTTTTGGTGAAACCCTAAAGACGAATTTGGTGTATGTTTTACAGGTTTTTCAAGGGTTCCAAACCCTTGATACCTTGCATTGTAATTGAGATAAGTGTTCTTCTAATTCAATCAACATGTCTATGTGTTGGTTGTTTATATCTTGTTCTTGTCTCAATTCCATTATGCTAGGCTAGATCTCTTTTGTGTTTGCTTAGATCTAATGCAACCTAGATGTTGATTATGTGTTGATTACTTGTTTATTCTTGTCTTGGATGAATGATTTTATATGTTAGGCTTAAGAAAACTGGCAGATCTCCAAATGGTAACATGCTTGAACGTCTTAAGAAACATGAACCGAGGCGTACTAGGTCTTTATTGGTTGTATTTAATGCATGAGCCACTGTTTACAATCCCTATAGTTGTGCTGGGTCATGGTGTAGGAGGAGATAAGAGCTCATAGAGTTGGGGAGTTATGTATGCCACCCCACGAATGGTATTAAGGAATACAATCCGTCATCCATACAATTATAACAAGTAATTAACGTGTAAAAGATATCTAGGGAGTAGTGAAGTCTAAATAAACACAATTTCTCCAATCACTGCTCACAACCTTAGTATAATTTAGTTTAATTTCATTTTTAGTATTTTATTTTGATTATATATTAGTTTTGGGTTAGTTGACTAGCAACTAATTCCGCCCACTCTTCCAAAACCCGAGATTTTACTTGCTTTCATAAAAATATAAAAATACAAAAAATAATCATCCCTCACCTTTAGAACTAGTAATTAGGTTTTCTAATCCTAGCGACACTATTCCTAAGCTGAACGATCAATCCCCCGGTACTTGTCACTATACTATACTACAACGATCAGGTACACTGCCTGGTGGGGGGTGTAAGCTTCTCGAGATCCCTCGAGAGGTAAAGCCTGTTGCGATTCCCACGCATCAGGTACACATATCAAGATTTAACCCATTCGGTTTAGCCAAACTCACTACCTATATAGTAATGTGTAAGGCGTATGGCTATGAGCCAACCTTGACTATGATTCGAGGTTTCCTCAATCTATGCCCTGGTGGCGATTGGTTAACCTTGTCCAAGAGGGGGGAACAAGATGTTCCAGTCTTAGTCACAAAACCTTTTACAAATATCACAAACTGGAAAGGGAAATTCTTTTATGTTCAAAATACAATTATACCTCCACAGTATCCAGCCCTTTTGAATGAATCCTTCCGTTTTGACCGCAAAAAATTCAATGATCCATTACCATACAATGTCCGAAGCGATCTACTCTACGAGCGTCTTGCTCGATACCCTGTAGATGTCTAGACTTTTCTGGAGCCCATCCTTTATATGGCTGGCATCATTGATCGTTGGTTCAAAATACACACAATAAGGATATCTATCTACTATAACCTTGGGTTGTATACTAACGTTGATAAATAACGTCAAGAAAAGAAAAAACATGATAACAAAAAAGGGGAGATAACCCCTCGCCAAGTAGATTAACGATATGCAAAATCATCAGCATATGAAGATAACACAAGAAAATGTAAAAAGAAATAAGCCGACGCACCATCAGATTGTTTAAGCAAACATTGTTTTCGGGTACACACCACCCTTGGGGTTAAGTCATTGCCGACATGGCAGCTTTCACACATTCTTGGATGAATTTGGATCTTCTTGAGGAAACAGAGACGGGAGCTTCACATGATATGTCTTTTTGGTCGAAGAAGTAGGCTGAATCCTACGAGGTTTCTTGGCAAGAAGATCTTCCACTAACGCCATGGGATCTTTGGCGGGCTCATAAAGGAAGGGGTATTCTGCCGATGCTAAAGCATTATTGGCATCATCATACTCCCTCTCATGTGAAGGACGATAGTAGGCTACCTTGGACAAAATGACAGGTTCACTAGTAGCATCAATCTCCTCCAAGGTCGTACACTTGCCATGATAGATAGCAACATTTACCAGGCCAACTATCATTTTTCCAACTTCGTCAATGTGGTAGAGCTCCATGGCCATGTAGGGAACAACCTTCGAAACAACTTCTGCCCTGTCCTTCTACAAATCCTTACATCGAAGGTCCAAATCATAAACCTCTTTCTGTAGTTTAGCTTCATGTAACATAAGCCTGGATTTCTCATACTAAAGACCTGTACATTTAGATTGAAGTGTTGACACCCTCTCCTTGAACCCGGTCATCTTAGCTTCCTCCATCTTAAGCCTCCCGCACTCAACCTGAGCTATCTTTAGTTGTCCTTCGAGGTTCATAGTTCTGGCCCGAAGGTCGTGCATAAGCGGATTCTTTTCAATGTCCTCCATAGCCTTATCACATTTGGATTCTATTTCAGCATACTGCAACTCCCTATTCTTCTCTCTGGCAACAATGATTCCCAGCTCCTCCTTTGCATTTTCGAAGCTCCGAACCAACTCTCTTGTTCGAGTATTGAGATGATTGTCAAGGATAGCTTGTCTTGTATAGCTCTTATCATGAAGGTCGCACATCCTCTCAATGATATTACATGTATTTTAGGAGTAGAGGGTACCAAACTACCAGTAGTACAACCCCATGAAAAGTTGATAAGCACAAAATTGGTTTAATTTTAAGAGTATAACTCGACAACAATTTTTGTAGCTATTTTTCACATAAATTACATAAAAAATGATTTAGGGACCACTAAAAATACTAAAGAACCCACAAATTATAGCACAAATTGTAAGGAGTTGGCTACAATAAAATTTGTATAATATTTTGTGTATAGTTGACTAGTGAATATCTACTTATGTATAAAAAGGATATGTTTATCCCCTTATGTATAGAAATGATATGTTTATCTTTTCTATACAGTAGATATTCGCTAGTCAACTATACACAAAATATTCTACAAATTTGTAGTTGATATATTCCCTAATTTTAATACATCACATATAAATCTTGTTTATCAAATATTTTGTAATATTAACTTGGGTGTAATGGTCACATAACATGCGTAGACGCGTAGTGGTGATCACCTAACCAAGCATATAGAAAAACTTTATTTACCTTACAATATACCCTGCACACGCACTTAAAAAAAAAAAAAAAAAAAAAAAAAAAAAAAAAAAAAAGTTTGTGATAGCTTGTGTGCAACACCTAATGAGAGAGCATGCATAGAGGTGCACCATCGTGGGGTGATGCATCGCACCCTTACACCCGGTATTTGAGAACAATTTAAATGGCATAGAGAAGGACAATTCATTTATCTGATTAACTTAAATATAGATAATTTTATTTGTCTTTTGAGTCTTTTTTGATATTTTTGTGAAGCGTCTTAAAGACTTGAGAAGAAATGAAAAATGTGTACCTAGATAGATTTTTACGAAGAAAGTCATTTAAACAAAACTTGTAGAAAAGGTAAATTATGAGCGGTAGTGTTGATTAGTTCAACTGGTTTATCTGAACTATGATATATGAAAGATAATGTTTGAACTGACTTAGTGATTATTTATGAAAGTATTTGTCTGCTTTCAATAATACGACTTTTCTTCGACAAAACGTTATCTTTTATAAATAACTAAGCTTTGTGCGTAAACACTGGTTACAAGGTTGTTAGTCGTGGAGTTTGAACTTTGATATCCTAAATGCCTACATTTTATTTTCAACATCTCATTTGATTGTTAAACCATGGCGTACTATAGGAATAGTTGTGTTTTATGCTTGAGGAAGAGAACTAAAACAATAGCTTATGATAAATGAAAATGCTTAGAGAATGATCTATTCAAGTATTTAAAAATAGGTTTTGCTAATGGCAACTTTTAGGTTTATGGTTAGCAAATGGTTATCATTAGGATACCACATATGAGTGATTATAAGAGCACAAGGTGCAGATGGCGAAGGGGGGCTCGCCGTCCGATGTGGCACTTTCAACTGCGAGCCGTTGCTCGCCGCCACACCGTTTGGGCCTCGCCGTTCTTCGCCGATGGCAATCTCGTCGTGGCTACGGCGAAGGTAAGTTTCTGACAAGTTGGCAGGTTATATTTTTTTTTCTTTTTTGTTGGGTTGTTTTTGGGTTTGGGTCGACACACAGAAACCAAAAATGGTGTTTTGTGTGTGTTTTGGTTGGAGAAGAAAAAGAAAAAGCAGCAGTTGAGTTGTTGTTGTTGTTTTGTTTTGGAGAAGAAAAAGAAAAAGAAATATGGTTTTTGTTTTTTTGTTACACTGTTGAGTTGTTTTTTTTTTTTTTTTTTTTTTTTTTTTTTTTTTTTTTAATTTTGATGAAATAAAATTAATGTGTTGTGTTATTTTTAAGTATTTGTGAAAAAAATTTAATTTTTTTAATAAAATGAATAAAAAAATAAGTGTGTAAGAGGTGAGACCCGAATGGGGAAGTTGAGGTTTGTTGTTTGGTGAAGGGGGGTTTGTTGTTGTTAGTTGAAGTTGAGGTGTTTTGGTGATGTGGCATGATAGAGCCCGAATGAGGAGGCAAATGCTTGTTGCTGCACCTTGTGCTCTAATTGGATATCTTGAAAAAGGTGGATACACAATTAATACTCGTAATTGATTGTGATTTAATGAAATAATTTTCTTACAGCTAATTGGAATAAAATACATCATCTTAAGCAAAGCCTTTTGGGCCATCGTTAACAAATGCTTTAAAAGTTTATGAATTAAAGTAAAATAATAATAATAATAATAATAATAATAATAATAATAAAATCACTATTTGTTTGGCTGCAGATTTGTGACAATAATGTGTTATTAAAATGATAACTTTCGATTGATAACATTTGTTTTGTCAATATGAATAAAGAAAATGTGACATTGATTTTATTTGCAACTGGATCAGATTTTTTTTGGTTGATGCAAGATATTCCTTAGAAAAGCTAAGTTGCTAGAGATCACAAATTAATCCATACTGATTTTTGATGTATTAGTTTTTGTCTCTGTATATTTTGGATAATATAAAAGCTATGATGTGTAATCTCATTGGTTTCGTAGTTGTCAATGTTGGGTTGTAATTAGGTATTGTGGGGTTATAGATATGATGGATTTAGCTCACGATGGGCCACCTTATAATTAGGTATTTCATCATTCACGTAATTTTATTTTGTTAATTGTCATTAGTGTGATGTTTATGTATAAAGCTACGAATGTTATGTATTCTTATGATATGAAATGCAAGCGAAAAGCTGAAACCTAACGTTAATTAACAATTTAACAAAAATGGACCAACTAAATAAAACATATCAATGCAATATCAATTAATCTATGTAGCTTAATTAAGATATAAGAGTACTTAAGATATAATGATAATCCAGCAATTATCTGATCTACTTTCATTAAATAATTAATAAGAAAAACCAAAGTATAAAAAATATCTCAATGGGCATCTTCTCAACATGTTGCAGAGGAACAACAAGTGGGAGAACACGTTTATTTAAATACTTTTTTAGTTTTTGAGAAGAACACTTATGTCTTTTCCTTTTTTAAATAGACAAACTAGTTTTTAAATATGTTTGGCATATTTAATTAAAATCCGAATAGAAACATACAAATATACGGATATTTTAAGTATGTTTACATATTATTTGTTTGGCTTGTTTAGGCTCGTTTAAGCTCAAAAGTTTAATCTTAGCTTTAGGTATTGATGCTCGGGAATAAACTCATTTACTAAATAAGCCACATCAAAGCTCGAGCTCAAGCTTGACTCGTTTCGAGATTTCATTAAACTGAGTCCAAGCAATTTACGAGTGGCTTGGCTTCAACAATTTTGGAGATATATAACATGTTATTTTTCTGTTAAATTCCTAATATGATGGACTATTAGGTGCGTATATGGTAGCAGAGATTCCACTGAGACAAGTTATATAGATATCATGCTTCATCTTCAACTAGAAGGGTACCCGTGCGTTGCAGCGACGGGTACCTTGTAACTAAATTTTTTGACGAATAATATATTTTGATTACATGTTTTTCGTGGTAATAACTTTATGTAGAGGTGTGCACGGTTCGTTTGTGTGGAAATTTATCACCTAAACTTTATCACTTGAAATTTATCACCTGAACTTCTTAATATATTTTTCCGGCGAGAATACCTTTTTAAGTACTTTTTTTATGACACAATTTTCAGTTGCATAATCAATTAAATTGAAGTAATAATAGCACTTTTTTTTTTTCCAAAGATGGTGGTTTGGCTGTGATTGTTGTGGTTCGTCGTCAACCAGTTATAGCTACAACAGCAGCAGTGGGGTGGATTTTGGTAGAAGTTGAGTTGTGGCGGGTTGTAAGGTGCGGATATGAAAGTGTACTTTGTTTTTTTTTAAATGTTTTTTTGAGTAAGTTGTTTGGTGGTGGTGATGGTGGGTGGTGGTCGGTGGTGATGGTGGTGTTGGTGGTGGTGATGGGCGGTGGTGGGTGGTGGCGGTGGGTGGTGGCGGTGGGTGTTGGTAGGTGGTGGGTGTGGGTGGTGGGTGGCGGAGGTGGAGGTGGTGGTGGTAGGTGGTGGTGGCGGTGGTGGGTGGAGGTGGTGATGGTGGTGGTGAGTAGTGGTGGGTAGTGGTGGGTAGCGGAGGTGGTGGTGGTGGTGAGTAGTGGTGGGTAGTGGTGGCGGTGGTGGGTTGGTGGTAGTAGCGGTGGGTGGTGGTGGTGATGGTGGGTGGTGGTCGGTGGTGATGGTGGTGTTGGTGGTGGTGATGGGTGGTGGTGGCGGTGGTGGGTGGTGGCGGTGGGTGTTGGTAGGTGGTGGGTGTGGGTGGTGGGTGGCGGAGGCGGAGGTGGAGGTGGGTGGTGGTGATGGTAGGTGGTGGTGGCGGTGGTGGGTGGAGGTGGTGGTGGTAGCGGTGGGTGTTGGTGGGTGGAGGTGGTGGGCGGCGGTGGTGGTGGGTGGCAGTGAGGACTAACGATGCAAATATTTTAACTCAATGAGGACTAACGATGCAAATATTTTAACTCTTGAGCTATAGGGACCTTTTATGTAATTGTTTCAAGGACGAATGGTGTAATTGTTTTGAGCCACAGGGACGATTCATGTAAATTTATGTAATTAACTCCATGCCACGTCAGATTCATGTATACAATAGGAAGATTAAGAAAGTTCGTGTATACAATAGGAAAAAAAAAATTCATGGTATACAAAAGCAAAAGGTGGCAAGTTTGATGCATTTCTGGACAATTTTCCCTACTTTTATATGTGTATGTAACAAGTTATTGACATTTCTTTTTATAGTAATGCTTTTAGTCTTAAAAATTTTAAGACTTTTTTATTTAGAATGTCTTAAACTCTTTATCAACAGTATAGATAATTCAAGGTATTAGCTATATATATTTTCACCATTGAAAATTGTAACATGTGAAATCGTAGTGGTACATATTTTACCGTTACTTCCAATCAAAGTTCGGTATCATACAAAAAGTAATCTTGTAAGATATGTGATACTTTGGTCACAAGGGTTTTGTTCCTTGTGATAATATACAAACCAATAATAACTTGATGGTCCTGGCAATAAATTCTAGATATGCCAATTGAGACTTCTCAGAGTCGACACAAACAAAAATACTAATAGTCTTGGACCATTTAGGACCACTTTAATTTGTCTCGGTTGGTTCCGGAACATGTAAACCTGTATAACGGTTGGTCGAGACGAGTTATCTCACATAAAGGGATTCTAATTAACTTGCACTACACTGCATTTATATAGAGAACGATGTTCTAACTTGCACAACGCAACACGGCAAGTTAAAGGTGTACATTGTCCGGTATTAATGTTAGAAGTGTCGGAAAGTCGTGTATTAAATCATGTTGTTCTAACTCGTATATCAGAATACAACAAAATTCTAGCGAAATAATAGTATCATTTTAGCTTGTAGCTTATGCAACGAAAGTTTTACATTGGTCGATATAAGGTAAGTATTGCTTCCAAAACATGGATCCAATCATGACCAGAGTCGAAGGAAGAATGTTGTTTCAACTAGTTTTTCATTCCACAGAGTTGCATATTACTCGACATGAAAGTTTTACTAAATAATCGATAACTAGCAAACAACAACGGCAACGACTCAAGTCCTTAAACATGTAGTACTAAAAGATATAAGCTTTACTAAAGAATGATTGTGTAACTTGTACTTCATGCTAGCTGTAGATTGTTCAATAACATAACGTATACTTCATGCTATGAATGTTATAAATAACTTGATATAAATGTGAGGTTACAGTTGTTGCACCATAGAATACAACATGGTAAATAAAGTTTTCTATGGTACATGTTCTTGCTCAACCTTACAAAAATAATAAAATTTAAATAAATAAAAATATTGTTACAGCAAAAACTATTATGCATCTAAATTTTCTCTTGATTTTCATCAGAGATTATACGTATCGAATTAAAATCTAATGGTTGTTCTCCGGATAACGAAAACTTACATGTGTTACAAGTATGATCGCCGCCATTTAATTAAACGTGTATCCATCAACGTAAAAAATAAGTCTATTTTGGTCTCTTACGAGCTTTGCTTTGAGTACCAAAGTTGCTTTTGGCAAATAAGAACCTTTTCTGTCTCGATATTGTACTCGGTGGCTTCTTTACGACAACCCCATTTCATGCCTTTAGCTATTGTGGCGATTGCATCTACATAATAGCTTGATTCCCTAATAATAGCGTACCCCTTTGGTCTCAGGATACGGTCCATTTCTAATAACACATGTTTGATCTCACATCTGCACGAAAAAATCAAAATAAGATGTCAGAAATCGTGAAGTAAAAATGTTGTGTGCAAATTAAAAAAAAAAAAAAAAGGTAATCGACCATCTAGCGGTACACCAAAGATGAAAGTAAAAACATGAGAGCGAGCTTACCTGTGGCTTTCGGTTGTGAAGAGTCCATCTACGTGAAGTAAATCATATGTTCGAGGATAGGTCGAGAATGCCTCACACCTAATAAAAGAGCAAACGATTAAATTCATATATCAAAACCATTCAACATATAGTGTTCATTGTTGAAGATCAAAGCTTACCAATCTTGGAAAGTCCCGATAAGACCTCTATCAAACACAACGGGAAGTGTATTAGGAGCATATGAGGACACAACATTCATAACCCAAAGTGGATCCTCGATTAAAGCTGCAGCAAAACCACCATAAACCGTATTCATATCCATAACATTTCTAATTTTGTCAGTTCCAAGTGCTGGAAGAAGCTTCTTGTAATGCTTAACCCGACTCTTCCACTTACTATCATCGTGCTTAAATGACCCGTCACTACCACCAGCAACATCAGCAACACGTTCTGGTGCTACGTGTAATCTTTCAGGCCATTTTGCAACGGCTTTCAAGCTAGACTTTTTGTTTTTCGGGTTAGGGACCACAACACAAGGTCTTAATGGTGTGTACCATCCTGAATCGGCCTCGGTACCATCGTCACATTTTGGTGGGTAACTATCGGGAGTATCGAGCTGTTTGTAGCAGTCGTTGTCGAATGATTTTTGCCATACGGCGATATCATCTTTTTTGTTGTATAACTTGAAGCACATTGAAGTTAAAAGCTCTTGTAATTTCTCGTAATCGGATTTTTGATCTTCGACTGTTGTGTTCCATCCTCTCCATCTGTTCTCGTAGTTTACAGGTGGGCCTGAGAGGACCCAGAAACCTCCCGGACGGAGGATACGGTGTACTTCAAGAAGGTAAATTCCACCTGAATAAAATCATTGAGGCATGTTAATATCTTTTAAGATATCGTAGCAAATTTTTTTTTTTTTTTTTTTTTTTTTTCATTTGAGTCGGTGTACTTAAATATTGTTATACATTCGATAGTCAATGATTATCGCTTTGTGTACTTTGGTATATAATGCAAACAATCCGAAAAGTTAAAGAAAGTACCGAATTCTGTCCATGGGATCAGGCATCTAGAGCAATGAGCCATATCGAACGAGTTTGAAGGGAATGGAAGACGTTGTGTTGATATGATTCCAAGAATGGCAGGAATCCCACGTTCCAATGCGAACTGGACCTGTGCCTCATGGTTATCTCTTGGGGCAAGAGAAACTGTCAGAATCCCGCGATCTAGCAAGTCACCTCCCCAACTAGCAACCTAAAGACGAAACAGTTTAAAACTCGAGTTCCAAAACAAATTAAGAAAATCAGTTACAGGTCACAAAACTCACCCCACAACCAGTATCGATGGCAGTACGGACGGTCCCGTCTTTCATGCCGGGAATCAAGTTTGTCATTAGATCGACGTAAGCACTAACACCGTTAGGGAACATAGTACCACCACCTGGGAAGTAGAACTTCTCCCCTTCTTTCCTTAACCAATGCTGGTTAGACTTCTGTTTGTTGATCCAATCATATGGGACGTTCCTAGAAAACGATTTTGACAAAGAAAAGGTTAGGGGCAAAAATATCTGTAAATTATGTAAATGTTTAGCACATTTTTGCTGCAACATAACCGATTATCTAGAGTCAAAATTTTCAAGCACAAAACACACATACAGAATTACAATAAAATCGCAAAAGATCAAATCTTTACCTGTACCAACATTCGTTTTTGCTCTTTGGCCATCTAATGGGATCCTTGTAGCCATTGGGTGGCGGTACCAAACACTCTTTGCGGTCAAAAGCTGGTGGACAGTGGCGTTCCATGAACGTGAGCCTGTGTCGTCCATATTTGTTCCATCTCTGTTGACCAAAACCATTAAACGTTAGAAAATGGGTCAGATATGAAAGTTTAGCTTAAAAGGGACAAGTCAAATGGGTCAAAGTGGATTAAAGTCAACCAAAGTTTATTATTTATAGTACATTAAAGTCAGTCAAGATCTATTTTGTAATCTTAATCAACTTATCAATTAATTAAAAGTACAACTTTTTGATTGAAAAGAATACAAAAATAAAAAGGTTTGTTGATCAACTCAACCCGATCCAACACGTTTTGAAAAGAACTAAAAATGACCCATTTCGACTTAGACCCGTTTTGCCACTTCTACCGACACAATACCTTAGGATCTGTGCAGGGAGTGTAGTCTTGTAAATCAGCACTACATTGAGGAAAGGAAACTGATTTCACTTGAACCGGAGTTGCAACACTCTTTTTAGTAGACTCAACCGATTTCACTACTTCCTCAGTAGAAATAAATCCGTTATTCTGAGAACAAAAGATCCCACCAAGATAAAACGAGAACCCACATAACACAACGAAGAATATCCCCATTGGTACAACTTTTGAACTTTTATCACTTGGCTTCGCGGGCTTATCATGCTTATCATCATTATCTCTTACCTTCATTTTCACCTGATATTAACAAATCTGTTCACAAAAGAAAATAAAAAATGTGTCAATTACACCATTTAATTCTACTCGAACCAAATCGATAATAGCAATTCTGGGTCCACTTAATAAATTTTAGTGGTCCTGTTTAAGGAACCGACAACACTAAAGAGGGACGTAACTATGCAAACACGCGATGTTCAAGATACTAACTTGGATCTAATCCATCCAAACATTACTTGTAAACTATATTTGAAACCCTTAAATACACATATGATCTAAAAAAGGTTTAGTTCAAAAATGGAAAGATATTTGAACTTACTAAATATAGAAACTGTTTTCTTGAATTCAATGACAGATCTAGCAAATGCCTAATGGGCTACTAACTGAAATCAGCAAATCATTGTAGATCTAATGCAAAAAAATATTTAAGATCTGTTAGCAATAATTCACTATTACCAAATAATTTTTACGCCCGGTATATTACTAATCCACGAGGTTTAAGCCAAACGCGCTTATTTCGCACACACTCTACCGACTTTATATGTCAATGTCAGGATCACCTTTATAAACAAATCACATGATATTTGGGCCCAAAATTCAGGAAAAAAAGTTTGTTGGGACCTATATCACGTAACAAACAGCATTAAACATACCTTTCATCACTCACCAATTAACAAAAGCTACTACTACTATTATCATGTTGGGGTCTAGTATTTTTAAAACTGTTACACTTTTGCTACTATAGTATGATTCTTTGCTTACTAACATTAATTCCCTTTAAAAAGTAGATCTTGAAGATTAATCAAGTTAGTTCAAATCCCATTAAAATGTTGCCAATTTCAGCTTAAAGTTATTGCTTTTTTTTCTTTTCTTGCAAGATCTAAACTATGGTTAATGGACTTTCTATAATTAGTAAGTTCACATGATTTGAGTGAAACAATGAAGAAAATGAAGTGAACCCATCTTTTTAAACCAGATCTACTACACAAATCTACAAACTAAACATCATTAACTAAAAACAAAACATGGGTTTTATGTCAAATTCATTAAAGTCACACTTTTAGCAAAGATCTAGTAAGAACACTACACAAAAACAGAACAAAAACAGAGAAAAAACAGAGCAAAAACAGAGCAAAAACAGAGGAAAAAACAGAGGATAAGTAACCTGACAAAATATGAAGATATTTAGCAGAAGCAGAATCCAAGAAGTATGGATGATGATGATGATAAAGAAATCTTACACACAGTGTGTGATGGGGGGTGGGGGTGAGATTGAATCTATGTTCTCACACACACACAAATATATGCATCTTACAACATGCATGTATATATGGACATAGATTGGATGATTACCTTAAAAAGTTACTGGTTTTACACCTTCTGCCTGGCTGTCTTTATTATATAAGACTTGCCCACTTTGGGTTTTTTGTTTTTATTTAATTATTAAAGGGAAAAAAGATATAAAAGATATAAAAGTAAAGAAAGTGTTGAATGTTCTTTGCTTGTGTGTGTTCAATACTACAAGGGCTCATCTTATTTAGCTATCTATTATTATGTGTACTTTTTCAGTTTTTTTTACTTGATGTAACAACTTCATATATAAAGATGCTGATATAAAGATAAGGGTGGGAGATATTTCTATTTTTAGCAAGGAAAGTAATATTGTGCAAATTTTATTGTTAGTAGTTTTGTTAACTTTTTCTCTTTATTTCTATATTTGATTGGGATTAGATATTGGTATCTTTAAAATGCAAGTAATACCTTCTTTCATTTTTATTTTTTTATTTTTAATAATCTTGTTTTTATTATAAAACAGCGAAATTAAAAAAAAAAAATGTAAAGTTTGATAAGTCAAAAGTAGTAAAACACAAAAAAACGGAGAAAAAAACCATATATACTTTCTTGTCCTGTTAATAAATTGGATAAAATTGCCGTAAAAAATGCGGAACAAAAACTATAAAATTTGATAAGTCAAAAAAAGTAAAAGGCAAAAAATACGGAATAAAAAATTATAAAACACTGTCTTATGACTTATCATGTCAATAAAGTGGGTATTGGGATAGTATTTGATGTATTTTAGGAGTAGGTGTTCAATACCAGCCTATTTATCAACAGCCATGTGGTCTAGTGGTAAGGTGGTATGTGGTTAAGGAGTTTCCTGTGGGAGCAGCCCGGTTGGGTGACCAATCGGGAAGTTCTCACATGGGAGCGGGCCACATGCGCTGTTGATATTTGCGATGATGGTAAGAATCCCTTAGACCTAGTCGCTGGGGGTTCGAACCTGAGCAACGTCGGGGTTTTCATCCGGCCGTTTCTTCAGCAAGGTAACTTGTGTGGAGGCGGTACGGTTTCCTCGCGACACCGTCTGAGCCTCACTTTACGCCAGCGTGGACCCGGTTAAGACAACATAGTCTGGGCAAAGTGGCGGTTAGGGCCCCTGTCTCGGGGGTGGTAAAACCTAAGTTGAAAGTTTACCTGTCAAAAAAAAAAAAATACCAGCCTATTTGATTTTATGGTGTTCTAGTCTTTTCTTATGTTATGATAAATGAAGATTAAAAGTCGTAAGTGTTTTTTTGTCAACTCGAAACACAAATAAGTCAAAATGCAACTACAATTTATTTTTCAAATCCTTTTTTGCCCTCATAGCTCGAGGACACGTCAGACTGATGACTTTCGGAGTGCTGATTTTCACACGAAAAAATAGCGAAAAACTTTAATTCACAAACACGTACTTGTACAATATATTGTGTTTGTAGTAATTGCTTGGTTAGTCTATTAATAGATGAAAAGTTGAACACAATATTTATTTTATTTTTTATTTTTTGAACGACTTGTTAGTTGTTATTGTTTTAGGTAGCAGTGACATTCAATTGGGTTATGCCTATACTATTCCACTTGAAGGGGTAAAAGCCTCGGGTGAGCTCGAACATGAGACTTCCCCTAGCAAAACCTCCTCCCAAGCCCCTAAGGAATCTTGGTGGCCAACTAGCTCACTTGGTTAAACACAATATTTATTAAACGCAATTCACTTGAATGAAATGGTACCTTTTCTACAATTTCAATTCAAAATATTGTGTTGATCCAATCACCTTTAGTCTTTGTTTTCTGAAACAAACTAAAAGCGTTGAGAAACTTTCTTGTAATTCAAGTGTCGGCTAATTTTGGCTAAAAGCTTAACGTCAAACATGTTTAGGTTAACACAACTATATTAACGGGAATTGCTATAATTAGTAGTACATTTACAAGTTACAACATATATTAGCTAACTGACTTTAGTTACACCATTTTGATTTGAAAATAGCAAAGCAGTAAACGAGCTCACATAGTGTTGCACCATAAAAGTTGCACCATAAAAGTTGCACACACAATTATGAATCAATCTAATCATAAGTTGGGATATGTCACAAGTCGATAGATGTGATAAGCCAACATCTATGAACAATTGCACATGTTAGCTTTTAAGTGTTATCATTTTCTTCCTCACATAATTGTACGTTTTGTAAATATTTTGAACGTGGTCACGTCGCCAAGTTTAGGAAAACAAGCCAATCATATAGTAAATACATGATTTGGACCATTCACTAGAACGCTCATGCATTTAATTGATGTGTGAAAGCACAATCATACATATGTAAAAAAGATGATCTCAAAGTTAATTTATGAATTTTGTGGGCTACTCTATCCGCGGCGATCCTAATGAGTGATGGTTAGATCACGGTTCAAATGTATTAGTAGATCCAATGTGCATTGTACCAAAAGAAAGCAGGTAAAAAACGGTGTGTTCTGATGAAAAAGATTGCCATGTGAAAAGGGCGGGATGGGCTACACTTGAAGGGGATGCTAATGGTAGTATTGAGCATTTGAGCTTGAAGGAAGGATTTTGTGTGTGAAAATATAAAAAAATATTATCACAAAGTTATCATATATGATTTATTTAGACAGCATGAATAGAGGAAATGATCGACTGATCGACCTACAAAATGATTGATCGCCCTTATTGTGCCACAAAATCGTTTTTGGTCGTTGATCGTGTATTTGGAGTAAGTAGTCGCAGGGACGACCGACTGTTGTCTCATTTGTGTGTGTTATTTAATTAAAAAAAATTGTAGGGTATTTTTTGTAGTGTAATTTATTTTAGTGTAGCAAAAAATCGCCTGTATGTCATCGGATAGAGAAAACTGACGTGGCTGGTAAAATGAGGGTCAATCCCCTCCGTTACTGTGTCCCAGGGCTATTTCCTTCACTTGTTAATTGGTTTCACAAAACAACATGTTAAGCTTATATGTTGAACTTGATGGTGTCCATGATGATTTGAACTATTCTAGTGGATACTGACACCTGTTCTATTTCTATTGAACTTTTTAAGTAGAACAATGATATAGAGACCTAAAATATAGACTTAATTTCATGCCTAACCAATTCATCAATTGACACATCACATGCATGTTGTTACGCCCTTTACAAGTCAATTGGGCCGTGGCAAAAGGTCCAGGAAAGCACCAAAGTGGCAAGAATCCTTTATTATGGGCTAGGATTCATCTGCCATATTTATCCGTATTTATTTACCTGTTTAGGAATGTCTAGATGACCAGGTAACATCAGTTTCTGTTACTGCAAACAAGGCTGTGGCAAATTCTAGGGGGCAACGTCAACCAATTTCGCGTTCTAGGATTCCGTCAACCTCAGCCAACACTACTAAACAGGCCTTGTTGCCGACTCCATCCCCAACCCAACCCACAGTTACTGCAAATTCCAAACCACTTGCAATCAAATGGATCTCACCGGCTGAACGACAGGACCGACTCAATAAAGGGTTATGCTTTAATTGTGATAATAGGTGGACGCGAGGGCACAAGTGTCCAAGTAAATTTTTGTTACTAATGACTGAGGAGGAAGACGTCATAGGAGATACGACCGGGGAAGGAGAAGATGATTGTAACACCCCCAATTCATGATGCAGCGGAATTCAACTTGGGTGTTACTCGACGGCACAACAGTCATAATAATAGAAAACGATCTCTAACCGAGTCGTAATAAAAAGAGTTGTCATTCATATTATTCAAATATATCAGAGTTTACATAGTAAGGTCCCAAAAGGTTCCATGTTTCAAAATACATCAATATAAAGTCTTTGATGTTTTTATCGAATGACATAATAGTTTATAGCCTTCTTCCTTCGGTACGTGCCCTTCCGCTCCATTCTTGATTATCATGGACCTGAAATACATGCTTAAAAGGATCAACACAAAGGTTGAGTGATATTCATAGAGTTTGTTTAACGGTTGAACACAATATGTTGGTAGTAATGAGTTAATTAGACTCATACTTATGTTAGAAAACAAAACAGTTATTATTATATACTAAGCTCATGCAACCAATACGTTAACGGGTACCAATATCAATCGGCGGTTTTGTTGCCCCGGTAAGTACTTTGCCGTCATACTTAATGTTCAAATATAGTGCATTCGTTTGAACTAATCTGCTCAAACAAATGGGATTCGTCAATCCCAATAGGCCTATTCACAATACCCGCGCTCACTAATACTAGTGATTAAATGGTTCATGATAGGGGCCTAGGATTGGCAAGGTAGGTACTTAGTAATAATAAAACAATCAAGCAGCATACAGTTTCAAAGCATTGTGTTCGGTTTAGAAATAACATGTATTCCCCCCAAGGGTTTGTAAAACATTGAAGTAATGTAAAGTGGGGCTATGAACTCACCTTAAGTAGGATAGCAAGTAATGAAGGTGATGGTTGGATCGTGTAGGTTTCTACGAGCAACCTATAATGGAATGTTGCGACTTAGGATCGGAGTGAAGAATATGAATAAGTGCCTATATATATATCTTGCATTGTAGTCCATGATGTGGTATGATGTATATTGTAAGTCTTTGAAAGAAAAGATTCATGAACATGTATGTTTTGTATATCGTTTACTACCGTTCGGGCCGACATAATTCAGAAGTCATGTTAGTAAGCGTTCGAGGAGCCAGGACACTTTAATTCGTAAATCCACAACTTAACTCGACGGCTTACATAATGAACTCCTCACATGAGGCTCCCTACTATTGTAGTAGTTGATAAAATATATAGATATAAGTTTTGATCCGAAAAGTTACATGTACGATATTTGAATAAACTTAGGAAAGTTTATTAGTACATGAAGATTGTTATTAGGGGTAGTTTCATAAGTCTTGAATGACCATTTTCTCTTGGTAAAATCTCATGGTTCCCTTTTTAAGTGAAGTAGATCCAAATTGCTTGTTCAAGTTATCGCCTAATTCATTGTTTCATGTTTACGCCTATGTAAGTTGGTATGGTCATTTCGTCATGGCCTAGCCATGACCTTTAGTCCTTGTTTCAAGGTCATGAGACATAACCTTGGCTCTAGCCATGGTGGTGGTCTTGATTATTGGTCATAAGACCTCTTGTTCCTTTTAAAGTATAACCATAATCTAGTGACTTATATATATGTAAATAGCTGTTAAGAAATTGAGAAATATCTCACTCAGAAAGCGTTTTCAAGGCTCGAGCTTTCTTGTTCCCAAACGAAAACGTGATCCGGACAACTTTCGTGTTTTAACTTTTTCATGAATCGGACCAGAAAGGCCTCTTTTTGCGTGTTTTAGGTTCTGTCACAGAAACATTTTGGCAGTTTTGCCAGAAAGTTTTGGTAACTTCAAATCGCCATAACTTTTGACTCGTATACTCTTTTTAGGTGGTTCAAATTGCTAAGGTTTCCTTGTTAAGTCCTCTAATGTAATATGTAATAATCCAATATCAAATTTTTATCATTTTGATCAGGTCTTACCAAGAAAGTCACTAGTTTGCTTGTTTTAGTAACTTATCTTAACAATCAATTACAACAACATGTTTTAGTCATTGTTATACATCATGGACATTTATACAAGACATAATATAGCAAGAATAACATGTAAATGATATGAACATGATAAATTAACAAGAAGCATGTTAGGGTTTGGCTTACAACTTTTGGCTTTCTAATAAAGAAAAGAAGTAACAAGTAAGGAAATGGACTTTGATAGACTTGCTTCAACCCTTTTTCACTTCATGCAATCTTTCTACCCTTGGTATTCTTGAAAGAGATGTAATGAAAGTTGAGGTGAATTGAGTGGATTTAAACTCAAGAGAAATCACCAAGTATATTAGGGTTATGGAAGTGTTTTGGTAACTTATGATCAAACTAGGGTTTCTACTTGAAGAAGCACTTGAACCTTGCAATATTTTGGAAGAAATAAACTAAGTGTGAAGTGTTTGTGGTGTGTGGTGATGGACGGCATAACAAGGGGGGGGGAAGGGGGCTTTTATAGTCTCATGAGGAGGTTACAAAATGAGACTAGTCAAAGCCTTTCATGACAAGCTTAATACATGTAATCATCTCAAGACCACTTAGCTTAGGATCAAGCCACACCAAGGGTGACTCCCCCCCCCCCTATAGGCGGTTCATAAGGCTAGGGGGTGAGTTGGCTTGGTCTTGATAATATCCTAAGATATTTGTTAGTTTTGACTCCGGGAAATGCCAACCGTAAATGATTAGGCCTCAAAACATAAAACCGGGTGCCGTAAAATTATGAAACTTTAAAGTATTGTTAGACATGTCCATATGTCCCATAATAAAATATAAAATGAGTGGTAGGTTCCATTTGGGTGGTAAAACCCTGCTAAAACTGGAAACACGGGTCTAAAACGCGTAATACGTAAAATGTACGAATATTGCGTAAAATTGAGAAAAGTAAAATGTTACTTTTCTTATATGATATAAATGATTTAAAATGACTTATAATGTCTAGACTGGGCTCAGTCTAGTGTCGGTTGGTATTAAATGTCTTACAGACATCAAACCGTAAGCCTAAAAATCACGAAATGACTTATAAAATCAAGGAATAATTTTTAGTCAATGGAGGAGGGGAAAATATGTTGACTTATTTTAATAAGTTGAAAGCTCAAATCATCTTAGAAATGCAGTGCAGGTATAGGCTAGGGTTACGGCTGAGTAAAAACGCTTAAAACTGAAAATTCCAGTTTTTCACGGCCGAAGTTTATTTTGGTCATGTTTTTCTCAGTCATGATTTATTCTTAAATAAATCATGAGTGTGTCAAACATTTTTCTGATACTGGGAAAATTAACGCGACCGAATTTCGTTGTGCGTAGAATTTCTGAATGACGTTTTACCCTAAAACGTGTAATTACGTGTAATTCCTTAATAACTTTCACGAAAATGATCTGACGAATGTCAAACATTTAATTTGCCATGGAAATGATTTATCACTCGAGAATATGAAATAAAAATCAACTTTCGGGAAAATTTCGAAAAGAAATGAATAGTAACATGAATAGTAAAAGTGAATAGTAAATTTTCCGGGAATAGTAATTAACCTGAAATTGCGAATTGTTACAGTCTCCACCCCATATGAGAGCTCCGTCCCGGAGATCAATTTGCGTTAGGAGTAGAAGCTTCGTTGGTAAAAAGATGTGGGTATTTCTTACGTATCTGGTCCTCTCGTTCCCATGTGTATTCAGGACCACGTCGTGAGTTCCAACGAACTTTGACAATTGGAATACGGCTTTGCTTGAGTTGTTTGACCTCTCGGTTCATGATTTCTACGGGTTCCTCAATAAATTGAAGATCATCATTGAGTTGAATTTCATCGAGTGGAATCAAGAGTGATTCATCCGACAAGCATTTCTTTAGGTTAGATACATGGAAAGTGGGGTGTACACTACTGAGTTCTGATGGAAGCTCAAGTCTGTACGCCACAGGGCCAACCCTGGCTAGGATTTTGAATGGTCCGATGTATCTTGGGTTTAGTTTTCCTCGTTTACCGAATCGTATCAAACCTTTCCAAGGTGATACTTTTAGCATAACCCTATCTCCGACTTGGAATTCTAGGGGTCTGCGTCGTGTGTCGGCATAACTTTTCTGTCGATCTCTTGCGGCTTGTAGTCGACTTCTGATTTGTACAATCTTATCTGTTGTTTCGCGGATGAGTTCTGGTCCAGTGAGTTGAACTTCTCCCACTTCAGCCCAACAAGCAGGTGAACGACACTTTCGACCGTAAAGTGCTTCAAATGGAGCTGCTTGAATACTTGCATGATAGCTGTTGTTGTAGGAAAATTCGACTAATGGTAGATGAGTATCCCATCCTTTTCCAAAATCTATTATACAAGCTCGAAGCATGTCTTCAAGTGTTTGAATGGTTCGTTCACTCTGACCATCGGTCTGAGGATGATACGCTGTACTCATGTCTAGATTTGTTCCAAAGGCGTCTTGGAGTGACTGCCAGAAATTGGAAGTAAATCTACCATCTCTGTCGGATATGATGGATATTGGTGCACCATGTCTTGAGACTATTTCTTTGACATACAGTCGGGTTAGTTGTTCCATTTTGTAAGTCTCTTTGATTGGTATAAAGTGTGCGGATTTTGTGAGACGATCAACTATGACCCAGATGGAGTCATAACCGCTTGATGTCTTTGGGAGCTTGGTAATGAAGTCCATAGTAATTCTTTCCCATTTCCAAGTAGGAATGTCTGGTTGTTGCAATGGACCGGATGGTTTTTGATGTTCGGCTTTTACTTTGGAGCAGGTAAGACATTTGCTAACGTACGTTGCAATGTCGGCTTTCATGTTCGGCCACCAATAGAGTAACTTAAGATCATGATACATCTTATCAGATCCTGGATGTATGGAGTATTTAGACTTGTGTGATTCATGCATGATCAAGTCTCGTAGGCCACCATAAAGTGGTAACCAACTTCGACCTTGGAAGCATAGAGTTCCATCTGAACGGGTTTCGAATTTCTTCTGTATCATGCCATCTAACTTTTCCTTTTGGATGTCTTCTTGTTTCACCGCCTCAGCTTGAGCGTGAAGGATTTGAGTAGGAAAGTTTGAATTTATGGTTAAAACTAAGGCTCGGACTCGTAGTGGTTTAACCCGTTCCTTTCGGCTTAGGGCGTCGGCTACTACGTTTGCCTTTCCTGGGTGGTAACGAATGTCGCAGTCATAATCACTTAGTAATTCCAACCAACGACGTTGTCTCATGTTTAGTTCTTTTTGGTCCAAAATGTGTTGTAGACTTTTATGATGGGTGTACACAGTACATCTAGTACCGTATAGATAGTGCCTCCAGATTTTTAGTGCAAAGACCACAGCTCCTAACTCTAAGTCATGAGTGGTGTAATTTTCCTCATGAACCTTGAGTTGTCTTGATGCATAAGCCATGACCTTATCGCGTTGCATCAACACGGCACCTAACCCTTGGTGCGATGCATCACAATAGACTACAAAATCTTCGATCCCATCTGGCAATGCTAGGATAGGAGCACTACAAAGTTTCTGTTTGAGGGTTTGGAAAGCTTTTTCTTCGTCTTCATTCCACACGTATTTCTTGTCTTTCTGAGTTAGCTTAGTCAAAGACTTTGCTATTGAGGAAAATCCTTCAATAAACCTTCGGTAATACCCGGCTAAACCCAGAAATTGACGAATTTCTGTAGGTGTGGTAGGTGTTGGCCAATTTTTGATAGCTTCAATTTTAGCGGGATCGACATGTAAACCGGTCCTGTCAATCACATGCCCAAGGAATTGTACTGATTGAACCCAAAATTCACATTTGGAAAACTTTGCGTATAGTTTCTCTTCCTTGAGTACTCCTAAAATCGTTCTCAGGTGTTCTTTGTGTTCCTCTTCGTTTTTGGAATATATGAGAATGTCGTCTATGAATACGATCACGAATTTGTCCAAATATGGTTTACACACCCGATTCATGAGATCCATGAATACTGTCGGTGCATTTGTTAACCCAAATGGCATCACTTGGAATTCATGGTGACCATATCGTGTCCTAAAGGCTGTTTTTGGAATGTCTTCATCACGAACTCTAACTTGGTGGTAACCTGATCGTAGGTCAATTTTTGAGTAATAGGTTGAGCCTTGCAATTGATCGAATAAGTCATCAATTCTTGGTAGTGGGTATCGGTTCTTTATGGTTAATTTGTTTAGTTCACGATAGTCAATACACATTCGTAATGACCCATCTTTCTTTTTCACGAACAAAACTGGAGCTCCCCAAGGTGAGGAACTGGGTCGAATAAATCCCTTATCCGAAAGTTCTTGTAATTGATTTGATAGCTCTTGCATCTCTGAAGGTGCTAGTCGGTATGGTGCGCGGGCAACTGGCGCCGCTCCTGGTATTAAATCAATTCTGAACTCTATTTGACGATTTGGTGGTAGTCCAGGTAAATCTTCCGGAAAGACTTCAGGAAACTCACGGGCAATAGGAACATCTTCGAGACGTTTTTCATCGGATTTCTTTTCGGTTACTTGGGCTAAGAAAGCATAACATCCTTTCTCAATGTACTTCATGGTTTTGATACATGAGATGATGTTTATTCGAGTTCCACTTTGATCACCACGAATGATCAAAGTTTCATTGTCACATGGAATGTGCACAACTCTTTCACCACAAATGATGTTAGCTTGATGTTTAGACAACCAATCCATGCCAATAACAACATCAAAACTTCCGAGTTCGATTGGCATAATATTGATGTTAAAGGGGTGGTCTAAGAGATTAAGGGTACAGTTTGGGATTACGGTATTGGTATTTACTAAGTCACCGGTAGCTAGTTCAATACTATAACTAGTGGTTAAAGTGATTGATGGAATATCAAGTAAAGGCGCAATTATAGTAGATATAAAGCTCATATCAGCACCAGAATCGAATAAGACTTTAACAGGAATATTATTGAGTAAGAACGTACCGGTAACCACGTTCGGGTCTTGGTGTGGTTCTCCATTTCCCATGACATAGGCTCTACCGCGAGCACCTCCGCCTTGGGGTCCTTGGTTTCGAGGACAATTGTTTTTGAAGTGTCCCCTTTCACCGCACCCAAAACATGTAACTATGGGCTGTGTGTTAGCCCCAGTAGCTATCCCCTTGCCTCTATAATCCTTGGCAAGACGTCCGGGCTTTTGACACTTGTTGCACTTGGCCGGGCAGGGACCTTCATGATGGTAGTTGCACTTGGTACATTGTGGTAGAGTACCAACATATTTACCACCGGCTGGTGCAGCAACATAAGCCGTCGCGGCTTCCTGTCTTTTGTTCTGCTGATTATGATGGTTGTTGTTTCGGGTTTGGTTGTTGTTGTTGTTGTTACTTCCACGGTTACCATCCCATGGTCGCTTGTTGTTGTTGTTCTTGTTGTTGTTGTTGTTGTTACGGTAGTTGGAATTGTTGGGGTTATTGGTATTGCTGGCGTTGTTGGTGTTGTTGTTGGTGTTGAGGTTGTTTTGCTTTCGGGGTTCTGTCATACGTACCACTTGATCCATGAGGATGCGGGACATCCGCATAGCTTCATCAAGTTCCTTGGGATTTGCCGAAGTCACATTCCCTTGTATGCTTGATGGAAGTCCCTAGATATACCTTTCCAACAATTTTTCCTTTGTGGAAACCATTGTTGGACAAAGTATCCTCAATTCTTGGAATCGACGGTTGTAGGTTATGATATCATTCCCCCTAACCGTATGATCCCAGAATTCAACCTCCAACTTTTGCATTTCGCTGCGAGGGCAGTATTCCTTAATCATCATCTTCTTCAGGTTATCCCACGAAATCTTATAGGCATTCTCAATGCCCATGGGTTGGGCAATTGAGTTCCACCAGGACAATGCCTCATTCAACAGAGTACTCGTGGCATACTGAACTTTGTCTCCCTCAGTACATTTACTGACTAAGAATACTGACTCCGCTTTTTCGAACCAACAGGTCAAACCTACAGCCCCTTCAGTACCCTTGAATTTGATGGGTTCACATTTCAAGTAGGAAATGAACGAGAAACCCTTTGGTACTGTAGTAACATTGGTCACCGGAGGGGTAGTTGAGTTCGGTCCTCCAAGGTTAAGACTGGCAATTCTTGCAGCTTCTGCAGCTATAGCAGCTTCCACAGCAGTGGCGGCTTCATCGGCTGCTGCAGCATCAGCAGCACCAGCAGCTGTGGTGGCTTCGGCAGCTGCTGAAGCTACGGCTGCTCGTTCCGTGATAAGTGCTGCATTGATACTGTCCTTTACCAGTTTGCGGATGGCAGCTTGCGTCATCGTTGGTGGTGTCTTTTTCTTTGGCGCCATGATTCTATTGTTCAAAAGATATGTTGTAATTAGAGAGTTGTGACATGAGCACAATTTTTGATAAGAATGATAGGATAATAATGTTGAAATTTAAAAAAAACATAACACATGATAGTATATAAAACAAGAGTTTTATTCATATAACGTTGTTTGATTTACAAAATCGAACTTATTACAAGTTCATTCAAAACTTACTAACTGATACTTTCAGTTAGTAATTACAACGTTGTACTAAAGATAACTAGTACTATAACACTAGTCTAACGTCGGTTGGGAGGTTGTCGTAGTCCGGACGGATTATTAATTCCGTGTGTTGCTAACACATCTATACTTTCATTCGGACGGTATTCTTTGACATCCTTTTGGTATAGCCTTTGTTGTATGACACTCATTTGAGTTTGCATTCCACACAAATCATTCTTAAGTTGATACCTGTCAAAGTTTGCAACATCTAACCGGATTTCGGCGGTATTTAGGCGGTTAAGTAGTTTGTGAATCTGTACCGCATCCTGTTCTTGGGCCCTCTCAACTAAAGTGAGTCTATCCTTGACATTATCCAAGCCAGTCAAAGGATTTAAGACTACTTCCCCAACATGAGTCGAGTCACTCTTCACGTAGCTCATGTCAAGCTTAAACCAATATAGGTCGTCTCGAGCATTCATGGCATCCATTCTGGCAGAATTTACCTTGGATATATAGTCGTTCATTTGACTTGCCATACTTTGAACTTTGAGTTGGGTTAGGTTTAGAGCTTGTTTCAAAGAGTAGATTTCGTATTGAGCTGAGTTCACGAACATATGTGTAGATGTAGATGTTCCACCGGTTTGGTGAGTAGAATTCGGAACTTGAGCTGGAGTGGTACGGTTAGATTCGGATGAAATTGGTGAAACAGGAGGTGGAGATGTTAATGGTGATAGATGTGGCACCACTATTTGTTCCTCCGCTTCCTCAATGTCATCGATGCCTTAGATGTCAACATCCATTTCAGGATCCTCTTCGTAATCATCGATGTTTATGTCCATATCCATTTCAGGATCTTCGTCCGAATCTATTTCGTTGTCTAGATCCTCATAAGGTTCTTCCTCGTCGTCGTAGTCAGTTGCTTCAAAGTAAGGATCATTAGGTTCGGGAAGGATTGGTAAATACTCAGGCATAGCAGGAAGATGATCGGGAGATGGAGGTGCGGACATGATGTCTACAATTAGTATTTCGATGTCAAAATAAATCAAATGCTTATGGAAAATGCTCAAACTATGGCAATGTGCATATAACAATATACAAATATGTTCATGTAGCATAACATGTGTAATAAGTCCATAATCTTCTGGAGGATGGAAGGCACGAAGAGCGGAAGGCTATAAAAATGTTTTTGCTTGTTATTGTAGTTATAGTTTAGGTCTCACTTAGACCTGTTTCTCTATAACCACGGCTCTGGTACCAATCTGTAACACCCCAATTCATGATGCAGCGGAATTCAACTTGGGTGTTACTCGACGGCACAACAGTCATAATAATAGAAAACGATCTCTAACCGAGTCGTAATAAAAAGAGTTGTCATTCATATTATTCAAATATATCAGAGTTTACATAGTAAGGTCCCAAAAGGTTCCATGTTTCAAAATACATCAATATAAAGTCTTTGATGTTTTTATCGAATGACATAATAGTTTATAGCCTTCTTCCTTCGGTACGTGCCCTTCCGCTCCATTCTTGATTATCATGGACCTGAAATACATGCTTAAAAGGATCAACACAAAGGTTGAGTGATATTCATAGAGTTTGTTTAACGGTTGAACACAATATGTTGGTAGTAATGAGTTAATTAGACTCATACTTATGTTAGAAAACAAAACAGTTATTATTATATACTAAGCTCATGCAACCAATACGTTAACGGGTACCAATATCAATCGGCGGTTTTGTTGCCCCGGTAAGTACTTTGCCGTCATACTTAATGTTCAAATATAGTGCATTCGTTTGAACTAATCTGCTCAAACAAATGGGATTCGTCAATCCCAATAGGCCTATTCACAATACTCGCGCTCACTAATACTAGTGATTAAATGGTTCATGATAGGGGCCTAGGATTGGCAAGGTAGGTACTTAGTAATAATAAAACAATCAGGCAGCATACAGTTTCAAAGCATTGTGTTCGGTTTAGAAATAGCATGTATTCCCCCCAAGGGTTTGTAAAACATTGAAGTAATGTAAAGTGGGGCTATGAACTCACCTTAAGTAGGATAGCAAGTAATGAAGGTGATGGTTGAATCGTGTAGGTTTCTACGAGCAACCTATAATGGAATGTTGCGACTTAGGATTGGAGTGAAGAATATGAATAAGTGCCTATATATATATCTTGCATTGTAGTCCATGATGTGGTATGATGTATATTGTAAGTCTTTGAAAGAAAAGATTCATGAACATGTATGTTTTGTATATCGTTTACTACCGTTCGGGCCGACATAATTCAGAAGTCATGTTAGTAAGCGTTCGAGGAGCCAGGACACTTTAATTCGTAAATCCACAACTTAACTCGACGGCTTACATAATGAACTCCTCACATGAGGCTCCCTACTATTGTAGTAGTTGATAAAATATATAGATATAAGTTTTGATCCGAAAAGTTACATGTACGATATTTGAATAAACTTAGGAAAGTTTATTAGTACATGAAGATTGTTATTAGGGGTAGTTTCATAAGTCTTGAATGACCATTTTCTCTTGGTAAAATCTCATGGTTCCCTTTTTAAGTGAAGTAGATCCAAATTGCTTGTTCAAGTTATCGCCTAATTCATTGTTTCATGTTTACGCCTATGTAAGTTGGTATGGTCATTTCGTCATGGCCTAGCCATGACCTTTAGTCCTTGTTTCAAGGTCATGAGACATAACCTTGGCTCTAGCCATGGTGGTGGTCTTGATTATTGGTCATAAGACCTCTTGTTCCTTTTAAAGTATAACCATAATCTAGTGACTTATATATATGTAAATAGCTGTTAAGAAATTGAGAAATATCTCACTCAGAAAGCGTTTTCAAGGCTCGAGCTTTCTTGTTCCCAAACGAAAACGTGATCCGGACAACTTTCGTGTTTTAACTTTTTCATGAATCGGACCAGAAAGGCCTCTTTTTGCGTGTTTTAGGTTCTGTCACAGAAACATTTTGGCAGTTTTGCCAGAAAGTTTTGGTAACTTCAAATCGCCATAACTTTTGACTCGTATACTCTTTTTAGGTGGTTCAAATTGCTAAGGTTTCCTTGTTAAGTCCTCTAATGTAATATGTAATAATACAATATCAAATTTTTATCATTTTGATCAGGTCTTACCAAGAAAGTCACTAGTTTGCTTGTTTTAGTAACTTATCTTAACAATCAATTACAACAACATGTTTTAGTCATTGTTATACATCATGGACATTTATACAAGACATAATATAGCAAGAATAACATGTAAATGATATGAACATGATAAATTAACAAGAAGCATGTTAGGGTTTGGCTTACAACTTTTGGCTTTCTAATAAAGAAAAGAAGTAACAAGTAAGGAAATGGACTTTGATAGACTTGCTTCAACCCTTTTTCACTTCATGCAATCTTTCTACCCTTGGTATTCTTGAAAGAGATGTAATGAAAGTTGAGGTGAATTGAGTGGATTTAAACTCAAGAGAAATCACCAAGTATATTAGGGTTATGGAAGTGTTTTGGTAACTTATGATCAAACTAGGGTTTCTACTTGAAGAAGCACTTGAACCTTGCAATATTTTGGAAGAAATAAACTAAGTGTGAAGTGTTTGTGGTGTGTGGTGATGGACGGCATAACAAGGGGGGAAGGGGGCTTTTATAGTCTCATGAGGAGGTTACAAAATGAGACTAGTCAAAGCCTTTCATGACAAGCTTAACACATGTAATCATCTCAAGACCACTTAGCTTAGGATCAAGCCACACCAAGGGTGACTCCCCCCCCCCTATAGGCGGTTCATAAGGCTAGGGGGTGAGTTGGCTTGGTCTTGATAATATCCTAAGATATTTGCTAGTTTTGACTCCGGGAAATGCCAACCGTAAATGATTAGGCCTCAAAACATAAAACTGGGTGCCGTAAAATTATGAAACTTTAAAGTATTGTTAGACATGTCCATATGTCCCATAATAAAATATAAAATGAGTGGTAGGTTTCATTTGGGTGGTAAAACCCTGCTAAAACTGGAAACACGGGTCTAAAACGCGTAATACGTAAAATGTACGAATATTGCGTAAAATTGAGAAAAGTAAAATGTTACTTTTCTAATATGATATAAATGATTTAAAATGACTTATAATGTCTAGACTGGGCTCAGTATAGTGTCGGTTGGTATTAAATGTCTTATAGACATCAAACCGTAAGCCTAAAAATCACGAAATGACTTATAAAATCAAGGAATAATTTTTAGTCAATGGAGGAGGGAAAAATATGTTGACTTATTTTAATAAGTTGAAAGCTCAAATCATCTTAGAAATGCGGTGCAGGTATAGGCTAGGGTTACGGCTGAGTAAAAACACTTAAAACTGAAAATTCCAGTTTTTCACGGCCGAAGTTTATTTTGGTCATGTTTTTCTCAGTCATGATTTATTCTTAAATAAATCATGAGTGTGTCAAACATTTTTCTGATACTGGGAAAATTAACGCGACCGAATTTCGTTGTGCGTAGAATTTCTGAATGACGTTTTACCCTAAAACGTGTAATTACGTGTAATTCCTTAATAACTTTCACGAAAATGATCTGGCGAATGTCAAACATTTAATTTGCCATGGAAATGATTTATCACTCGAGAATATGAAATAAAAATCAACTTTCGGGAAAATTTCGAAAAGAAATGAATAGTAAAAATGAATAGTAACATGAATAGTAAAAGTGAATAGTAAATTTTCCGGGAATAGTAATTAACCTGAAATTGCGAATTGTTACAGTCTCCACCCCATATGAGAGCTCCGTCCCGGAGATCAATTTGCGTTAGGAGTAGAAGCTTCGTTGGTAAAAAGATGTGGGTATTTCTTACGTATCTGGTCCTCTCGTTCCCATGTGTATTCAGGACCACGTCGTGAGTTCCAACGAACTTTGACAATTGGAATACGGCTTTGCTTGAGTTGTTTGACCTCTCGGTTCATGATTTCTACGGGTTCCTCTATAAATTGAAGATCGTCATTGAGTTGAATTTCATCGAGTGGAATCACGAGTGATTCATCCGACAAGCATTTCTTTAGGTTAGATACATGGAAAGTGGGGTGTACACTACTGAGTTCTGATGGAAGCTCAAGTCTGTACGCCACAGGGCCAACCCTGGCTAGGATTTTGAATGGTCCGATGTATCTTGGGTTTAGTTTTCCTTGTTTACCGAATCGTATCAAACCTTTCCAAGGTGATACTTTTAGCATAACCCTATCTCCGACTTGGAATTCTAGGGGTCTGTGTCGTGTGTCGGCATAACTTTTCTGTCGATCTCTTTCGGCTTGTAGTCGACTTCTGATTTGTACAATCTTATCTGTTGTTTCGCGGATGAGTTCTGGTCCAGTGAGTTGAACTTCTCCCACTTCAGCCCAACAAGCAGGTGAATGACACTTTCGACCGTAAAGTGCTTCAAATGGAGCTGCTTGAATACTTGCATGATAGCTGTTGTTGTAGGAAAATTCGACTAATGGTAGATGAGTATCCCATCCTTTTCCAAAATCTATTATACAAGCTCGAAGCATGTCTTCAAGTGTTTGAATGGTTCGTTCACTCTGACCATCGGTCTGAGGATGATACGCTGTACTCATGTCTAGATTTGTTCCAAAGGCGTCTTGGAGTGACTGCCAGAAATTGGAAGTAAATCTACCATCTCTGTCGGATATAATGGATATTGGTGCACCATGTCTTGAGACTATTTCTTTGACATACAGTCGGGTTAGTTGTTCCATTTTGTTAGACTTGCGAGCCGGTTATCATCAAATTCGGGTTCACGAAAGGGATGTTTACAAGACGGCTTTTCGCACTCATGATGGACATTATGAATTTTTGGTCATGCCCTTCGGGTTGACAAATGCACCATCTACTTTTCAGGCAACTATGAACCGTTTATTTGCACCATATTTGCGCAAGTTTGTGATCGTTTTTTTTTATGACATTTTGGTTTAAAGCACTTCTTTAGCCGCGCATTTGGAACACTTGGAATGTATCTTTAAATGCTTGAAGGAACACCAATTTTATGTAAAGAAAACTAAGTGTGTGTTTGGGGCTGAGTCACTCGAGTATTTGGGTCACATAATATCAGGGCGCGGAGTTGAGATGGATCCCAAAAAGATAATCGCGCTACGTGATTGGCCAGAGCCAACGACGCAACGCCAAGTGCGAAGATTTTTGGGATTAGCGGGATATTATAGGCGCTTTATAAAAGGGTATGCAACTATGGCTGCACCTCTCACGGAATTATTAAGAAAGGATGGATTTAGATGGGGAGATCAGGAGGCATCAGCTTTTGGTGCACTTAAGCAACAATTATATACGGCACCCATTTTAAGTCTACCAGATTTTAAACAAGAATTCGTTGTGGAGGCTGATGCGTCTGACTATGGTATAGGGGCGGTTTTGCTACAACATAATCGGCCTATTAGTTATTTTAGTCGAAAGTTGGGTCCAAGAATGCGAGCAGCAGCCACCTACCAAAAAGAATTGTTTGCTATTGTGGAAGCTGTTTATAAATTGCGGCAATATTTAGTGGGAAGGCGGTTTAAAATAAGAACTGCTCATAAGAGTATTAAGGAACTCATGCAGCAAGTAATTCAAACTCCGATTCAACAAAAGTATGTACGAAAACTAATGGGCTTTGATTTTGTGGTCGAGTACAAACCAGGGGTGTCGAATCAAGTCGCGGATGCTTTATCACGCATGTATGAGGATGAAGAACTGGTTAAGGCTGAATTCCTAGCTATTAGTCAACCCATAGTGGGGTTACTTGAGAATTTGAAGAATGAAAATGAAACCTTGGAGGAACTTAAGGTTTTGCACCAACAATTGGATAACGGGAACGGGCCAAAAGGGTTTAGGCGTGAACAAGGGTTGCTGATTTTTCACAATCGTTATTATGTAGGTACATAGTCTAATGTAAAAGATTTGCTACTACGCGAGTTCCATGATACACCAAGCGCTGGCCATGGGGGAGTTAAAAAGATGTTAGTCGAGCTGTCGGCGTTGTTTTACTGGCGTGGAATGCGCAAATCCGTGGAGGATTATATTAAACAATGTACTGTTTTTCAACAAACTAAATATTCTACCCAAGCTGTGGGCGGATATCTTCAGCCTTTACCAACGCCAGAAGGAGTATGGGAGGATGTCTCCATGGATTTCATCACTGGATTACCACTTTCTAAAGGATTCACCGGACCGTTTTTCTAAATATGCCCATTTTGGGGCGTTGCCTACTAACTTTAATGGACATAAGGTAGCCGAGTTGTTTATGGAAATTGTGGTTAAACATCATGGAATGCCCAAAACTATTGTTTCTGATTGGGATCCGATTTTTGTTAGCAGTTTTTGGAAGGATTTGTTTCGATTTAGTGGAACCCAACTTAATCATAGCACAGCCTATCATCCACAATCTGATGGACAAACTGAGGTGGTTATCCGAGGTCTGGAACAATACTTAAGAGCTATGGTGTCGGATCGTCCTCAACAATGGGTGCGTCTGCTACCTTGGGCCGAGTACTGCTATAACACTAGTTAGCATAGTAGCATAAAAATGTCGCCATATCAAGCCTTGTATGGTCGATTACCATTGACTTTAATTCCCTATCCATGTGGAGCTAGTAAAGTTGCGGCGGTGGATGAACTTTTGATGGAACGGAATGAGTTTACACGACAACTCAAGCAAAATGTACTGGCTGCTAAATTGCGAATGGAAGAGAAGGCGAATCGTAAACGTAGGGATGTTGAGTTTAAGGTAGGAGATAAAGTGTTTGTTAAGTTACAACCATAGCGACAAATAACTCTTGCTAAACGTTTATCCAACAAGCTTGCCAAAAGGTTTTACGGGCCTTATGAGGTTGTGGAGAGGATTGGAAAAGTAGCTTATCGTCTTGCTCTACCTGCAACAAGCAAGATTCATCCGGTGTTCCATGTGTCTATTCTCAAGCTTTTTACAGGAAGTAGTAGCGAAATGATGACACCATTGCCAGAAGAATTCGTGGAAGGGCAGCCGATGGAACAACCTGTAGGGGTTTGTGATTTTCGGATGGTGTTGCGGAATGGAAAGCTTGAACGACAAGTGTTGGTTCAGTGGACAGGCAGGTCTCCTGAAGAAGCAACGTGGGAATGGTTGAATGATTTCAAAGCCACATATCCTGCTTGTAACCTTGAGGACAAGGTGGTTTCTGAAGATGGAGGGAATGTTACGCCCTTTACAAGTCAATTGGGCCGTGGCAAAAGGTCCAGGAAAGCACCAAAGTGGCAAGAATCCTTTATTATGGGCTAGGATTCATCTGCCATATTTATCCGTATTTATTTACCTGTTTAGGAATGTCTTTGTCATTAAGAGTCCTTGTTTAAGTATGTCTTGTGGAACAAGTTTGTCATTCGGATATATATACCGAATAGATTATTAATGAAAATCTCAGCTTTTTTTGTCAAATAAATCTCTGGTTTTCTCTTCTCTATTCTTACGGAGCTTGCACACGCTATATTGGTGCTACCTTGATACGAGTTAGGTCGTATCACATGTTTTCTCACTCCTAATCTCCACTTTTGATTTTGACACTTGTTTTGACTTTTGATCTCATTCTTAGGCATATCTTTAGGCACAAATTTTATGCATGAGTATCATTTTCCTTTTAAGTATTACTTATTTCACGAGACTAGAGCAGAGAAACAAGTTGATATTTTTACAAGCTCATTTGGACTCATAAATCAAACTTCTATAGATTGGGAAATGCTCAAAAGTTCTTGTTCAAATTCCGATACATTATGACAAGCTTAGCTTAAGCAATACTTCCCCTTAATGTAGCGATACAGTTGATTTGCTATTGATATAGATTAAAGACCAAAGCTTTATGCGAAAGCGTTACGAAAAACCATATAAGTTACAATACTTTTGTATATTGCCTATATAAAACGAAAACAAACATGTAAATTGTTAAAAACATAACATCAATCTACTAGGCACAACACTTTTGATTCAATTCTAATGACATTTGGCTTTTGGTTACAAAAGTACATAGCCATGTCATGACTTGAGAGAAACGTAACACTTTGTCATAAAGGAAGTAAAAACCGAAACTAATGGTGTTTACAATTTGCATATTAATTATTTTGGTTACATATTTATAATCTTTAAGCCAAAATGCCGTACAACAGAGTTTATTAGAAAATAAATACTTCATTTGTGAGATTTTTAAAGAATATTTAATAAAGGGCCCGTAGTGAGTTCTTTTTTTAAGTAATTGCACATTTATTTCTTAAAATCAGCATTCATTATATCATATCATAATTGTGTGTAGGTAGAACCATCACGAAAGTATTATATACTTGAATTTTTCGCAAGAAGTCAAGGGTTTATATAAACCTCACTAGATACATCGTTGAGGCAGTCGGAAAATGATCAGAAACAGTCACATAAATATCTCGATTAAGTCGCGTATATTTGAGTAAAAAACTCATCTTTTCAAATAATTTGAAGAAAAAAACCTTGTTCATTTACGTGTTATAACCGTGTGTATTGTTAAAATTGACTAAGAATTAGTATTTTTTTTTTCACACATTATAATATAGAACTTGGAATCGTGAACTACGGCAATGTCCAAGATAGTTGTCGGTGGTTGTTGGTGGATGAAATAATTAACAAGAACAATTAAAGTAGTAAAAATAAATTATTCTGAACTTGGATTACAAAAATTCCCATTTCAAGAAAGGAGACAGATAACTTTTTACGTAACAATAATAACATTGATTTGGTTGATATTCTACGTTACTTCACCTATATTATTAGCTATTGAAAACATTATTGTTAAAAAAACATTATTGCCTAAATATCTCCCAAAACTTATAATAAAAGATTTTGAGACACATACTTAAACTAACAAACACTTTGATTATCATGTCTTTCTTGTCTCATAATCTCCTATAGTCATGTGCATTGGTGAGTTCCATGTCTTGGTAATGTTCATCATCAACGACTAAAGCGGAGGCAAAGATATGTTTCGATCTATTTAACCTGTTTATTTTAGCATCTTACGAAATTTCGAGTGGTGACTGATTTTCTACGTTTACATCCATTTTTAATTTTTTATTGATAGAAGAACCTTTGATACAAATTATTTATTTATGAAAAGAAATTTGCCGAATCACCACTTCAGTTTGCCGAATTATTTATTGATTTTCATAGCATTGTTCAGAGATTAGTTTCGGATATATTACTTCCATGGAGAGTTTATTAAAAGTTTGATAAACTCATAAGCTCATCTTTGCGGTTTTATATGTTTATTTTTAAGTTTATAAAGCTATCAACTCGAGTCAATAAGCTCATTAGCCAAAAAATATTGAGTTTAATTATGAGATTATCAGTGTTGATGCATAATCTGGCGCGGACTAATTCAACGACTCTCCTTGGCCGTTAGTCGTCTTCATAAGCCCTGAGTAGACCTGTACAACAAAGAGAACCCGTTAGGAGTGGATCCGAGGCCGTAGCCCCGGGATCCACCTCCGACGGTCAAGTTAGTATGCGATGCGCGGAGCATATAATAGTTATTAGGTTTAGGATAACCTGTTGTAATCTGTTCATGAATGAGACCCCAGCCCTATATTTATAAGGCATGGATTAAGGTTAACGCGTAGAGTGGGCCGCTGGCTACCCGGGCCTGGCCCATTCCTGGCCCAGTCCGGACCATACGTCCACAAAGCGCGTAAAGTGGGCCGCTGGCTACCCGGGCCTGGTCCATTCCTGGCCCAGTCCGGACCATACGTCCACAAGCCCCCGAGTTTAGTATGACATAGCTCATGGCTATGTTATGCTAAACTTAAGTTCTATTCATGGCTGCGTAGGCACAATCAACCAAATGCGACGGTACGCACTGGGTTCATGTATGCGTAAGGGACGGATCATACTGCGCAGTCCCCATGCGACAATGCGCACCGGGATTGCGATTGTGATTGTCTCACAATAGTGAAGGTGTCCGTGGCGAAGGTGGATTCCTATGCTGTATCCTGGGTAAGGACGTACCTTTTATACCAGTAGCGATGCAACATGGTGCGACAGAAGACGTACTTCTGTGGCAGAAGTGCGCGTTGTCCACGACAAGAATGTGCGCAGTGTGCAACAAACGTATGCGCAGTGAGCAGAGGTGCGCGCTGTTTGCGCGTCTTTACAACCGACAGAGAACGTCTCCCCTGCGGCAAGATGGTGCGAATTGTTTAAATCCGTCTTTGTACCGGGCCTGCAGTACCTCTTACGTACGATCTGCTTCCAAATATACCTGCGTAACGCTGTCGCGCGCAGTGGTATTATATACCCTGGTAGCCCCCCAAGTTTGATGGTGCTACTCGTGTAGGAGCATTAAACTTAATTATCCTGAAAAATACTCAATGCAAATATGAGAAGTATATGTCGCGCATCGCAACATATAAAACTTAATAAAGTAAAAGATAAGCGCGTAGCAAAAATATAGCACATAGCATATAATAAATATATAAAAGAAGTAGTAGTGCGAATTACACCTATCGTGAGGTTTTATGTACTACGTAAAAGAAGGTAGCGCGTAGCTAATAAATAAAAGGAATGCGCGCATGGCGATTGATTGATTTTTTATTTTTCATTATAATAAAAACAATGGCGCGGATGGATGTACCATGACCGCGACTAATAATTTCTGTTGCACGCACAGACGCAGATAGATTTATCGTGACCGCATAGACTCTTAACGTTTTTGGATGATCGCAGTTGACCACGGCTTTCGTCCAGTGCCTGTATGTAACAGTGCAGTGCGCTCATGACGATTGACTAGCATCGTGGTGACTGTACGTGACAGTGCGCACATGGCGCCAATCTGCGAAGATTTCCGAACGCATGGACTAACGCGGGTAGATTTATCGCCACTGTGCTGTTTCGCGGCTAAAAGATAAAATATGTCCGATCGTGCGGATTTAATGCGCTCGTAGCGATAGATAAAATCGTGTTTTATCAAGGTAAAAGATTTATGTACCAAATCTTGTCGATTTAAAAGATATGCACAAAATATTAAGAGATAATATCTTATTAATATTTAGAAAATAGTGAATAAAAAACATATTCGTGTACATATCAGCAAAAGAAACTAGAATTAATAAATTCTTTAACGTTTGAATGGTCAACATAAATCCAATACAAGTTACCGCATAATTTATGGATCGATGCGAGATTCAATCATGCAGTTGACCAAAAATAAAGTTACCGCATAATTTATGGATCGATGCAACGCGTAGTTGCGTTCTAGTCCGGGGAGAGCACGACACTTGTCGTAGTCATGTCCCACGGATGGCGCCAACTTGTTGATGCATAATCTGGCGCGGACTAATTCAACGACTCTCCTTGGCCGTTAGTCGTCTTCATAAGCCCTGAGTAGACCTGTACAACAAAGAGAACCCGTTAGGAGTGGATCCGAGGCCGTAGCCCCGGGATCCACCTCCGACGGTCAAGTTAGTATGCGATGCGCGGAGCATATAATAGTTATTAGGTTTAGGATAACCTGTTGTAATCTGTTCATGAATGAGACCCCAGCCCTATATTTATAAGGCATGGATTAGGGTTAACGCGTAGAGTGGGCCGCTGGCTACCCGGGCCTGGCCCATTCCTGGCCCAGTCCGGACCATACGTCCACAAAGCGCGTAAAGTGGGCCGCTGGCTACCCGGGCCTGGTCCATTCCTGGCCCAGTCCGGACCATACGTCCACAATCAGGTTTTCAATTAAAAAATAATAATTATTTAAACAAAGTTTACAGTAAATTCATAAGCAAATTAGATAAGCTTAAACAACACGTAAACTTTAAATAACCGCTAGATTAATCAAATGAATAGCAAGAATGGTAACAGTCATAATTATTGGAACATGCAATTATTTGGTTTGATAGTGTTCATCAAGTCTAATTACAGTATCAGTTTTTTAATTTATGCTTCTTTTACTCTTTTAGGGTCAAAAGTTGGACTTTTAGGAAACAGGTAGGAAGGCACTACAAATCTACAACAATACTTGATTTTTACCTACAATTATTTAGTTATCTAAATTTGACAAAAATCAATTTAAAAATACATATCATGGATTGCTATCCAATTTGCTCCATTTAAAATTTATATATATATGATGTAGATGAATCCAAAGAATCTATCATTATGTGATATATTCTTTTTAATGTTGTTGTAGCTTAAATCCGTACTATCATTTATGTTGTTTGAAGAGAATTAGTATTATAGCTATCTATACTAAAAAGTGATATGTTGAGTTTCAACAATAGTTAAATAAGAGAGAAAGTGAAATGTAATTAATATCCTTATTCAAGATTGCAAAAATCGCTAGGCGGTAGCGTGACGGTCGAATACCGCCTAGTGATTAATCGGATTGATTTTTTATATATAAAATTAAAATTATTTAAAACTATATGCCCGATTTAGCCGATCTAGCCGATTTTTTTTCGATTTGGCCGATTTATCCTTAATCTGACCGATTTTTATCCGTAACCGAGTTGGCCGATTTATCCGATTTTTGGCCGATTTATGCCCGATATGGCCGATTTTTATCCGATTAATCGGTAAGTTGACCGATATTTGACCAAACCGATTAATAAGGCCGATTTGTAAAAATCGTGGCGGTTAATCCCCGCCTAGCGATTAATCCCCGATTAATCGGCCGCCAAGGCCGATTTTTACAACACTGCTCTTATTAAAATACCCCAATACTTAAAAGTACAATTATTTATTCACACTGTACAACCAAATTAAAGCATATCTATCAAATTAAATACAACCAATTCAAACACAAATCGGGTTGACCCAGGACGATTCAAACCTGGCGGATTGACCCAGTTTAATTTGACCCGTTTTTGACCCAACCTAGCAAGTTGACCCGGTTTAAATACAACCGATTCAAACACAAATCGGGTTGACCCGGGACGCTTCAAACCCAGCGGGTTGACCCAGTTTAATTTGACCCATTTTCGACCCAACCTAGCAAGTTGACCCGGTTTAAATTGACCCATTTTTCGACCGGAACGGTTCAACCGGTTGAACCACCCGGGTCGAACCGGGCTTCAAAACATTATCCATTACTTAAAAGTACAATGATTTATTCACATTGTACAACCAATTAAAAACATATCTACCAAATTAAATACAACCAATTAAAACACAAACCGGGTTGACCCGGGGCTCTTCAAACCCGTTTTTCGACCGGAACGGTTCAACCAGTTGAACTACCCGGGTCGAACCGGGTTTCAAAACATTATGTTTAATTCCCAAATCTTCAAACTTTTACGAGTATTATTTTTCATTTATAACCTATAAACCTTTTTTTTTTATCAATAAACTATCTGTCGCTATAAAATCCCGTTGTTATGCACAGGTACTCGTCTAGTATTTTTGAAAAAGCTAAATCAAGTCAACCAATATGTCATATTAGTTCAAGAGATCTCAAGTTTAAAACACAATCATATTACATTTGGTGAGTGTTTAGATGAAAGGTCGGAAAAAGATATCAAAATAACTTGGTTAGACCGCGTACATCTGAGCTAAATACTCGACCGAGTAATTAGAACAAGAAAAATCTCATCTTTATTTTTGAAATAATGAAAATATTTCAAGTCACATTTTGTTTCTTCCAATTAGCATGTTTACTGGTAATTATACTCATTGTTTGCCAGTTTTATTAGTAGGCAAGCATTGTCAAATTAATCATTTGATTTTGCTAACTTTGCTATCATTTTGTAAATGTTAACAATTACAATGATTGATTTGTAAGAAATTAGAATACACAATCAATAAAAAGCTAATTACTTTGGAATAGAGTAATGGTGAAAAAAATCAAGTCTCGATAAATTACAGATCTAAAATGAACCTAGTTTTCGATATACATGATTTACAACATTTTATGGATACAATGAACTTTTATAAGAATGGGGCATATAATAAATTGAGATATGATTAATTTTGTTAAATTTAATACTTTGCAACATTTTAAAATGAATACGATAAGTGACAACGAAAGATGGAAAGAGACAGCCGAGATTGATTGAAGAAATATCGTAGTGAACTAGGACAAAATTAAAACAATTAAGAATGAGGATTTTGTAGGAAGATATAACAACGCTCTAATTAACGAATAACTTTGGGATAAGGACATTATATAAGGTTAGAGGAAATTCTCGATTTATTTGTATGAAGTAAGAGGTGTAAACATAAGACCATGAGAGTACGTGGGACCAATATTATCGGTGTCGAGGTCGACTAACAATTATTTGGAAGAAAAAAGAAAGTATTCGATGTATGCGATTTAACTGAAGTGTATTATTGCGATTATTTTGAGCTTCTTTTTTCTAACAATTGTATGTGCGCCAAGTGAAGATTGAACTTAAAATTTATTATGAATACGTCAAGATACTAACCACTAACCGCTTTAGTGATGGTTCAAAACCAATGATTTTATTGAAAACCAAAGCGAATCGGCTGGTTTAACCGATTGAACTAGTAAAATATGGCTTCAATTGAAAAATCAAGAACCGGAAAACTAACCGGCTCGATGTCCGGTTCAGTTTTAAACAATAAAAACCATGCAAACAACCTGATGGAGTAAAAAAAATAACTTTTTTAGTTTAGTTTAGTTTTTTGTTTTGTTTTCTTATTTATTTATTTATTTTGTTTTTTGTTTTTTCTTTTTTGTTGGCAAATATATAAAGAAATATTCTTTCTTTCCTTTTTTGGTTGTGGTCCTTGGCTAAACGTATTCACATTTTATCAGTACTTATATTAACTATGCGTCGCTTAGATATTTCTAAAAATGTAAAGATCGACCGACAAGATCCGTTAAAATTTACGTAACATAATCACTGTGATACCAGTTACCGAATTTTATCCAATTACCAACAAAGTTATTATACATCATCATTGCTATGCACGGATAATCGGCTAGTGTATTAGATTCGTATATTTTGTCATCTACGATTCAACATAAACTCATAACACATGTGAAACGAGGTAAAACTATCTTAAATAAAATATTAACATGAGCCAATTAACTGAGCCTAAAGGGTAAAACCTACACAATGTTTATTTTTTTAGCACACTTGTCTTTAAATATCTTTAATCACAGTGTGTAATAATGGATAACATGTCCTTAGAAATGGTATATCACATGGTGTTAAATGCCACGAGACTACTTTATTCCTTTTCATAAATAAACAAATTAATGTAAAATAAAAGTAATCCTTTTTCCTTTTTAATCAATATAATTTATTAAGATAAATAATTGTAGAAAATCAGGACATGTTTTGGATCACCGACACTGCTACTGTTTTAACGTCTCTTTCTTTTGTTTCTATACTTCAACACCATAAATGCCATTTGTCATTTCATATTTGATGAATTGTTTTGACATAAACTAATTATTTTTCAGTCTTGGTTCTTTAATTAATTAATTAAGTGTTTCAAATATTATGGTAACTTCGTTTAACTTTGGTTATTCATCTTATATTTTATCAAACGGGTGTACAAAAGATACGTATAATGTTGTATAAGCCGAGCTCATCAACAAGTATAATGTTAGAAAATTGGGGTTAGGGTGTAATGAAAATTTTTGATATCTTGCTTGAATATGTCAATTTTCAAATAAAGTATTTCGACTTAGTTGATATAGGTATCACGAAATCTTTGTTAAGATAATTCAAGAAGAACACTTTGTTTATAGGCACAAGAAAACAATGCAAAAACATAAATGAATTGTGTGTTTTCGTACGTTAGAATGAGACTAGACATGTGTGTTATGTAACAGACATATTTGACATTATAGGTGGTTAAATTCGGTTAAAACACCAAAAATCACAACCCTTTACTAACAGACATGTTGTTTGTGTTTTGGGGAAAAATCTGTTAAGTCACTAAAACGATCCATGAAAATCGTTTAGGTTTTGTGGCGTTACCCCAAACCCTGCAAGGGGAGACTTCCTTTTGACCCTCGCATCTTTGTCTGGTTGGAAATATATTAGCTAAATGAGTGTGCACTTCATACTTCCTTAACTTATATCCGAGCATAGTATGAAATCACGTTGATCTATAATAAATCTCAATCACCTAAAAAATTAATGATACTAAAACCACCAACATATATAAGATTAGATACAAACTTAATATTTTATTTTTTATTTTTTATTTTTTAAGAAAACTTCATATTTTATAACAGCCATTAAGGAAGAGATCGGCGACCCCAGTGCGTACTTTGACGGCATACATGTTGCTTTGATTAATTAGTTTATTAAGTATTAGGTTCATTGTTAATTAGTATAAATGTATATAAATATAAAAGTATCCATTAAATGCCATTGAATCATCGATCCAGTTGTAATCACTTTTTAATTTCCCAACATTATATTGAACATGACTTACGATTAGATTTTCTAAGGTTTGTTAATTATTTTGTTTTGGACAATATAATAGCGCTAGTTTGAGTGTCCTATAGTTTGGAATATAAACTGAACGTCTAAAATGTTATTCCTTACTTGACAGAATTTACCATTAGAAGTTTCTTTTGTATAAGAAATTAAAAGAACTTGTTTCGCAAAAACATTTCATAGGATTCTTGCAAGCATGAAACATGTCCTATGAGGCTATGATTGTAAAATTTTGATGACACCTTAGTTAAATTGAGACATTCTTAAAGAAAATGTAGACTATCAGGGGCGGAGCTACGAAGGGGGCACGGTGGGCACGTGCCCACCCCCCAAACTTAACGGCGTAGTGTATTTTCTCAGAGATTCTCGTGATTATCGTCATTTTGCCCCCTCAATAATTTCGGTTTTGATGATTCGGTGAAAAAAAATTGGGAAAAAAAAAACTTGAAATTGTAGAGGAAGAAGATGATGAGTTAATGGAGAGAGAGTAGAAATAAAGAAAATAAAAAATTCTGTTTGTTCACTTGGGTGAGTGAATAAGTGGCCAAAGATAGAGTTATTTATTTTTAGAAAATATGGACTAGCTGTCTTATTAGAGTATACTTGTATGTCATTAATTTTTTCAAACACTTCAAACTAGTTGTAGGTTAATACTTAATATGATAAAATTATGTTAAAAAAAATATGGTAAAAAAAAATTCTACCTTTTTGCAAACTACTACTAATATACACATATGTTTACGTGGAAGTTATTTTTGTAGTTAGAAATGTCTATTTTTAATATTGTAACTCATATGTTGATTATACTTATTATAAAAAGCTAAGGTGTGTTTAGTTTGAAAAAAAATTATTTTACATCTTTAGTTTTATAAAAATTTGAAAGGGAAATTCATTCTCATAAAACACTTGAAAATATAAAAAATGCGTCTAATTGGTGTTTGTATTTTATATTTTGAAGAAGGGGAATAAGAATTGTGGGTTAAAAAGAAAAACAATGAAAACAACTAAAATTTGTTTTATAGTTTCCTTGTTAAGTTAATAAACAGGGGATTTTATGTTTTAGCGGCACTTTATACATTTTTTTTAAGGCCGCTATAGCAAAATTTTTTTTGCCCCCTCTAAGAAAATATCCTGGCTCCGCCCCTGTAGACTATTAATTTGGAAATCGGTACATGTAAACTTTAGACTTATCATGAAGATCTAGTTTTACTTTTCGAGTCATAACCAGTGGCGGACATAGAAAAATCCGATGTGAGGGGCAGATTTTTTTTTTATTTTTTTTTATTTTTATTTTTTTACGATAGCAGCAAAATTCGGATGAAAAAAATATATTTAAAATGATAAATCGAGTATTGTTGCTTAAAGATTCAAAATATATAAAATTTTAAAGTGTTGAATGTTGTGTTTTAATATGTTGGTTGGGGGCAATTTCATAAAAAAGTCAAATTTAAAAAAAAAAAAAAAAAAAAAAAAAAAATTACACTAACATCGTAACTTTTTTGGTTAGTCATGAGGGGCGGCGCCACCCCGTACCTAATACATATGTCCGCCTCTGGTTATACCACATATGCATGAGGACACTCTGAAAGACGAGTACATTTTCTTTTTATTTCGATAAATTTTGTATTATTGACATGATGAAACCAAAATAATGCACGACTAGTGTGAGTGAATAGTTAGTCACCTGCATGACCTCCAAAATGGATCAAGATATATTTAGCTGAATCTCATATGCCTTTAGATATGTCACTTTTTAAACATTATTTGACACTTAAATTATGAAAAATATATGGCTTTATTAAAAGAGAAAAGTAAAATGGTAGATAAATTAATGGCGTAGTCATATCACATGGGGAGCTAGTGGCACCGAAATCAATGACGCGGATATAAAAGTCAAATCGATATGACTGTTTTGGAAGTCGACGGTGATTAACCGACACGTTATTTTAGAAGAAAATACTTTAAATTTAAATATTAGGGCTATGTTATACAAACCATCTTTATATTGTTAGATAGGGTTTGGTCAAACCGTACTACTCGCGATGCAAACCGTACAAACCAGTGATGCGTTCAATAATTGGATACCCTCTTATGAGAGGGTGTGGATAACTCACCCTTAAATATTATTTTTAGGCTAATGATTTGCATACTTCAAACTGTATTTTAATATGAAATACATTTATCATATGTTGTTTTTGAAGATTGTAAATTAGAGTGTGCTGATAAAAAATAAGAGTGTCAATCAACACTCTTATTCCTATAGGTTAAGTTATTTGTTTTTTCCGGTTTTTTTATTTTTATAATTTTGTTTATATTAAAAAAAATATATAACTGAAAATACAGAACATAAAATATAAAGTTTAATAAGTCAAAAATATAAAACTGAAAATACAAAAATAAACTGATAAAAACTGTGTTTTACAGTAAATAGAATGGGCCGATGGGGTGGATGATATAAAAAGTATACTAAAAGGTGAGCCAGAAGTGCCAATAACACAACCCTATAAAGGGTGAGCATCAGTCCGGGACAGGACCAAACCGACAAAAACCGAGACCAAATTAAGGTAAAAACCGGGACCGAGACCGAATATGGTCGGTCCGGTTCGGTCTGGTCCAGTCTTCGGTCGGTCCGGTCCAAAAAAGCAAGATTTTGGCAAGATTTTCGGTTTTTTTGTCGGACCGGACCAGACCGACGACCGAATTAACTAAATAGTCTAAACCGAGGACCAGACCAAATGTGGTCGGTCTGGTCCGATCTCAGTCGGTCCGGTCAGTTCGGGTCATTTGCTAACCGCTACTATATACTACTATAATTTCTTCAAACTGACTTTTCCCATACATGAATATGACAATTGAAATTCACTTTTTCTCTTTTATCATTTCATTCAATCATTTTCTTACATGCATCAATAACATGCGTAAAATGATACGTAGAAAGTAAAGTAAGAGTATATATCATTTTCCTACTTTAAATAGCTCAAAAATGAAAGTTTAGCCCATTATTTAGCAAAAAATAAAAATAAAAATAAAATAAAATAAAATAAATTAGTGTAATTAAGCAGTTGTGAGACTTCATTTTTTTAGAGTAAATTACATGGTTGGTCCCTGTGATTTATACAAAGTAACAACTTTCGTCCCTATCTTTTAAAAGTTGTATGGTTAGTCCCTAAGTACGTAAACAAATAACACCACAGGTCCCTTGGTTTAACTGGTGTTAACTAGGTTAGTTAAAATTTACAAGTTAGCCCCCTTTGGTTAAATAGCGCTGCATCGTTAATCCTTTTGTTAAATAGCGCTGCATCGTTAATCCTTTGGTTAAATAGCGCCCGTTTTTGTCCCTTTTTTTTACGTTTTTGCCCGTTTTTGTCCATTTTTTTTCGCCCGTTTTTGTCCCTTTTTTTACGTTTTTGTCTGTTTTTCTTTGTTTTCTCCCGTTTTTGTCCGTTTTTTTACGTTTTCGCACGTTTTTGTCCGTGTTTTTTTGTTTTCGCCCGTTTTGTCCGTTTTTTTTACGTTTTCGCCCGTTTTTGTCCGTTCTTTTTACGTTTTCGCCCGCTTTTGTCCCTTTTTTTTGTTTTCGCCCGTTTTTGTCCGTTTTTTTTTTACGTTTTCCGCCCGCTTTTGTCCGTTTTTTTTTGTTTTCGCCCGTTTTTGTCCTTTTTTTTTTTACATTTTCGCCCGTTTTTGTCCCTTTTTTTTGGTTTCGCCCGTTTTTGCCCTTTTTTTTGTTTTCGCCCGTTTTTGTCCGTTTTTTTACGTTTTCGCCCGCTTTTGTCCGTTTTTTTTTGTTTTCGCCCGTTTTTGTCCGTTTTTGTCCATTTTTTTTTGGTTTCGCCCGTTTTTGCCCTTATTTTTGTTTTCGCCCGTTTTTGTCCCTTTTTTTACGTTTTCGCCCGCTTTTGTCCGTTTTTTTTTGTTTTCACCCGTTTTTGTCCGTTTTTTTACATTATCGCCCGTTTTTGTCCCTTTTTTTTTGTTTTCGCCCGTTTTTGTCCGTTTTTTTTACGTTTTCGCCCTTTTTTGTCCGTTTTTAAACATTTTCTCCTGTTTTTGTCCCTTTTTTTACGTTTTGGCCAGTTTTTGTCCGTTTTTTTTACGTTTTAGCTCGTTTTGTCCGTTCTTTTTACGTTTTCTCCTCTTTTTGTACCTTTTTTTACCCAAAAACGGACAAAAACGGGCGAAAACAAACAAAAACGGGCGAAAACGTAAAAAAAAGGGACAAAACGGGCGAAAACAAAAAAAACGGACAAAAACGTGCGAAAACGTAAAAAAAACGGACAAAAACGGGCGAAAACATAAAAAAACGGACAAAACGGGCGAAAACAAAAAAAACGGACAAAAACGTGCGAAAACAAAAAAAAGGGACAAAAACGGGCGAAAACGTAAAAAACGGACAAAACGGGCGAAAACAAAAAAACACGGACAAAAACGTGCGAAAACGTAAAAAAAGGACAAAAACGGGCGAAAACCTAAAAAAAAGGGACAAAAACGGGCGAAAACAAAAGAAAATAGACAAAAACGGGCGAAAACGTAAAAAAAAACGGACAAAAACGTGCGAAAACAAAAATAACGAGCGAAAACGTAAAAAAAACGGACAAAAACGGGCGAAAACAAACAAAAGCGGGCGAAAACGTAAAAAAACGGACAAAACGGGCGAAAACAAAAAAGGGACAAAAACGTAAAAAAAACGGACAAAAACGGGCGAAAATGTAAAAAAAAAAACGGACAAAACCGGGCGAAAACAAAAAAAAAGGACAAAAGCGGGCGAAAACGTAAAAAAAACGGACAAAAACGGGCGAAAACAAAAAAAAACGGACAAAAGCGGGCGAAAACGTAAAAAAAAACGGACAAAAACGGGCGAAAACGTAAAAAACGGACAAAACGGGCGAAAACAAAAAAACACGGACAAAAACGTGTGAAAACGTAAAAAAAACGGGCGAAAACGTAAAAAAAAACGGACAAAAACAAAAAAAAATGGACAAAAACGTAAAAAAAAACGGACAAAAACGGGCGAAAACAAAAAAAAAACGGACAAAAACGGGCGAAAACAAAAAAAAAGGGACAAAAGCGGGCTAAAACGTTAAAAGAATTAACGATGCAGCGCTATTTAACCAAAGGATTAACGATGCAGCGCTATTTAACCAAAGGGGGCTAACTTGTAAATTTTAACTAACCTAGTTAACACCAGTTAAACCAAGGGACCTGTGGTGTTATTTGTTTACGTACTTAGGGACTAACCATGCAACTTTTAAAAGATAGGGACGAAAGTTGTTACTTTGTATAAACCACAGGGACCAACCATGTAATTTAATCTTTTTTTTTAATTAAAAGATAATTGTGGTTAGTTTGATTTTTTTTTCATGCGATTGACGGCTATAATATTATAATTTTGTGTGACAAAATTGTCATTTTACAAAAAAGAAAAAAAAATATTTATTTTATTTATATGATAGTACGAATATTTATAACTTCTACACGGTATAAAAAAAGTGATAATAAAATTTCAATTATTTTTACTAATCTTTTGATTGATCAAAATATAAAACTATACATTTAATTTAGGATACAAATTAAAAATATAGACAACCATAATAGTTAGTCAAACAAATTGTTCCGTCCCTGAGTCAACTATACTTTTATTGTACCGAAAACAATATACTGTAAAAGATATGTTACTTGGTAAACGAAGATGGGTATGAACGCATTATAATTCTTATATTTTTATGATGCTCCGAACCGACTTAAGAATGCCATTCTCATGTAAACTGCACAATGAAGGTTAACATTTTGGTTTTATTGTAAAAGAACAAAAAAAATGAGTTATTAAGTCCAACCATCTCCGATATATTCACTGATATTAGTTTTTTGTGTGACGTTTCATCTGCAATCAAGATTGGCGTGTTTACTTTTTCACTTATTCTTTCTTAAGAAGATAAATGTGGGATTAAAACTTTTACAATCTCTTAATTGCAGGATTTATTAAAACTACATTCTCTCCAATAAGTGGCTAATTAGGGCATTTATATGTAACCACTTAATTTAGTAAACACCCTCTAAGTTTGATACAACTATACAAGTATATAACACTAATTTTTTGCACCAAATTGTCAACACATTAACTTAACATATTAAAAAAAAAAATTATTTATCTTATTGTGTATTTATATTTGTCATAAAATTGTTTTTAAAAGATTTTATAGCATCGCTATAATTAGATAATATTAACATATCTGGGGTAAATATTTGATGTATTATACATTGGAGTAAATTATATAGTTTAGTGTTAAAAGATTTTCTCATCACATCAAATTTGATATGATTTTTGATACTTACATTGGACATGGACATGCTCTTACATGTCTCTTCTAGTTGTGTATGATTAGCACCATTTATTTCATTCATGTTGCTTGTATGAGATAAAAGGATCTACTATAAAGTTGTAGAAAATAAGTACTTATTATCAAATCATATACTTTACATAACTACGTACATTATTTTTCTTCAAATTTTATATCGGATACCTTCACAGTAGAGTGGCCTGTGATTGGTACTTATTACTAATTTTTTGGCTTTATACGTCGACATATCTCCAAAACCCACCCCACCTCACAACTAGCCCAGGTGCATATGCCTTCATTTATTATGTGTACTATCCTTGCATGCAAAAAACATATGACCATCATCATATACTCCTAATAAATATGTATGCTATTTTATTCTTTTGGTTTTGTTGAGTTTAATAATTTTGTTTAGCATATCAAAATTTAAACACTACTTCTTTTAACTCCCGAGATTGCACGCTATTCACTTGGTAGCTATTGTCTTGTATGAATGTACACAACTTTTGCCTTTGGTCCAGTGGACTTACTATGCAGAATGTTGGTTACCACATTAGCAGAGAAGTAATTACTCGTAAATGTTATATATATCCTCGAGATCTTATATACTTTTAGAGGAAACGAGCGGGGCACCTGCGCGTTGCTGCGAGAATGTTTTGTTTAATCTAAGCTCAAAATAAAACGATCGATTTTTTTTTTGTAAGGACTAAATTTGCAAAAGATCGCTAACAGAGGACTAACGGTGCGATTTACAGCTAACTGAGGGACTGAAAGCGTAAATTCGTTAGCTACAGTACATGCACTATTCACCACTGTGCTGCACTATAGCATCCACTGTGATGCACTGTTCCTAACATTTTTTCATTTTTAGTCCCTTAAAATGGTGTTCTGTTGCAAAGTTAGTCCTCATGGACTAACATTTTTTCATTTTAAGTCACGGTTATTAGATAACGGCCGTTAAAGACTAACTTTGCAATTGATCAATAACCTCAGGGGCTAAAATGGGGATAACATGAAACTTGCGTGAGTATTGTTGCTACAGTGTCCAAGTTGATTTTTAGAATATATTATAATATAATGCAGTTAAGGTGTTGAAGTGTTTTTGAGGTTGATAATAGAGAGAGGGCGATAGGCAAAGCCCGACTTGGGTTTCTTTGGACAAGCGCAAACTATTTATAGAAAGCCGAGTCATAAAGAAGAGTATATAAATACTATTGTAGTAGGGTTTGTGATCTTGAAACAATATGTAAAAATTACGTTTTGAAATAAAATTACAACTCGATAAAGAGGTTGTGTATATTAAGGGAAACTAGGCGCCAAGGCTCGAATTCGTGCATGGTAGAGACTTATAAGTTATTAGTTATCCCAAGATATTGTGGTCAAGTTGGGCGATAAAGTTTAGTATGAGGGTATAAAAATATAAACGTGAACTTAAAAGACTATAAGTCCCAAAAACATTTTATATATATTTGAAATCGGGCGGTTCTTTGGTTCCAGAACTGATGCCCCCCGGTTCCAGACCTAACCGACTTGCAATATTGAAGAATCAAGAACCAGACCGCGGTTCTAAAATTCGGTTCAAGTTGGTTTGGTTCTACCTAGCAGTGATGATGTAAAAATGTGTTCTTATAGATTAAAAAAAAAAGTAGACAAAATGACCCTTAAGGACTTTTATAAATTAGACAATTGTTGTTACAGATTTGTTTATGAGATACTATGAAATGAGCTAGAGTTTCAGGGGCGAAATCGATAGTCGTTTCTAACCGAAGCTCCAAACACCCTTTCATTAAAACAAGTACTCTTATGTCACAATTTATATTCTGTTTAACAAAATCTTGCTCTAAAAAAAAAAAAAAAAAAAAAAAAAAAAAAAAAAAAAAAAAAAAACTCTTAAGAGAGTTTAACCAACACCATGTTTCCCTTTCACTAAACCCTCATGAAACTGTTATTATGCAAGTCGAATTACAGAACCAATTTTGTCTTTTCTGTCTATGGGTTTTGGTTATTGGATTTGTAAAAGAAGAAAAAAAATTATGTGTTTCTGGGCTTATTTCATCACTTATTTTAGGCCGGGTATTACAAAAGTAGCAAAGGTGTTCCCAAAATTTTAAGAGAGGTCAAACTTTAACAGTTTAACATCTTGTGTGTTGGTTAAACTCGTCAGTTTAGTGTACATTGAAGCCAAAAAATTCGACTTTCCCACAAAAACTATAGGGTTATATATGGGTCTAATTGTTTAAATATAAATTATATATGGGTCTCATTTGGAGTGTTCATTGTGTATATATGTCTGATATGAGGCTTAATGTTGGTATCGTGTTTGTTTTTGTTTTGTTTTTTGGATCTCGTTCCCTTTTAAGTAGCTTGTTAATTGGGGTGGGATGCCTGTTCAGTTTTAACGAGTCTAGTTGGTTACCAAACTTACTTCATCACATCACCATAATCTATAATACTTTCCTTCATATGCTCAATGTCACATGATTATATGGATATCATTGACAATTTTGAGGAGTATGAAAGGGATTTCAGGTCAATCTTCTTAGGTTTTGAGTAAAGCTTGTAAGATATCAGTGACGATTATCACTTATCAAGTTTCACTTTCATCTTTTTGTTGAAAATGGGTAGGTAAACTCGTCTAGACCCGTGTTATTATTAAGCTTACCAGACATCTATAAAACATGCAAAGACTAAATACCGAACACATATAACAATATGAAAAATCTAATACTCCCTCTATCTCAAAATAAATGTCATTGTTTCTATTTTTAGATATTTCAAAATAAATGTCCACTCTGTGATTCAATCAATCAAAATGAGTTTAGCGTGCAAGGAAGATATTTGATTTGTGAATAACGTAGTTGATGGATTACTAAAATTTTGTACAGTTTGAAAGTAGGAGTTTATCTTGAAACGAAGAAAGTAACAAACAATAAGTTTACCAAGGATAAATTTCAACTAAATACAAACCTATATAAGACATTACAAATGTAAAAAGATACTATCACACTATGTAATGACACAACTTAAATTTGAACTTTTGATATAGTAAAAAGGTTTAATATTATTGTTTTGAACAAAAATTTCACATTATCGAGTGGCACAAAATTGAGTCCCCACCCTACCCAATTAAAATCTAAAAATATGAAACCGGCCCGGGTCAGATGCACCTGGTCGACCCGTGTCAGCTAAAACCGGCAGTTCAATCCGGGTATTGAACCCTGAAAGGTTTGACCGGTTAGACCGGTTAGACCGGTGGGGTCGAGTTTTAAAATATTCGTTGGGTGGGTCATGGGATAGGGACCTCTCTCTAATGATAAAAATGAAGCAAACATTGGTTTAAGATCATTTGCATGTTTAAGGGTTCAATTAGAAGGGTACAGTTAAGTATCAAAGATAGGGTCATGTGAGTATAATTTTTTTTCAGTTCAGATTCCCAGGTTCAAAAAGCCCGGTTTTTTTTAGTTACACTATTTTTAGATCTTTTAACGTTTTACGAATTACGAACACACGTGAAAAGTGTATGTCATATAAGTTGGGTTCGTGATCCTGTAACTATATGTTAAAGTTACGCCCCAAAAGTGAATTCAAAGCTAGATAAAAAGGTGGTATATGTTAAAGGCAGCTAAGCTCGAACTCGTGCATGGCACACCTATCCCATGGAGGTACAGCGATTGTGTTGGGGGGCGGGGGATGCCGGGATGGTGACTTGTTTGGCAAGTACATAGCAAAAAAATTATTCTATTCTAGCAACCCATTCGACAAAAAGTTGTAAATTCGTGCATCTACGACTACGAGTGATGGTGAAAACATAGCAACATCAAGCATCCTCCTGATTGCACCTTAACGGCACCAACACAAAAATAAAATAAAACAAACAGATGGTGACATGCGCCGTTGTTTCCTAAGCCAGTACCCATTACGTGGCTTCTGTTTCGTGTCTTCTATGTAAATTGGGTTTTATCAGATATCGAGTTTGTGTACTCGTTTCTAAAACTCAAAATCACAAGCTTCGACCATACTCTTGAATCGAGTAAATCCCTTGACCTTCATTACAACTGACTTCACTCTTAGTAACTTCCCACATGTTCAGCAGTTGCTTCAGCACAATATTTATATACTTTCGGTCCTCCTTTTCTTGTTTCATTTTAAATCTGTTACTGTGACAAAGGGACAAAGGTTGTTACGCATAATTTTAACACGAAAGATATCTGCAGTTTGGGCCCGTTGTTCATACCTGTAATTTGGACCAACGAAATGTATAGAATACGCTTGTTCAGAACCAAATTTCATGCCCAAACTTCCCAAAATTTAGGCATAGCATAATGAAGAACATGGAAGTCGAACCTCTGTAGAGTTCTTGAGTTCCTGTATAAGCACACACATTTTTTACCTAATTGTGATATTGAATGATCAAAACCAGAATTTACAATTACTTCAAACACATGTAAATAAGTAGCCAATAAAAAAAAAGGTTATAACAGATGAACAACACCAAAAGTGGTTCAATCAACTAAAAACATCGCACTTACAGGGGTGTTTGCTTAAGCTTATATGTGGGCTTATGAGCTTATTTGGTTTCGGCTTATATTTCATAAGCCTTAATTTTCCGGCTTACTTTGATGTTTATCATCTAATATAAGTTTATTATGACATAATAAGCTTATATAAGCCCAAAGGTTACAAAATAAGTCAGGACTCGTGAAATATAAGCTGAAATCGGATAAGATCGTAAGCCCACATATAAGCTTACACAAACACCCCCTACGCATCATTTTATTAGGACATGAATATAATAGAATTTAAAATATACAGTTTAAACTGACAATAATAAATAGGCAAACACACGAATCATAAAACCTTAATTAATAACTTGGGGAAATTAATATAGCTTAAAGTCTTACTGACCAAATAATTTTAACACAAGTAAAAATACAATTTGTTCTCTATCATGCGGCATACTGACATTGTCTAAATCAATACATTTAGGTGAAGTTACTTCTCTATTTACAAAGTTGTGGGTTAATAGGTAACAAATTCCTATAAACCTGCACACATAAGAAAATATGGATATATGATATTCATATCCAATTTCAATGTTTGATTTGTTAGTCTAAGAAATTGTTCAAATTTTGTAGTGAACCCAAAAGCAGCACACTTACTTCATTTGTAATGATGACAAAACTAGCAAGTTTAAGACAAACTTTTCAAATCTATGTTATATAATAAAATAAGCTTTTGTACAAGTATCCCTAAGCTTGGAGCATTAAAAATTCGTTTAATGCGGTGAGGTGGAATTCCTTTTTTGATCGAAAGTACTACTCTTTTATGCATCACCTTTTTACAAATCAAAACTTTCACTTCCTCCTCAAGTTTAATACCCGGTCAACCAATCCAATACCTTATTTTTGGTAACTATTAACCATATTGAATACACATGCTCCGATTCAAATCACCAGCTTGCTCTACACGGTGTAATAAATTTTCTTATCATTCTTCGTCTATACGTTTTTTGTGGGATACAAATCATAGACTAAACACTTTCCATAAATCCAAATTAATCGTAGGAATCAAACAATTCAAAACACTCACTTCCTCCTCAAGTTTCGGTGTAAGCTATTTTTGTCAAACGATTGATATAGATGTTGATTTGCCAGCCCATTATGATTTTCTTATTTTTAATATCGGTAAGTTATTTACTTTTTATATTTTCCGTGTATGATTTTGTTTTAATTTCGTTTATATTTGTACAAAATGTGTATATATGTTGATTAATTGTACTATGTTAATAAATTATTAAAGCGCTAATTAGTCCTGAAATACAATGAATTTGTATGAAACCCTAATAATTATAATATTTGGGGAAAACTTGGTTAAATTGGGGAAAAAGGTTATCGTATGCAACTAAATTAAAATTTGGGATAATTGGTAAAAATTGGTGGAAAGGCTTATCATAGTGTTATTAAATTTAATTTCGTGTCTAACATATAGTTTTTTTATTTTTTTTTTATTTTTAATTTTTTTTTTGTATTTTATCTTATTTTTATTATACCAAATTTTTTGTTAAAGACAATTAAGATAAATAAAACAATTCGATCAATAGTTTAATAATTTATGTGTCTAAATACTTTCCTAATTTTAGGAATATTTATGGCTATATAATAAAAATTGGATGTACATTGGTTAGCACATTACAGTTTCAAATTATCTCTTTCAACAAGCATTAACAAAATGGCTACATATGTTGCAGGTTTTATCAATGACTTATCGGCAGTTAAAGACAACATCAAACTTCGTGTGCGAATAGTAAGAAGTTGGATGCAGGACGTGTATGGGAAACAAGGATTGAAAAACTTGGAATTAGTTATTATGGATGAACAGGTAAGTAAGTATATTATAAATCAATATATAGCCATTTATCATATGATTTCCTTTATAATTTTTTGGTTTGGTATATTCGATTGCAATAGGGCACTAAGATGCAAGCGACTATGCGTATGGCATTGGTCAATGGCTTTAAGCACAAGGTTGAAGAAGGAAGTGCTGTTACACTGTCTCGATATAGTCTTGGGGAGATCCAGCCCAAGTATCGCATGGTCAACAAACCACTTCGTCTGAGTTTTTTGTCCAACACAATAATTGAACCGTGTCCTGACTTTACCGGTTCTGTTTATGGGTTTGAATTTAGATCGTTCACAACAATAGTCGATCTGAAGCAGGATGAAGACGGGCAGTTTGGTACGTAATTTTTCATATGTGCTACTTATATAATACTATTTGTATAACTCACATTATTTTATTAGAATTACCACATTATGCTGTATTTAAATTTTTGTAGATGTTATTGGGCATGTGGTTGCTTGTGACGATTTAGATAACTACGATAAGAATGGCAGATCTGGCAAGAAGAAGCCGTTGACACTGGTTGATTCCGAGTGAGTACACTTCAGTTTTTTATGTGGACTATGCATAATACTAAATTATATATTTGTACTTTGTTTTGTTTCTTATTTGTATAGCACTTGCAGTGGCAACGAAATCCGATGCACGCTCTGGGGTGCGTATGCGCAACTGTTTCAAGATTTTGTCGATGGTTGTCCCAACCGTGGTAAAATCATGCTAATTCTTCAATTTGGCATGATGAAGATATGGGACGGTATACTTCCGAATCTATTTTATATGTGCTACTTTCCTATATCTTATAATCCAGTAATGCTTATTAAATATTATAACTGAATAGGCAAAATGGGAGTTCAAAATGCTTATAATGGGACAAGGCTTTTTTTGTTTAACGGGAATGAAAACATTCCAAAAGAAGAATTTATGGATGTGGAGTTCTATAGGCTGAGGTATGCTTAACGATTTTTATGTTTTCTTTAAATGCCATACATGTGTTTTTATGTTCATATGGTTTCTTTAACTTTAACTTTATTTAGGCTGTTTGCTGACAAGGATGATTCGAAAAGTGAAAACACGGCTTCCCGTATTTCTACTCAGTCCAAGCATTCAACTAGAGAGGAATTTTTGAACAAGTTGCAGGTCAAAAACATTGTTGAGCTGCTTGATGTTGATCAGGTTACACTTTATTCTTGTGCTTAGTTTTATAAAATATATGAATAGATTTAAAAACCTAAACAACATTTTTCGCACTTCACAGGGTAAGCCAAGCGTAATTGTTGGAACAATTATTGCTATCCATGAGGAGGAGGGCTGGTGGTACCTCGGTTGCCGGAAGTGCAATAAAAAAGTAGTTAAAGAATCTCAGTTTGTAGACCTTGAGTCCGAAACAAAAACCAAGTATGGATATCAGCAAACACCTGATCAATGGACATGCACCAAATGTGCAAAGACTGTTACCGGGATAAAAACGGAGTAAGTGCTTTCTGATTGTCTCTTTATAAGTAACATAATAATACAACAGTTTGTTTAATGTCATCACCTGACCAATTTTTTGCATTTGGTTGTTGTTTTAGATTTCGTCTTCAGATTAGAGTCCAAGATGACTCAGGCACCATATCCCTGTCGCTCTTTAACGATGAGGTGCAGGCAATGGTTGGTAGGTCTGCTTACCAGCTGTGCGACAAATATGGGTGCAAGGTAATCTAAGTTGTACAATATTTTAAAATTCTCAATTTATTATTATGCAATATGGGGTGAGTCATGATGGTAAATATCTAATTTTTTACATGTAGAATGCTGAAGATCAGGTGTTCCCAACAGAGATCACCAACTTGGTTGGAAAGAAGTACGCTTTTAAGGTTTCCATTGATGAGGTAAATGCGAAAAAGTTGTTGCCTGTGTTCACTGTGCTCCGTCTGACGGACGATGCTGATATTTTGAACTCTGTTGTTGCCATTGCAACTCCCTCCAAGGTAGGCATTCCGCGGATTGTTTCCTATAATGAACACTCTATTATTCACCATGTTCTTGTGTTTAAAACTTGTCTGTTATGTAGGATCCCGATGTGACATCGTCTGCATTACCTGAAATAACTCCCTTGGTAAGTGCATAATGTTTTTTTGGGCGAAACTCTTTTTATAAGACTCGGTAACTCATAATATGTTTTCACAATATTCAGGATCTTGAATCTCAAACTGATGAGAATACTACGCCTGTTGATACACAAAAGAGTTCTAAACGTGCATCCAATGTGGAGCATGAAAGTGATGGTTCAAGCATGAAAAAGCAGATTATCGAGATTAAAAGGGAGAAAGAAGCTGCTAAGTGAAGATTGATAGGTCCCAACAAATAAGTGCAAACATTCTACAATTGCAGTCATTTAAGGAAATTGTTTCCATTTTAAATAATCATCTATGCGTTTGTTAGTGTAGACATTTGTGATTTTCTTTTCAAATGAGGAGTCCTATTCGTGGTTGTAACACACTGGCATTTTTTATGTGCTTGTGTATCCTTCTTTGTTTATGCAATGTCTCACTTTGTCAAATGCATATTGAAATTATATTTTTATATATACAATCTTGAATTTTGGCATCTTCATGGTTATGTGCATCAAGAAATAATGCATCAGCAAATTAAGGTGTGTCAATAAAGTATATCATCATATTCATCTTCGGAATATAAATTGCTTTCTCATCCCGCACATAAGTACATGCACAAACAAATCATCAAATGCATTTAATAAAAGTTTCCATCTATGAAATCTAACGACCATAATTTACATATAAGAACTTGATAATTATTTCACTACTCATCATCAAGTCATTTTATGATAATACTAAAAAGCATACCAAACTGAGCAAGTGAAAACATAGTTTAGCCATCATAACCATCCAAACAAAAGCCATAACACATGTGTTCATATTTCTTAACAAACATGAAATAAAGGATAATATCGTGCTTCATGACCTTCCAACTCTGTCACCACGTGCATAAACTTAAATCATCAAATGCATTTAACAAAAGTTTCCATCTATGACAAAAGCCATAACATATGTGTTCATATTTCTTAACAAACATGAAATAAAGGATAATATCGTGCTTGATGACCTTCCAACTCTGTCACCACGTGCATAAACTTGAATCTTAACATTTTCGTTGTTTCGAAATCACATTGTTGACCAAATACTTCCCATTCACCGTAAGCATTGACATGATTTGTCCTCCCTGGATTTTCTTTGTGACGGAACATCTTGAGAGTTAAGATTTGTTCAATTTCCTTGTGTTTTACCAATGCTGTCTTATACAAGTGCATTGGATGGCGATCCAATATTTTAGCCGGTATTGCCTGTAGTTAAATACAAATATGTATATCATACTTACTCCCATAAATAATAATTACAAAATTAATAATTAACACTTACGAGACGTGAAAATGCAAGTATTTCATTAAAACGTTTATAAAACACATGAGTTCTTTCCTCAAAGTGTTCTAAATGCCCGTTCCATCTGCATAAATGGTGCATCCGCTCATCCTCTGTAAATAACCGTTCAAGAATCATTAGGAACAATTTAAACTAAATGTGATAGTAATAGAAATTTTGATATGCATTTAAGTAACATCAATTATAGATACTTAAATGAAACGTTTATTAAAAACTCACTTTGTAAAGCATAGTCCAACTGTGGTTGATTTAAATTAAGCGTTGTTGCTCCAAGGAATTGCAGATTTGTTTTACCGCTTCCATCAGCGTTGAATGCCATTAAGTTGTACCTAATATTTGTTAATTTGGTGAACACCACGACATCACCATATGCAAGATTCTTCTCATAACAAAACGCGCTCCACGAATCGTTTACCAGCTGGTATTCATATTGAATACCATTAGTTTGTGATTCAACATGAACAACGTCTACAGCAAATTCATTGCCTCCACAAATTATAGATATTTCCGTGTATATCCCAAGGCCAGCTAAGAAAGCATCAACAATTGTCTGTAACGCCACTATTTGTCATATCAAATCATGTATCCCAAAATAATATAATTTACTCAATGTTAGGAGTTTACTGTCAAATGTATTACATAAGTTTTTAAATTCAATTTTACCTGAGGTATGTGTGGCCCATGCGTCACGCGTGTTTGAAATCGGTAATAACCGTCCCTTACTAATTCATATCCTCCTGCTTCTTTGTCCATATGGTTATAACCGGTTAAGTAAAATGTGTCATCCCCTTGCTGTATAAAGTGCAGCAAGTTCACATCCTCATCCAGGTTTTCCAAAACAAAATCACTCCACATTTGACCTCTAATCTCAATAGGTCCGTTCCGTGTTTTAACCAATATAACCTTCTTGCTGTTTCCTCTTATTCCGCTCAAATACAAATACCGGTTCCCGTTAAACGCATCTCTTAGGAATACTTCAGGTAGTTCAAGTTTCACTGGATATTCATTGTGGTGGTTCAGTGGCACGACAAATTCAATCGCCATTCTACTACAAGGATATACAAAATTTTCTGATTAACGGGAACTATATACCAAGTATATTGACATATGAATGTTACAGAACTTTCTATATACTATATGTATGAAAATCACAATAATTTAAACTAAATATTATCATTAGTGTATTATGTATGTTACATTGCTAAGTTATTCAAATAAATATATAATTTTCACGAAATTCTATACATAACTCACTTCGTCAATGTAAGTCACAACCAAATCACGTATATGATTCACTGCACATATATCAAAAATAATAACATCAACAATAAAAGGAATAATGATTCCTATGATATATATTACCTTGAATTTTGTTGTCAATGGTTCAATATTAGTGGAAGATGAACTATTAGCATAAATAACAATATATGTCAATTTACACTTTCTTTAAATCAAATCATAATTGCTAATTAAATAATTTGCAAAAATGATAACTACCAAACATAAAAGCTGTAACGCCAAACTGCTATAAACTTGGGATAATTACCGTTTTTTTTTCCAAAACCGAACATGTGCTAACTATCCCAAATATCCATGACTTTTTTACACACGTATGATACTAAAACACCATTTAGAAACGTTTTAAAAAATGCATTTACAATAGTTTCACTTTGAATTGTTATAACAATACTTATTTTATATACTCCAATAAAAGTTTACAATGTATTTTGTCTTTCAAGCAATCATGCAATACTTGCCAAATAAATAGTATGACATAATATTTATCAAAATCGTACCAACCAAATAATTGGCTAAATTAATTTTAACCCTTTCATGTTTTTATTGATACTGAAATTTAGAATATTTGCAAATCGTCCTTAACTTTGTTTGCATACAGAATCATATAATTGATTAGAATACTACTTATTTAAAGTTTTAAAATCCTTTCTAAATTTATATTACTGTATATATGATGTAAATGGATTCAACATCACATAGAACCTCAGCATACTACAATGCCTATGCGATTCAACAATGGTAATCGTAGGATTAGGCCTTTCAAGTAAGTACATTGATGTTCTTATTTAATTAAAAAAACTATATTTCATATCATCTAATTTTGTAATTTTTCTTTATAACAGTGACTGCTGTCTGGCTCCTCCTACCATTGACCTATGCATTCATCATGGTGGTAGAGTTGTAACTTCCAATTTACTTTATGATTATTGGGGCGGTGATGAAGTTATGATATGCAATGTTTCAACACAGAATTTAACCTTCGCCATCATTAGACGATTAGTTGCCGAGCATCTAAGTAATTACACTGATGTGTTCGCATACTACTTGCGTGTTCCGAATGTCCCAATCGAAGAACATGATAGTCTTCATAGGATAGAACATGACTTCTATGTTGAGGTCTGGCTATCCGATATTCAAGTTGGTCATGCATTGGATATCTACTTGGCTCATCGTCGCTATCCAACACTCATTGACCCAAATCATCAAAGGTGGCTCGAACGAAGATGGGAAAGAAACGGAATGTTAAGTGGACATGTCGAGGCCAATCGAAGGGCTGCTTCGAGATCCAATATTTTATTATAACCATCAATTATGCATAAGTATACCAATTACATGAATTGGTCAAATAAGATTCCGTGTCTAAAACATATGTTGTCAATGGTAAAGCCACCTTGATCAGGTTACCATTTACAAGCAACATTGATTATTAAACTTCATGTTTTGTTATGTTTTTTCACAATTTGCGAACGATACTTTATATAAACTAATTTGCTTTTATGAAATTTTCCAAAGTATAAGAAAGATATGTTTTGAATAAAGCTTATTTATAAAATACAACCCATATGCAACAAGCCCACGTAACCGGGCTAATTAAGCCCACATTCTTGCATACCTTAAAACCTTAATTTACAATGGGCCAAAAATAAGTATTTAAATGAAAACACATGTGTCATTCACTTACCATGAAACTGTTGCGAATCTAAGTACAAAGCATATGCAGTTACCATTTCTGCATTTGTAATTCATAATATATCGTAAATACATAAGCATATATTGTTCCTTGCCATAAGTTTGCCATTACCACACTTATGTGCTTCTTTGAAACACATATCACAAAACGTAAAACAAACATTCGATATTCCAAGTTGTCATACTGAAAGACTAAAAAGTATACAGTTTAATACATGAAACAGAAACACAAGGTTTGGTGAAGCATTATGTAGAGTCTTAACACATGTCAAACACTGGAATCAGAATTGGCTTACGAGAATGCAGTGAAGCCTGCACGTCTGGAATTTCATCAACAAGCTTGAAACGTACCATTTTGTTATCAAACCAATTACACGCTCCCACAATATTCTTCCAGCTGCAGTTGATTGTCACGTGGTTCTTGCTCTTTGGCCTGTCACTGTGCTTTTTGATATCAACATCGACATAGAATTCTTCATCCATGAAGCGCAGAATTGCGTTGTGGTACTTCCACATCTTATGTTTCTTGACAAACTTAAAGTGTATGTTCTGCATTAATACAAGATCGGAATCTCAACCAAACAAGTAAATTGCATATGCTTTCTCAATATGTTGTAAACAGAGTATAAATTCAGTAAAAAATTTGTCCAAAATATCATCTAACTTACAAAATTTAACGAATAAGAAGATATTTCACCGTTTACCGTTACATTTACTCTATAATACCAAATTTCTAACACAATAATATCAAAATATAAAAAAACACTTATTGTTAGACGGGCCAATACACATGTTCAGTTACTGATCATCTTCTTAACAAACTAAACGCAACATTCTAAATATGGTCATGTATTCAACTATATAGGCAGAATCGATTCAGGGCAAATTAGTAAATGAAAATCATAATGGACTACTTACCAAACGTCCTCTTTCTGTGACATACGCCAAAATTGGAGCGTAAAAACAACCATCCTCATTCTGATGTTGTGTGTGCCTTTCCCATTCGCACATGTGTTCGATTCTCTTTTCTACATTTCATGCAAACAAATAAAAAATTAAAATAATCATATTCATATGTTTTTAATTTCCCACAAATTGGTATCTATACTTAACAACAATTTTTTACGCAACAAACCTTTAGTATCTGCTGGATTTTTGACAAATGGTTTTAGATCGTTCGGAACTATACGTTCACAAACCTCATGATGCGTCCCCAACCCATTATCATCAAAAGTCATCAACGATAGAGAATTGTTAAGTAGGTTAGTAAAAACCATTCTGGTGCCACGAACCATGTTTTGAAGTTCAGTTAGTTGCTGCCATCCCTGACGTTCGAACACATGCATTCCACCGACAATCTCAAGGTCTGTGACAGTTGCTACTTGCATTCCACCGACAAGAACACGGTATTCAGGATTACCGGAGTCTAACAAGAAACCACGAGGAATAGCCTGCGTAACAGTTATTTTTAAAAAACAATCTATCAGCGAACAGTTTTATTACAATTACATTTCAAATTAGTTTATACTATGTAATGATTATAAGTTGGGAATTACCGGTCCTTCTGTAATATCTTCCAAAGTAATCATGCATCTCCGTTGTCTATACCCTACATCCGCTAAGTTGTATCCATTGCATTCATACCCGGCATTGTTGTACGCCGTGACATAGTACAAGTCCTGTTCTTCACGAATAAAATGAAACATGGCTATGTTTCGGTAATTGCTGTCTTCCAAAAAGTGTTTCCACTCATGTGAATACAACGTCAGATTACCACGAACGATCTTCCAATATACCTTGTGCTTTGTCCCCATATTATGAATTAAATATATCCACCTGTTCTGCGGGTACAATCTTTCCTTAAAGAACGTTGGAAGCATCTGTTATTCAGAATCATACTTCGTAAGAAAATTTAAAGTAATACTAATACAGTTATAAGGTGTATACGTATTCAAAAAACAAAATACCTGTTGTGTTCCGATGTTTATTTTGTCTGGTTCGACCAAAAACTGAATGTCCATTCTATGTAGGCTGTTACAACAACGTATACATTGTCAATATACTATGTATATGATAAATTTCTTTACATACATGTGTAACACTTAATCACTTAATGAATGTTAAGTTATCATAAAACTTTTACCTAAATATAAACTCATAAGTACATTGAATCAAATAGCCATATTGAAGCACAAACTAAACAAATACCATAATAGATTAACCCGACTTATAGAACCAAAAAAATAGCCAATTAATCACATTCAACAACTTTTTTACACACATATATCCGAACCTACTTATATTTAAATTTACCATTGTAAATGTTAACTAATAACACATGATTATGATATGTTACTTTGATTATATCTCTAACACTGTAGCACTTGATCCCTGCCAACTTATTATCGAAGTTTTATCTAAACATAAACTCCTAAGTAGATTCAATCTACCAGCCATATTGAACCACAAACTAAACAAACGGCATAATAGATTAACGACTGATACACGCTCACATTTACCCGATTTATCCCATGCAAGTACTTTTTAGCGACATATATCCGAACCAACATATGTTCACAAAATCAACCTAACTATCTGTGACTAACCTAAACCTTTAGTATTTTTACTTTAAACTAATAAACTATGTTTGTCATCAGTAACTTTGACTACATCTATATGATATAATCACGTTATCATTCTTAACTTATTAAAAACATTGTAGCCCCAGCATACTCTCATAATGTAGATGATAACAAATATATAGTTACAGATTACTCTACTAATCAAACTCAAATATGTTAAATCTAACACCAATCTTGAAGCAAAAAGTAAACAAAATGGCAACAGGGTTTAGATCAGTTTATACAACATAAACATTGGCCGATTCATCACATGCAAGTACCTTTTACAAGACTTTTATACTCACTATAAATACGGTTATCACTTCCAATGGGTATCTTAATCAATTATTTATCTAAAATATATGAATCACACGAACAACAAAAAAGGAAAAAAAAACTTACCTTTTGAATTGACGATTATGCTTGATGAATCGGTTTTGGAAGATGATCAAGATTTTTTCTTTTTTGGGATAATATCAAACCGAGTGATAATGTAATGAAAATTTATGGGAAGTAGATACAAGTAAATGATTTGTCAAATGTGTAATCATTATGGTTACTCTAACAAGTTAACCAAAATCATATTAAATTGATACATGCTTTTGTTATATTTTCTAAAAATAAAAGAAATCTTGATGCATATCGTGTAATTCAAATAATTTCAGTTTGTCAAAACCTTATTTTCATAAAAAAGAAACAAATTTGTTTTATATAAACCAAAAAATAAATTGATATGTAATCTACAAATAAAATACAAAATTTTATTGATACATGCCTAATATATGAACCTTCATTTCCTATAAATCCATGCATATATTCGTTCCACACATTTGTTCATATATTAGTATAGATTTTTGGCCAAACTATGGTGAATAGCAATGATTCATCAAAGGTAAAATAATTTTTTTAAAAATCATTTGTAACAACTGTTTATAGAATATGTATACTTATGTAATTTATATTGATATCTTTGGATGTAGGCAAGCAAAGAACAAGAAAATGATAAAGCATTAGATTCTGTAGATGGTCCAGGAAAAGATATACCGGTGATTGAGATATCGGATGATGACGTGGTAAGAATTAAACTTATATATTGCGGAAAAACATTTTCCTCCTAAATGTGGCTCCATGAGTAATGTACAATTCAATATATATTTAATTTACTTTTTCAATTGTGCAGGCTAATCCCGTTTCTCAGAATCGCGGAAGATTGACTAACGATGAAAAATTTGTAAACAACGATGTTGTTAATATTAGTTCTTCTGACGATGTAAACGCATAACCATTCTAACACAAAAAAATAAATAATACTATAGTCTTATGATGACATTCAGAGATAGGCATTGACCATCATATATTCTTTGTTTACATTGCTATATTTTGGTGTTCTTATTATTATTACTATTAATGTTGACTTTGTATACCTTTTTACATAGGAACATGACGAGGATTCACCTCTCACTTTCCGTCGGTTGAACAAGAAACCAAGAACGTCGTCACCCAATCAACATTCGTTTGCTTTGGTTGACGAAGAAACGGATGATGACATTGAAGTAGATAATGGTATTCACATTAGCGATACCGTAGAAGAAGGTACGGATGAGGAGGATGGCATTGGTTTAGAGGACCTTCTAAGTGACGACTCTTCGAATGACGATGATGATGGAGATGACTTAGCCGACTTCATCGATGATGAAGATGCACCGACTGATAATGATGATACGGATGACGACAACGACGATTTTTGATACTCAACACATCAAATATTGTACGTGGTCATCCTTTTTTTCTAAATAATGACATTATTTGCATGATTTTAAATTTATAATTTTCCCAAGTTTTATTTTTCTTTTTCGTTAAATGTTATCAGACAATTTGCGTATGTTTTGTTTCTTCATTTGAATTAATATATTTGCATTACATCATTTTTGCATTTCATTGAATTTCTATGTATATATTTTGGAACTCATTTTTATAGTGTAGATTTTACATGTACACCCATATTTAACATGTTGCTTATAATCATGGACCATACCTGTCAATATTAAATAACAAAAACAACATACAAAAACAAAAGAAAAAAAACCCTAATTCGTGCATCAATCATCTACACCTAATACCTATATATATACTCATCATCTACTTATACCTTCTAATACCAACAACATCCTTCATTTTATACATGGCTTCATCAAACCCTAATAACACTAAAGATACAAAGTCACATGCTTATGAGAATAACTACAATTCCGATGATGCAACCTTTGTTGATCCAAAACACGAGCCCAAACCAAATACTCAACATGGAGTTCGTGATGAACAAGCAGATTCTAAAGTGGACGCGGCATTGAGGTTTCTTAAATCAGTCTTTGAAGACGGTGATTCAAACCCAAATAAAGGAGGTCATTTTCATATGTTTCGTTTAATAAACTTGAATACATATGTGTTTTGCTACTAACTATATATTTGTCAATGTTTTTTGAATGTCACAGATGAACTTGATGTTAACATTCTGCTTGACTGGCTTAAAGTAAATGTAGGTGATCTTGATGAGTGTCAAAAGGTTTTAAAAGGTGTAGCGTCCAAGCTTTCAAAGGCAAATGGGTTGATCAACGAATTACGTGCAATGGGGCATGAAATAACAGATGAATATGTTGTTGATTTAAACTTCTTCCGTGAAGATTGAAGCTCCAACATCTCATTATCTATATACTTTCAATATGTTTGCATAAAAATATGGCTATGTAGTATTTTCGTGTAATAAAATTACTCATAGTCTTCCCTTGAATAAATATTGGTTACTAAAATTTCGCTAATTATTTTAAATACAATATTCAGTTACGTTTGGCAATTTATTTGCTTTTAATGTCATTCAATTTAAATAAACCATATTATAACAAACTTAATTCAGCAAATTAAATTAACTTTACAAAAATAAAGAGATGTTATTTCATCAACAAAATCAATTACAAATCTTTTTATTCAAAACTAATTACTATTGCAATTATACATTCAGTATAAATGTGGTTTATAAGACGATTTTGATTACCACCAAATGATAATCACACAAGCCTAAATTACATGGTACTCTAAATCTTCCATCCTAACCATGGCAGAAAACAAACAACCAGATGCAAGGAAACGTAAAAATTCAGACTTGGCCGGTCAAAAGCCACAAAATTCAAATCAGCAAAGTGTTCCTTTAACACATATACCCACGCCTGAATATTCAAACCAACGAGCTCCGTTGTCAGATCTACTCACACCACCTCCAAGCAAAAGAGTTTCTTTGGCCGAGATTCTCACATGTAAGTTTCTGTATGTATAAAAAAAACAATAAGTAACTTGGTTTTTTCATAGATAATTTAGTATGTTTGTATGCATTAGATGATCCACTAAAGGAAAACGTACCGTCATTGTTGTTATCAAATACCTCTTCATCGCAGCCGTCAAATAATGCAGGTTTGAAACACTTTGATACATTTATTTTCGTCGTCCTATGTTTTGATTTATACACATTACAAAGTGCTAATACAATTATATGTGTATTTAAAATATTTTCTTTCAAATTATAGGCTCCTCAATGCATTTTACACACAAGCAAAGAAGACCTTATAGTAGTAGAGTACTGCTTCAAGACGTTACTAACAGTGAGTTACTTCTCCACTGACAACATAAAAAACTAATTATTGCTCAGCTTCTTATCGTTTATGTTGCCTACACAACGTATTGGAATTTGTATATATTACTTATGTGATTACAGGACTACATTATCAAGCAACTAACAACTTATTGAGCTTAAATTCTCACGTCCCGCTTGCAACTCACTTATCACCGTTGACTCCACCTGCTGCTACAGATGTTAGGCGAACTTTTACGTCAAATTTTCAATCACAATTAGGTTATATATCTATTGTTTATACTATGCTAACTGTTTTTTAAAAAAACACATTTGTGTCTTACCTTTTTAAAAAATTATTTTATCTTAATGTTGTTTTTTTGTTACATTATATTACGAATACTTTATATAATTCATCAAAATGCGCACCAACGAACAAATGTTTCCACAAAATATACAGGTCGTATGTCGTATACGCCAATTCAACAAACGAATATTCTTTCAAGTTCTTCCGCCGCAGCTCTTAAAAGAACTACAACTTCAGGAATTTCAATAGGTTAGAATAGCTATTTACTTGTGTTATACCTTACATACACGTAATATTTGTAGCTTCTCCTTACCACAATATGTTTTGTGTACTCAGGTTCTGGAAATGCTGTTCTTTGCAATACTGGTGGCAACGCTAATCGTAGATCACCTACGCGTATTGCTATTGCAAGCAGTGATAATGAACCATCAGCTGTATCTTCAACGCGAAAAAGGCAAAACCCTTTCAACGCTATTTCAACCGGTATTTTTAAAACTCTCATTTATGTTTTTAAGTTTTCGATCAAATTTATTCTATATATTTGTTACTTCAAATTATTTCTAAACGATCATATATGTATAAAACCATCATTTAACCATAAAATTCGTAGGTCCTCTTTCACTTATTGCAAATCAACCAGAAACCGTTAGAACAACTCCTTCCTCTAATGGCTTCATCAGAACGCCACCTTCTGGAAACTCAACATGTAAGAAACATATACATGTGTCTTATAATATACGTTTTGTAAAAATTATATTATTTTTTGACTTTGTTAATTAAATTATCTATAGTATCAACAACGCCCCTTGGTTTGAACACGAGTAACAGTGTCAATCGTGGTAGAAGCACGTCTAATGCTTTGCAAACAATTTGTGATCAACTCACACCAGTTGCCGCCACACGTAGACAAGAAACTCCTATGACTAATGTTTCAAACGGTACGTTTTCAAACATACAAATATTAGTACATTATTTCATTGTTACATGTTTACTTATGTTTGAATTATGACCATTATAATGTTTTCAGTTTCTTTCCAAACACCATCTATTCGTCGTTCTAATGAACGCAACAACATAATATCAACGGCTAACCTAACAACAACCATTCCTTCTATAAGAACGGAAAAATCAACATATCAAGTGGGTGAATCATCAAGAACCAGAAAGAGATCTAACAGACAAGCTTTACGGTCTCAAACGCCGGTCAGGTTTAATCTTAATGTTGACGAGGAGGATGTTAGGAAAGAATATGACAAATACATTGGTGTATCTGAAGGTAGTTCGTTTAACTCATACACCAACGCCTCATGCATCAAAAAATTTATAAATTATACATTAACGGTTATTAATAACCTTATTAAATTTGCAGAGTACTTTGATCATGGTGATCCGACGTTTGAGTGCACGGAATGTCATGCTTTGGTATGGGAGGCGGAAGCGAGAAAACGAAACCTTAATCCAACTAACAAATCATATAGTATATGTTGTGGCAAGGGAAAAGTATTTATCAAACAACCACCGCCTGCTCCACAACAGTTGCATGATTTGTTTTACAATGACGATGCTAAGAGTAAAAATTTCAAAAAAAATGTCCGAACTTACAATAGCATGTTTTCGTTCACATCAATGGGTGGAAAGGTGGATGAAAAAATAAACAACCAAGGGCGTGCTCCATACGTTTTCCGCCTACATAGACAAACATACCATAGTATTGGTAGCTTGATTCCGGAACAAGGTGCTCCTCCTAAATTTGCTCAGCTGTATATATATATGACACGGATAACGAAACTGAGAATCGAGCAAAAGCTTTAAGGTAATATTCATCATTGCATTTCTGAATTTGTTTATGCATATTCAGTAAAACGTTGTTTTTAATTTGCTAAAGATAGGTCTAATGACATTACTTATGTCATTTACAGCGGTGCTTCTTCGTCGTCTGGTCAAACCAATTCAAATGACCGTATTGATAGAAACATGATTGCTGAGTTAAGAGATGTTTTAGACTCCTCCAGTGATTTGGTTCAAACATTTAGAAGAGCGCGTGACCGGTACAACGAAGACAACGAGCAGAATATAAAAATAAAGCTCATTGCAAAGCGAGGCAAAGATGGACGAAATTACAATCTTCCAACGTCAAATGAGGTTGCTGGTCTTATTGTAGGTGACTTCGATACATGTATAGAAGATAGAGATATTGTGATAGAAAATCATCGTGAAGGTTTGGAACGTATCAACATTTTCCATCCTATGTACCTTCCTTTACAATACCCTTTGTTGATGCCACGGGCGCAAGATGGGTATTATTTGGGTATACCGCATAGAAAGAAAGCTGGCAGGCGTCCTGCTCGGTCTTGCAACTCCGACCCGTCCGTGGAAAAAACGGACAAAACAGTTACTTTAAGGGAGTGGTTAGCTTTTCAGATAATGGATCGGCCAAATCAAGAAAATTTATTTACGCGTGGAGGTCGTTTGTTTCAGCAATTTCTTGTGGATGGTTACACTATGGTTGAGACGGAACGTTTGTTTTTCCATCGATCAAAACAGACAAAACTTAGATGTGATACCTACTCAAACATTCGTCAGAGTGTTGCCACTGGTAACAACGACCCCACTACCCTTGGAAAGCCCGTCATCTTGCCTTCTTCGTTTACCGGTGGACCAAGGTTCATGAAACAAAACTATATGGATGTCATGGCCTTGTGTAGATGGTACGGTTGTCCCGATTTGTTTATTACCATTACTTGCAACCCTAACTGGCCGGAGATTGCAAGATACATGCGCGAGCACAACCTTTCTTCTGCAGACCGCCCTGACGCCCTTACAAGAGTGTTTAAAATGAAGCTGGACCAGTTAATGATTGATTTGAAAGAACGACGTTTATTTGGACGCGTTCAGGCAGGTAATGTACACCAGAATTTACTATATATATTTATATGTTTGCTTGAATAAATTTTTTATTACCTCACCAACTTTATACATTTATATTATTCAAACTAAATGTTACACAATTTTCGCAGTTGTGTACACTGTTGAGTTCCAAAAGCGAGGACTTCCTCACGCGCATATTTGTTTGTTCTTGCACAAGGACGACAAGGTCCCAAATGCTGATCAGATTGATAAACACATTTCCGCCGAGATACCAGATAAAGACGAGGACCCGGATTTGTACAAGTTAGTTTCTGATTTTATGATGCATGGTCCTTGCGGTGAAGATGAACCAAATCAGGTTTGTATGGATGCCGGTAAATGTACAAAACACTTTCCTAAAAAATTCACAGAACGCAATTCCGTTGACGCCGAAGGATATCCTGTTTATAGAAGAAGGGACGACGGAAAGTATGTGGAAAAGAACGGTCATCAAATGCATAACGGTTTTGTTATCCCGTATAACGCTATGCTTCTCAAACGTTATCAATGCCACATTAATGTTGAGTGGTGTAACCAGACCGGTTCGATCAAATATTTGTTTAAGTATATCAACAAAGGTCCGGATAGAGTGTCGGCACAGTTGTATAAGCCGGGTACCACAGCTGAGGGTGAACAAGTTGATCAACCTGTTGATGAGATTCATGCCTACTTGGATTGCAGGTAATTTTTTGAAGTCGATTCTTATGTGAAGTTTGTTTTTTAAAATGAATAAACAACTCTTTTAGGAATTCGTAAATTCTTTCTAACAAGTTACTCAGATTAGGGCGTTGTTGGATTTTAGGTACCTATCTGCCTGCGAGGCGGCTTGGAGAATATTTCGTTTCGAAGTTCATTATAGAACACCGAACGTTGAGAAGCTGTCCTTTCATCTTGAGGGCGAGCAGCCAGTTGTATATGACGAAAACGCAGACCTTGAAGCAGTTCTTGAAAAGCCAACTGTTGCCGCATCTATGTTTGATGGTTGGATGCAAATGAATGAAGACTATCCGCCGGCAAGGGAGTTAACTTACGCTGAGTTTCCTACAAAGTTTGTGTGGAATGCCCCAAAAAGAATTTGGACGCATAGAAAACAAGGTAAATCCATCGGAAGAATTCATAGTGTTCCTATAGGAACTGGAGATGCTTACTACTGTAGGATGCTGCTAAACAGTGCAAAAGGGTGTCGGAATCACGCCGATATTAGAAAGGTTAACGGTGTCATTTATCCAACGTACAAAGATGCTTGCTACGCAGCTGGACTTTTGGAGGACGATAAGGAGTATGTTGAAAGTATTAAAGACGCAGCCCATTGGGCGTCCGCTGAACATCTTCGTGATCTATTTGTTACATTGCTTTCTCAAAAGGAACTTACAACGCCGTTGACAGTTTGGCTGGAAACATGGCATTTGCTCGCAGAAGATGTTCAATACAAGAGAAGGCAGATTTTAAAGATCCCAGGTACTACTTTTAAACAACAATTGTTATTATGTTTCCTGATAATTGATTTTGTTTAAAACTTATAATGCGGTGTGTTAACTACCAATATGTTTTCTTATGAAGAGTTATGTTACATCGTTTATTTTTGTTTAAGCTCTTAACAAAGTAATTATTAACATGTCATAATTTTATGGTCTCATAACATTTGTTTCGTATGCAGTATTAAGGATGGTATGTTCACAAATCAGCTTTTAACATGTCATATTTGTATCGTCTGTTGTAACAAAATATTTTGCTTTGAAACAACAAGTGTTATTATTCTCTTATAAGTACCAACATGTTCAAAGTGCAACAGTTATTTTACATCCTTTCTTTTTCTACCTTTATAAGGACTTAAGTATTAACATGTCATATTTTATATGCAGATTTGATAGTTAGTGACGACGAAAAAAAAATATCGCTTTGTACTACATTGAAGAACTTATGCGAGCCAGAGGAAGTTCTTTGAGGCGTTGGCCTGAGATGCCTTATCCTGATGATAGATACATCAATGAATTTGGAAATCGACTTATATATGATGAAACTGATTACAACCCCGTTGAGATGGAATCTGAATATCAACGTTTGTACGCCTTATTGACGACGGAACAGAAGGGCGTATACGACACCATCGTGAAATCCGTTGATAGTAGAACCGGGGGTATATATTTTGTTTACGGTTACGGGGGGTACCGGTAAAACGTTTTTATGGAAAACACTTGCAGCCGGCATTAGAAGAAAAGGTGACATAGTCTTGAACGTTGCATCAAGCGGTATTGCGTCTTTGTTAATGTCCGGAGGCCGAACTGCTCATTCGAGGTTCCATATTCCAATAAATGTTGACGAGACCTCCACTTGCTCAATAAGTGCTCAAAGCGATCTGGGAGCAATGTTAAAAAAGTGCAAGCTTATTATTTGGGATGAAGCGCCGATGACAAATAAGCTTTGTTTTGAGGCCTTAGATCGGTCTATGAGAGACATACTTCATAGGAACCGGTATGACGAGTGCCATGAGCCTTTTGGTAACATGACGATGGTGTTTGGCGGTGATTTTAGGCAGGTTCTTCCCGTAATTCCCAAAGGATCACGCCAAGACATTGTTGGTGCTTCTTTGAAGCAATCATACCTTTGGGAATACTGCAAAGTTCTTAAGCTAACCAATAACATGAGGCTTACTGTGGGTTCAAGACCCGAAGATGTTAGTGAGATAAGAGAATTTGCAGAATGGATATTGAATGTGGGAGACGGCAAGCTTGGAGGACCTAACGAAGGAGAAGTTAAGATAGATGTGCCGGAAGAAATTCTAATAGATGCTGCTGATGACCCCATAGGATCTATTATTGACTTTACTTATCCAAACATGTTGGATAACATACATGATCCGGCCTACTTCCAAGAAAAGGCTATTTTGGCACCCACAAATGAGATGGTTGACACTATAAACGAACATTTATTGGGCAAATTTCCCGGAGAAGAAATGGTGTACTTAAGTTGTGACAACGTCGATAAAAGTGAGCGTGGTGCCGTCGTAGATCAATCCGTTTTCTCTCCAGAATTTATAAACGGATTGAAGTTCTCAGGTGTTCCAAACCACAGACTTGCCTTAAAAGTCGGAGTGCCGATTATGTTGTTAAGAAACATAGACCAATCGAATGGTTTATGTAATGGTACAAGACTTCAAGTACTTAAATTAACAAGGACATCTATTCAGGCGCAGATCATTAACGGAACCAACTTTGGAAAAAAGGTTATTATTCCAAGATTGAGGATAACTGCGTCAGACAAGCGTTTGCCTCTTAAGATTGTCAGAAAACAATATCCGATATCAGTATCTTTTGCCATGACAATCAACAAAAGCCAAGGGCAATCGCTTTCTAAAGTTGGTTTGTACCTGCCCCGTCCTGTGTTTACACATGGACAACTATACGTTGCACTATCAAGAGTAAAAAGCAAGCGCGGTTTGAAGGTTGTCGTTTGTGATGAGGATGGTAACCTCTCCAAAACCACAACAAATGTCGTGTATAAAGAAGTACTGGAAGGACTTTGACCAACTTTCATGTTTGTATAATGTATGTATCATCGGTGTAATCATTAAAATCACACATCATCTTATGTTCGAGTCAGTCTATTTTACATTGCCAACGCTATGGTTGTAAATCAATTGTGACACACATATTTTACATTTAACAAATTTACGTTACTACTTTTATTATCATCTTATTTATCTATTCATTTAAAAAATAACCCGGTGTCAACGGTTGTCTAAGCTATACAACATATTATACTAACATAATACATATAACCTTAGGTGTCATTTAAATTTTGAATCTAATGATTGTATTTACAATGTTTAATGATGTCAGTTCTGCACACGCATTTCATAAACCAATTTCGTGTATGAAGTTGCAACTAAGGTTCCATGCATCAACATGAGACTTTCAACCTTTCCTTCCACTAATTAGTTTGAATGATTTGACCAAGAAATATTAAGTGCATTTTCATTAAACATATGACTCTTCAGTTGCCAAAAATTCATTATTTAACACCAATTCCCTAAATCACGTATGACAACAAGTTGCTTGCAATCTTTAAAGAACAAAAACTGTCATTCTAATTCGTATACAATGTCTGAAAGTAACAAGAGGATCCGATCTGTTGTGAACAAGGAGGATGATAGCGAAAAAGAACAAAAGAACAACGCAAAGTAAGTAGACATTCATACGTTTAAACATTCAAATTAGATATTTTATGCACTTCGTTTAGGACCTTATCTTGATTACTATTGCTTGTGTAACTTTAGGAAAATACGTTTTGATGTAGAAGTTTCAAGTGTCACAGACACAAGCAAAGGTATGTACAAACTTATTTTCGCTATTGAACAACAGTTTCAAATAACTTATTTGCTCATGTTCATCTATTACGTGCAGCCAAGGATAAAGATAAGTTTATTGAATTTGATGAAGATGAGTATACTGAATCTGAAGAAGACGAAAACTTTGATGTTAACGAGTGGCACAAGTCGTGGACCGATGAGACAACAAAACTGAGAAAGGAAGAAAGTGATCGCCAAATCTCTAAAGATGAGAAGGAATTTGATCCGTCAAGCGTTTGTTTGGAAGAAGATGATAATAATGATGTTCCTTCTTATAGTGGCGAGGAGAGTTTGGATTGCATTGATTACGATAATGCACACTTAGCATTTGATCCGGAAAAGTCTCATAAATTTAATTTTTAACTTTTTATGAAACTTGGATTTATATTTCATGTAACGTATGAATCTTGGCATCATTTTAATGTAACATGTTTACATTTGTTGGCTTGCTTACAATTACATTTTGTTTTTTATTTTAATTGACATTTCAAGAATATTAACGACTTGAAAGTTGTCGTTTATGATACACATGGTATTCAATGCAACATGTTTACGTTATCCTTTTTCTTATCGTCTCATTCCTTATTTCTCTAAAATATTACCCGGTGTCAACGGGTCTCTAAGCTAGTAAATATATACAGTACAATTTCAATGATACCCGAAAAAGAAAAGGCTGCAACTTTCATGGGACACAAGAAGTACCAGAGCATATTATTTTAACTGTCTAGCTTCTAATTTGATGGCAATACATTCTAAGATTGGGTAGTGGACTGTTCCTTTTGTTGTTGATCTCTTCTTAATCACACATCGATTCACTAGATTACTATAACCAAATCACTAGATGCGATTGGTATAAAGAAATTCCCTAAAACTGGACACTAAACTAGATGCTTACTGCACGTTTTCTTTGCATGTAATGGACTTAATTTGGTACGCCCCCGGTCCCCTGCTCTAATTATCTTGTTTCTGGTACTAGGAAAAGGTTTGATTACCATTAGTGAAGTTTGAAGCCTATATCTTGTAACGAAAGGTCATTCCATTCCAACTCTAAAAGCAAGAAATTATCCCTAAAAGAGTAAAGGCACACATTTTATTTCAAATGGATTCAACCATGGAAATTCACCCCTAAATCAAATGTGCTATTTCAAACCATATATCCTTCTTGTTTTCTGTTTTCCACAATGTTTTCTTGTTTTGATATACAATGATCGAAACAAGATTTTACAATTACTTCAAACACATGCAAATAAGTAGCCAATAAAAAAAGGTTATAGCTGATGAACAATACCAAAAGTGCTCCAATCAACTAAAAACATATGAATGACTAACACAAATTAACCCATATTGCAATATCCTAATTCAAAATAAATTAATAATTTCAGAATCAAAATTCCTAATTACCTTTAATCCTATACAAACATAAACCGAAAACTCGCCTGAAAATAGATCACACGTTTGAGGGATTCTTTGGAAGACTATTGGATTGAGTTGGTTTTGAATCAGCGTTTCAAAAATGAAGGAGCTGTGAAGCGTAAGAACAAGAACTTTTACAGTTTTAGTCCCTCTTTCTTATGGTAATACATAATTTCGCCTTTTATCATCCGACAAAGTTTCTTATAAAGGAGTTGAGCCTGTTGTGTATATTATACTTCCTACCCTCTATACTAATTGCATATAGCTTTGGAGCATACAAATCTCCCTTGGTGAAAACCCTCATTCTTCGACAACAAGTAATTTTCAAGGTATCCAATGATGGAAATTCAAAAGCTTCCTTTCCTAAGCAAAATCCCTTGAGACTCCCAAGTAGAACAAGTTTTAAGGACTTTAGACAAGGAAACTCCATAATAGCATTCACTATGGCATCACATTCTTCTTCTTCCTTCACAATTACCTTCATATTCTTGCAAGCGCCTATATCTAGTTCCTGGAGTTGCAATAGACTACCAACCATGGGGCATGTAAATACATATTCTAAACTATGACATACCCCAATAGACAGTCTTGTTAGGTTTGGAAACTTTAATAATGTCCCCTGCTTGCTCTTCCATATATACTTGAGTCTACGTAACCATATTAAGTCCACTTGTCTCAAGTTTGGAATTTCAGCAACAGTTTGTGAATCAAATATCTCCTCAATGTAGTAACAACTACTACAATGGACATTTTCAAGCTTTTGCAGTTGTGACACTTCATCAGATGAAAAAAGTGCCTGTTCATCATAGGGGATATGATCCATATCCGCTTCGATCAAATTATGATAAGACCAAGGCAACCGTTCCATAGTAGTAGGGCAGAATGAGCTTGTACTTTCATAACTCGGTAATCGGGCCTACAACATCAAAAAAAGAAACCACAAGCTTATGTTAGAGATAATTGTACATATAAGTTGGTTCAATGATTAAAAAAAATCAGATGTGAGTAAAATAAGTCAAAAGGCTCTACATGATTGTACAACCGTTGGGTTTTGGGGATCACATACATAACCAAACCGTTGATACTTGCTAATCATATATTACTTTCGATCCAATAATTACACTGTAATTTTGATGAAGATTACAATTGCCAATAAGGTTAATTGACTATAATACTAGAAGTTATACACATAAAGCCTGACTCTAGAAAAGAAGCTGACATGGGAAGATTTTTTTCTTTTTTATTTAAAATAAAAATAATACCTGATGCGACGTGGTGGTCACATGAAAGTTAAGGCCACATTCAACACTATGTTTGCCTAAGCTTGTATTTATGAAGTTAAGCTTTGGAGCTGCAGACCGCCCATAAGCGAACACCGTTATGTGTGGACATTCACTGATCACAACCTTTTCCAATGTTGGCCATGTGAATTCATTATTCCCCAAGAAGAAACCTACAACGTTTGGTAGATTGACAAGTTCAAGGGACTTCAAATGAGGAAAGATCACCACAACAGATGCCGTTGTCTGCTCTCCATTTTCTTCCTTAACAATGACTTCCATTGCCTTGCAATCCTTCACCTCTAACTCTTCGAGTTGCGTGAGGCTTTCAAGAGTTGAAAATGTGAAAATATGTTTCAAAAGGTGACACCCTTGAATTTTCAGTATCTTTAGTTTTGGAAGTTTGAGCATCGTAATATATTCTAGCCTTAGAAGTGACTTTCCGGTATCAATACCACTCTTGTTGTTCATCTTTAGAGTTTCAAACACCTCTGTCATTGATTTGCAATTTATTATTTTCAACACCTGAAGCTTTTGCATTTGTCCTATAGCATACCATGGAATCACACTTGACAATGCATCACAATCTCTTATACTTATCTCTCTAGTGTATTGGCATAAGGACCAAGATGCTTGAGATAACTGAAAAAAATGAGAATTTAATTATAAAATTAACAGAGCTAATAATATTAACAAAATCAACCAACCTTAATTTTAGTCACTGAATATATAGGAAAAATACCTTAAGCTGGTCATGAGTATCAGTTGATATACCATTGACGCCACCACCAATACACTTGAAATTTCTGAGTTCTTCAAGCTCAAGAATGTCTAAATGAGGGAAGAAAGTGGTGTTTGTGTGGGAATGTATAGACGCATCTTCATCATCTCTGTTTGAAACAACCTCTTCAATACCATCACAAGACGATATATAAATTTTCTTTAAGTTGGAAAGAAGTTCCGCCATGAGAGGTAAAAATAAGTACTTGATGATATGGCAGTCGTCCATCCTAATGGTTGTGAGGTTGTGGAATGAGGATTGTGACTGTTGTTTTGGAAGAATTAAGAATTCGTTCCAATTGCACTTCCACACATGACTCATCCTCTCCAAATTATAAAGCATCAGTTCTTCAAGATAGGGTAGTATGAGTGGTTGTTGAGTATTGTAAGCTGATTCTCTACTATTTGGACTCATTATCTCAAAGACCACCTCCACAGTTTTGTAGTCCAACAAAAAAAGAAAACGAAGGTGATGGAAAGTGTGTAATAGACAGGATGGGAGTGCAACATTAGATATATCATCCTTTACTTCTTCCCTAGATGAGGATATAACCTTAATCTGCATACCAAAACCACAAATTTTGTATAGTAATTAATAATAATTTCCATGGATTAAAATTGAAAAGAGTTTACAATTGCACCAAATTCAAAGATACATACTATGTAGCATTTCAATTATTATTTTAATATAAACCAGTCATATGGGTAAAGTCAGAACAAAATTTGAAAGTACGTTGGTGAAGTAAGATAATAAAAAAGTAAGTGTTTCAAGTCATCAAAATTTGAAAAGTACGTTGTTATTTTATACTCCCTCCGTCCCATATTAAATGTCCACTTTGACTTTTCAAAGTCTCTTTTATAAACTTTGGTTTTAAATATTTTTGTGTGTTATATAATACTTGATGCAAAATATATGAATAAATTGAGTTTTAAATGTATTTTCGTTAGATTTATCTTTTATCAAGTATTATATAACACAAACAAAAATATTTAAGGTAAAAATTGAAGAAAAAGACTCCAAAAGTCAAAAGTGAACATTTAAAAACTAGAGTCAAAATTTGTAATTTTTGAGAAACCACAAGGACAACTTTTGTAACTAACTCAAAAAACAAATTAAAAGGGCTTTATGATTAGGATTTGAATTTGGTTTAATATTTGGATTTAAAGTAACAGAAAATATTATATTTAATTGGAAATGATTATTTAAATAGTTAATGGATGAATTAATAATTAAATTTATTATTTTATTAGATATGAAGAAGAGAGAGATAGAGTGAACGGAAAATTGTCGCACAAATTTATTAAAACCCATTCAACTTGTCTACTTTTATATAATCTCAAATATTTGGACTCATTTCCGATTTTAGGACTCACATTTATATACCAAACAACTTTTTTCACCATCAATCCCAAATCTAAATCCAAAACCCATCAATCAAATAGGCCCTTAGAAATATTTGGATGTTATTTTTCATTTTTTTATCTTTTATTTTTTTTATTTTTTTTTTTATCTTTTTTTCTTATAAATGAATTTTTAAAGATGAAAAAAATCAGGTAAAAAAAAGCCACAACCACTAGTGGTTTATTCAAGGGAGGTGATTGGCACACTTCCAAATCTTATTGGGACACTGCATTGTATAATTAGTTAAAGCAGATTATATTTAATGTACAACTGTCTGTTGCACACAATAGAGTGTCCTAATAAATTTTAAGAGTGTGCGAATCATTTCCCTTTATTCAAAATGCCTGAAAACTTAATTCCTATTATTAATATTCTTTTTGTCTATTTAAAATATATTATAATAAATAACACTTATGTAATGAAAGTAGGTTGCTATCAGTTTCTTTACATATTACAACAAAATAAATATAAGGGGGAAATGCAAAAATGGTCCCTTCCAAATTGCAGATTTCGTCCTTGAGTTTTCGAAAGTGCAGGCGGCCTCCCTGTGAGGAGTTTTTGGTTCCATTTTGGTCCTTGTGGTTTGCTCAAAATTGCAAGTTTAGTCCCTGTGGTTTTCTCAAAATTGCAAGTTTAGTCCGTGGCCAGGGACCAATATGGAACCAAAGTTTCCCCACAGGGAGGCCGCCTACACTTTCGAAAACTCAGAGATGAATTTTGCAATTTGGGCATACAACAGGGACCATTTCTGCATTTCCCTCGTAAAATTAATGATATAAAATTCAAGTTAAGAGCCGTACCTCTTGATCTCGGTTACTCTTAGCTAATTCATAGCTTCTCTCTCTTTCTCTGCCGCATTTATCAATTTTAACTTGTTTGAGTGATCTCATATCAAAATTGGTGGTGGCAGGTGTGATCAACTTTTCAAACCTCTCACAATCTTTAATACTTATGATTTCAACAGCTTCAAAGCCATGAATCAAATTCTTTCCAGCATCTTTTATCCTCCACACCTCTCTAAGCTTCCCTAATCTTTCCAAATAAATGCTTCTCAACATGCTGCTGCTAACTTTATCCATTTTACCAACACATCCCATGTCGATGTCGAATATCACTTCAATGGAAGCACATTCACTAACTGTAAGCTCTTCTAGATGATTGAATAATGGCATTGGATATCTTGGGAGAAGATTCACAAGACTATAACAATATCTCACTTTAATCCTTCTCAAACTGCTTATACAAACCTGTTCCTGACTTTTACCAGCACATCCCAAGTCAGCGTTAAATAACACTTGAATGGAACCACAACTTTCGACGTAAAGCTCTTGTAGATTATTCAAGAATGGGAATGGATTGCATGAAAAAAGCTTCACAAGACTATTGCATCTATCCACTGTAATGCTTCTCAAGCTGCTGCTAAGGTGTTCGATTTCACTAAAATCCATGTTGAACAAGACTACAATAGAACCACAACTCTCGACCGTAAGCTCTCTCAGTAGGCACAAATTACTAATACTAAACTGAGGAGGCCATATCTCCTTCAAATTCTCCATATCAGAAACTAACAACTTCTCCAGCTTAGGAGTCGCATCCTGCAAATTATTTAAGATTTGTCATCCATTAAATACCCACCTCTTTTCAAACCACTATTAGTATAAAAGATTGTTAAAATTGTAATATAAGAATAAAATACATACTTACCTCTTCGTGAAAGAAAGATTGAACGCAGGAATTATCACTGCTGGGATAAATGCTTGTAAAATTCTGAAGGCCTCCAACTTTCAACTCCACGAGATGTGGTAGCTCAATTACATAATCGTTATTGCAGAAATGCAACAGATTTGGTAGCTTATCCAACCTGAGATACTTTAAGTTTGAAAACTTGATTATATTGGATCCATTATCCCCAGTATGCAGGACTGCTTCCATAATAGGGCATCTGGAAATGTCCAGATACTCAAGGTTTGACAAGTTTGTTGCAACACTCTGGGTGAAAAGGTATTTCAATTCTGTACATCTTGAGACTACAAGGAATCTCAAATTGTAAAATGAAGAGTATCCACGAGCAGGATGTGGAGATTCCACATCAACATCTTTAAGAGTATTCATACCATTCACTTGTAAATAAAGTGCATCCGTGTTCTTAAACAACTCATTGATTTTAGAATTGAATAGTTCTTCTCTATTGGTGATCAGCTTCAAGCTGTTTAGATACGAATGTGTGTCTACTTTACTTGTGTACAGCTTGTCTCTAACTTCTGAAAAGCAACATCCCACTGAGAGCTTGAATCTTCTAAGTTTTTCATAAGACATGTTCTTCATATGAGCATTGTTAACAAAAAATTCAAATTCTAATGCACAAAGGTTCTTTGAATGCTCTGCAAGTTCACTATAGTTGTTATCTGTGAAGAATAGTACTGAAAGTCCTCCAAAACTTCTCATATAAAGCTCTTCAAGTTTCGGTAAGCTTTTCAAGACACCGTCATCTATAGCAAGATTGTAACAATCTGTTACATCCAGTAGTTTTAGCTTCTTCAAATTTCCGAATGTGGAAGGTAGGATTGTAATGCCAGAATTAGCAAAGCTAAGCACTTCTAGATTCAAAAGATTTCCTATACAAGATAAATCAAAAATCAATGAGCATTCCTCAAGACAAAGAGTTCGAAGGTTGGTGGAGCACTGAAATGATGTTGGAACTAATGGATACTCTAATTTCTCAAATGCTATAACTTGAAGCTTTTCCATTCCTACATAAAAGTCTCGAGGGAACCTTAACGACTCATTTCCGTGCATAAGTTTCAAAAGTGAAAGGTTTGGAAACTTAAATTCACTAGGAAACTCAGACATGCCCTTGCATGTTAACGAAATTTTCTTGCAAGACTGGCTCATATTATTAGCTTCACTCAACTTTGAGAAATCATCATCATGGTGAATGATCCAACATCCGTCCTCACCACCTTTATGTTGGAATATTGGATAAATATTAATGAGTTAAATGTCTAGTATCGAACCCGAGACCTCGGGATTGCACACATTACAAACGAGAGTCAAAGATTAATAAATATTAATTGTTAGTTATATTTATTAATAACACAAGTTTAAGGATTAATGATCGTTAGTTATTAAATGTATGGACTAATTATCGTTAAAGAGAAACGGAAAGGACTAGATTATAAATTAGATGACAAGAAGGATCCGGAACACCCTTTGGTGTGCATGGCCGGTCGAACCAAGCCCAAAGGGTCGACCCATGTCTTTGTCTTGCTCTCCAAGATTTAATCTAGTATAAATACAAATCAAAGGGTTATTGTTTGGTGATCTTTTGTGCACACACAATACCCTAAATTTGTGTTTTTCTCTCTTGTTTATTCTAGTCAATCGAATCCCTAAACCCTTAGGGTTTGATCGATACTTTTGATATAAAAATAATACTTGTGTTTAATCTTGCAATTAATTTGATTCGGTATTAGTTTGTGTGTACAAGAACAAGGTAACAACATACTTTTGTTGTTATCAAGGGATCGATTAACAAAACGGTAAGGGGTTAATCATTGATCCATATAAACCCTAATTAGGGTTCTTCATATTGTTAAAGACAATTGCTTTTGATTCTTGTTCGGGCTAGAATCACCACGGTACGTTCCTATTTAATTTATGTTAATCTTTTATGTGTTATAGATGTTCCTACGCTTCCGCATATGTGTTTACCTGTTTATATGATTGTCATGGTTATTAAATTCTAACAGTGGTATCACGAGCTTGCTATAACATGTAATTGATTACATAAAACACATAAAAAACGAATTTTGATGGTTTTAGATACATGTTTTGGATCTAGGGTTTTATTTTTTTCCCTAACCCTAATTTTGGGGGGGGGGTCGATTTATCCATGAACCCTAATTAGGGTTTGTGGTTTTATTAATTAATTGGATTAGAAACCCTAGGTTGCCTACATGTTTATGTATTATTTGGGCGTATCCTTGACCTTATTGGTAATTGTTATGCTTTGATCCGTGACGAAACATGCATGTTAGTCATGGGTTATTAATTGTTTATTAATTGTTTAGCTTTTCACATGTTTAGATAGATCTAATATTGGGGAAGACCCCATAATTATTAAAATCAATTATGTGCTATGTGGTATGTGATTAGCTTTGGCCTACGCAATTGACTTGTCAATGTATGTGGCTCACTTCCATTAAGAGGTGAAGGCCCTAGTTAATTATATGCATATAAAAACCTAGAATTGATTTTGGTAGGATCTTTTCTAAAAAGATTGCATGTGGCTAATTGTTTCACCTTTATAATTGTTATGTTATTAGTTGTTTTGATTTGTCTTTATTACTTGTTTTATTGTTTAATTGTTGGACACGTTTGTAAGCAATAAAAGGGTAATTTTTTCATAAAGAAAATAATACAGACTAATAATGGTGAAACCCTAAAGTGATAAAGTAAGAATCTTGCAAGGTCTTATTGCCAATCGTGGTCCGATTCGCACGGTAATCAGCTCCCAGGCGAGACTAGCAAAATTCAAACTTTATTACTATTTTGAGATTGAATCCATAAACTTTTGCTTGATTGATGTTTTGTGCAAGTATGCTTTTAAAATTAAGTCTTTTAAGATGATATTCATAACCGTGATTTGAAGGCTTTGAAAAGAGCCTTAGAGTCTGCCTTGGTTATCACAATCTTGAATATGTCTTAAACGAATTTTTTTAAAATCATATGTTGTAGAAAGTCATCTTAGGGTTTTGGCATAAACCTCAAGTAAAACTTTGTGTATTAATTTCACGAATTGGATATAAAAAGTTTTTATGAAAACTTATGTTATAAAGATGAGTGCATGCATCTTTATACATGTTTTGATTTTCACATCAAAAATTTATACCCTAAAATTTAAGTTATATGCCATCTAACTATAAGAAACACTTGAAGTTATTATTTAGTAAACGTGAGACGCAGGCTAAAATTTTAATGACAAGGTAAATTTCGAGTGTGCGTGAGACCACACATGGAGAATTTGCAGTTTCTAAGTTAGACGACTTAATTAAGTTGATGCGTGAGACCTAGAGCTTAAGGCATGAGATGGGATGAAACATGCTTACATGATAAATTGATGAATCAATTTGATGTAAATCCCATAATGATCTAGGAATTGGAAAAGTGTTTGCCAATTATTGTTCGACAGATTACCATCTTTTATACTTTCACCACTAGCAGATCAACTGATGTGGTGGAATCTATGTAAAGTTGGATCCTAGATTTTCAAGAAAATATGTTGGTTATATGAATATAACCTTGGGTATTATATTTTCTTGGAAATATAAATTATCGAAAATATTAAAATTGAATTTTGTAAATTCTTTAAATGTATTAATGCAACTCAAAACCGTAAACGTATGTTATTCTTTTAATTGATCTACACCCGTTAGGGTTTATGGTTAGAGTCAATGTTACAAAGAGAATAAATATAGTCTTCTTTCCATTAGAAGAAGTGTGAGACTTAAATCCTAATCCTTTTCATGAATGAGAAAGGTATAATAGGATGATTAGAATTGTCTAAATTCTAAATACGTAACTCATAGCAAAATTTAATAGTAAGATTATTTGCACTGTATGAGTTATTCAATTAGAAGCTAGACTGATTACTGCATAATGGTAAAAGACAAATTAGATTATTTTATCTAGTTGTTTTGATTTGACCATTTAAAGATACTACATACAATTGTTGGAATGGTAGATCTATACAGGAAGAAATTGCATGCCCAAGCCTTTTCAAGTTAATAATTTGGAATGTGATGAATCACATTTATATAGTAGATTACATTCTTTTATAACCTATATAATTGTTTGAATGGGTTTTCTTAAAAGATGTAGGAAAGTAAATAGTACACTATTTCTTTCACTGATTAATGAAATATTTACATTGTTGTCAAATTCAGTGGGAGTATTGTGTTCTTATGAATGAATAAGGGATTATTATTATGTTCTCTAATTCAGTGGAAGTTACAAGACTTACTGTCTTGATTGTAACTTAGATTATCTTTTGAATATCTCAAGGTAATTACTTTCCAAATATAGACACTAATATTTTCAAGGATAGTCATGTGCGTTTCCTTGATTGATTGAGTAAACTCTATATCTACTGAGTTATGTTAATGACACAAATCATATTGTTCAAATTAACAAACGCGTGCGTGTTGTTTATATGATACATGGTGTTGTACCATGCACAAGTGGGAGAAATCTTCATTATGTGCAAAGTACAACACATGAGCATATGATTTAAAGGACTCTCTTAACTGCAAAGTAAGAGATTATAATTCTAATTAGATTAATAAATCTAATCTTAGAAACACTTGGTGTTGAAATTTAGTAAACGTGAGACGCAGGCTAAATATTAATAACAAGGTGAATTTCCATGTATGCGTGAGACCAACATGGATAATTTACAGTTTCTAAATTAAACATCTATTAGAACATGTGTCAATATGATAACAAGACAACTTCAACTATAATATTTATGTATTATTGGAATGACATAAATGCATGAAGTAATATAATACTACTTCAATAATTATGTATTCTAAGAATGACATAAATAAATGAAGTAGTGTGTTAACTTGAAAATATTATTGAAACCAAATGATGGTGTTCAAAGATTACTTTAATTATACATGTTTATACTTTATTGTATAGTTATAAATATGAAGTCTTCTAAGTATTACAAGACTTATAATTAAGTAAGACGTTAGCTTGTTATGGTCTTTTAACTAAGACATATACAAGAAGTCATTGAGTTGATCAATGATTAATAACGTATAGTGGGATTATAACAAGTTTATGTTTTATAAGACATAAACATGAAGTGACTTGATTAATAAGTACTTGGGTTATAAAGCATGCAGTTGGCTTGAAAATACTATTATACCATTAAGTTGATTTAGTTGGTAAATAGGTATGCCAACAGGAATATGGTTATCTTATATATATATTGTTAGATCTTCTTACAATATTAATTCTAATTGAAGTACCACATATGGATAGTATGTTCAGTTAGGGAATCAAACTCTTGTTAGATTGTTTGATTGAAGATAACTATGATTTCTTTTCTTCTAAAAGTTATCAAGGTTAGAAATTGAGTATGGCTTGAATATACTCAATTAAACTCCTAGAAGATTAATAAGACGTTATTGATGTGATGAATCACATTATGTCTTAAAATTGAAGTTCTGAATTTGTTAAGCTACTTATGTGAAGGTTATTAACAAAGAACTATCAATATGTATTTGTAATGTCCTAAAAGAGAACGCTGGATTGTTGCTCTAATTGCTAAGTAGTTATAGATAGTCTCTATATTGCTAAAGGCAAGTGGGAGTATTTTATCTTGAAAAGATAGAATTACAAGATACATAATCTTCTAAAACTACACTAGTTAAAATCATGATGAGGCTTACCATGTAAATGATAAACCTCAAGATGATGGAATTATCATTCATAGATCCACTTGGATATCTCATATATTTAATGAATATACTGACGATTATATGATGTAATATTACCAAAATAATGAATTGGGTAAATTGCTCATAATATGAATGTTATAGATGCTGTTCATAAAGATATTCAAATTTAGAAAATTTGGTTTATCTTAATTCTTAATAGTTAGAGAATGATGATGAGTTTATTCAAAGATAATGTAACCCTAGTGGTTTAAATCTTTGTGAAATAATCATATGGACAAAATTGTACACATATCTTAATGCATGTCTTATGACAAGATTATTAATCATACTTAAGCAATTAACTATGATTGAATACTCTTTCCTAAGCACATTAAAGATACAAAGATGATAAATTGTCATATTTATATGAATATGAAATTTGACAATGAATATCAAAAACCCTTCTTGAATAATTACTTGAGCAAGGACGATAAGTAATCAAAAGGTGTTTATGAATTCAAGAAAATCTTTGGAAGTGTACAAAGTGCAATAATCCATGAATGGATAAATGCATGCATCTAGGAAATTATTCTTATGATAAATTATTAAATCTATGTTTAGGTTTATAATTAAAATAAGGGAATTTCTAAGTATTCCTGAAAGCTAGTGGGAGTATTATGTTTGATTTACTAAATCATATATGTCGTATAACATATAAGTAGTTACATTCCATATAAGTGAAATGTTAAGACTTAGTTTGGAATGAAACTGTATGTGAAAGATTTAGAAAATAAAACATACAACCTTGCAACAAAAGTTTATTATTTAATAAACATGTGCGGTAAATGATTCTAATAGAATATGATATATCATTTAGAAAATGGATATACATATTTTTAAAGATAGTACATGAATAAAAATCTAAGTTTGACTGAAGGATTTTCATGTGCATTGTATTATTGTTGTATCATGCTTAAGTGCTTAAATGATTTGACAATATTTGATATCCAATTAAAGGTTATTATATAACTTGTGTAATAGATATTCTAATGGAAAATGTTTGAAATTAGAATAATGATCCTCAACCTGGAATAGCTCCTAAACATTACACTATGGATATTAAGTTTACGAAAATTTTAAAGAGCATATTGTGTTTAATATACAATGATGCTGGTTTAATTAAGATGACACTCCATAACTAGTCATGAAGGATTTCATGAGAACTAGTTGTGCTCAACTAAGAGCATAGTTGCATTAAACATTAAAGAATTAGAATACTTTAAACTTTAAAAGGTTTGGAAGTTTGATTGTCATAAGTTGATGATTGAGGATATCACACCATTTATGAAAAATTATGTGGCTATATCAAGATTGTTGGATTTACACATACAAGAATTTTAATTATTTAATTCTTGAAGGAAGTATTCTCAAAATTCGGATAGATCAAAGTTAGTTGAAATAATGCCTTGTCAACAAGTATGATAGTCATTACTTGAGGCATAGTTGTCTTCAAGTTATTACTTGAGGCAAGATTCATTAACTAGAATTATCATGCATTGATCTATTTTGGTATTTGGATAAAGGACATTAAGCAATTATTATTTATAATGAATTAAAGTACTTAGTACGTTTGTTTTCATTAATAATAAATTGTGTCCTATATTTGCATGTTTAAAATCCGTGAATAACTAATATTATTCTAAATTGTCCATTGTCGATTAATGATATGGGAATATCATTAAACTAAGACAAATCTGAGTATTGGTTAAGAATATACTTGAAAGTATATTGATGCGTTGACATACCAATTTCACATGATATTCGATGAATTGAATATAGGACTTATCCCAACTACATGATTTTACTTTATGGATCTTGTCAGTAAGTAAATCATGAATTTGTTATCCTCAGACTTGAGATACCAGATAAGAGTCATGGATGTAGTGCATTTTTGTGAAGCAATCTACCGCTCACCGTAACAGGGAGTTATAAGGGTTGTTTTCAGAAGTGTTGCAAAGTTCATGGGTTATTCTTGTAGTCAAGAAAGAATTTGTTCCTTCTGATTTGTTCAGAAGTTTAATACTGCTGGGCCCCTCGTAGGGTTGACAAGATGTTTGCGTGCGCACGCCCAAAGTCTATCTGGAATACGTTCAGATGTTTTGGTAATCTTGCTCAATCATAAACAACGAGAAACAGAATTGTTAATTAAAGAATGACTAAGATCCATATCTTTATTAACGTGGTATTAGAAACAAAAGGATGATAATAATAATGATGAATCATTATAGGTTTTTTCCAGGAAACCTTCCTCGAGTTGAACTAGGGGCATTGGAGTGTTGCAAGACGCCAACCAATGTCATTTTACTATTAATAGATATCCAAGTGGGAGCTGTTGGAATATTGGATAAATATTAATGAGTTAAATGTCTAGTATCGAACCCGAGACCTCGGGATTGCACACATTACAAACGAGAGTCAAAGATTAATAAATATTAATTGTTAGTTATATTTATTAATAACACAAGTTTAAGGATTAATGATCGTTAGTTATTAAATGTATGGACTAATTATCGTTAAAGAGAAACGGAAAGGACTAGATTATAAATTAGATGACAAGAAGGATCCGGAACACCCTTTGGTGTGCATGGCCGGTCGAACCAAGCCCAAAGGGTCGACCCATGTCTTTGTCTTGCTCTCCAAGATTTAATCTAGTATAAATACAAATCAAAGGGTTATTGTTTGGTGATCTTTTGTGCACACACAATACCCTAAATTTGTGTTTTTCTCTCTTGTTTATTCTAGTCAATCGAATCCCTAAACCCTTAGGGTTTGATCGATACTTTTGATATAAAAATAATACTTGTGTTTAATCTTGCAATTAATTTGATTCGGTATTAGTTTGTGTGCACAAGAACAAGGTAACAACATACTTTTGTTGTTATCAAGGGATCGATTAACAAAACGGTAAGGGGTTAATCATTGATCCATATAAACCCTAATTAGGGTTCTTCATATTGTTAAAGACAATTGCTTTTGATTCTTGTTCGGGCTAGAATCACCACGGTACGTTCCTATTTAATTTATGTTAATCTTTTATGTGTTATAGATGTTCCTACGCTTCCGCATATGTGTTTACCTGTTTATATGATTGTCATGGTTATTAAATTCTAACACTTTAGAAACAGTACCCACCACAAATGCAAGCACAAGATCATGCAATTTCACACACTCAGTGTGACGCCTATCACCATCCATCAACAGGTTTGCATTTTTGAGATTGCTCACACTTGTTTGTGTGCTGTCTCTAGCATCTCCTATTGAAGAATCTTGTTCTAAAAGTTTTAGTCCCCATGCATATCTTGTCAGATCTTCTATCGGAATATTATAATCCTCTGGGAACATGCCACAAAGCAGAAAAATCACTTTATCATCATGCACTAAACTCTCGTAGCTTATCTTAATTATTTCTTGCACGTTCTTGTCCAGATCATTTTTCTTCAGACGCTTGAGTGTACGCCTCCATACAAATTTCTTTTGACATTTAAGAGTTGCAGCAATGAGTTTGATTGCAAGCGGCAAATAACCACATTTTTTTACAATATCATATCCTATTTGATGGAGATCGCGATCATATTCGACTGAAATCCCTGCGATTCGACAAAAGAAATTCCGTGCTTCCCCCTCCTCCAAGACATCAACTCTAACTATTTCAAGAACAGAATCAGCATCAATTGCAATCTGTTGGCAAATATTTTCATCGCGTGATGTGAGCAACAATTTGACCCCATTTGTCAAAGGACTTCCTAATCCGATATCTTCAAGTTTAATCTTGCTCTCCTTCCACACATCGTCCAATATAATCAGACTCCTTTCTTCACGCTCAGCAAATACTTTAAATCTTTTGGAAAGTTTAGTTGCCATTAGCGTTTCATCAGTTTCGGTTAGAGGTTCGCCTGTGTGTGCTGCTATGACCTTCTGAATTTTAAGCAAGTTGGGAGTTTTCCCAATGCCTACATCCACGATCCACTTAAACAGCTTGTTATCTTCTGCAGCCCCTTTCAGTTGGTTCATGAGCATGGTTTTCCCCACACCACCCATTCCACACAAGGCTATCACTCGAGCTGCATCATCATCATTTTGTTGAAGGAGCTTAAGTGCATCATTGAATATCTTTACTCTTGAGTTGAACAAAATTTGAGTATTTCCACCTGATTTTGATGCGGGGCTTTTGGAATCGACTCTTCCAAGAGGTATTTGAGCATCACGCCAGATGATGCTTTTGCTTTCTTCAATAAGACGTTCGATATCCTCGAAAAGCCTCAATGCATCTTTTCCTGCTTGATACCTCTTTTTTACATCAAAACATCCTATGTCGTTACTTGAAATTTTGTCGACATCTTCCTTGATCTCTTTAACTTCTTCCAACCACTCTGGTACACGAGCAGGTATCTCTCGATTGTTTCCACTGTTGTCTCTCATACGTTTTTCGTTATCAGCTCTTTGACCGTCCAAAACCTTCATTTGTTTTTTCATGCGCTCAACACGTTCACCGGAGGAAGTGAGGTTTCTCAGCTTTTGCGTAATATGAACCGTCAAAAGATTCACAACAGGACCAACGATTGCAGATACAAACTCCATTTTCCTGAGACATACGAAATCATGTAAACATAAATAGGGGTGGAAATTCCCAACAGCACACAAAAATGAATTGGTTTTGCCTGGGTCTATACAAGTTTCGGGTTGACCCATTAATAAAAACAGTTCATGTTTGTGTTTAGTGATGAGTTAACCGGGTCAAACCATCAACCCATTAGTTAGATAACCAGGCTACATGGGTGACGTTCGGGCCATAACTCCCACCTGCTAAAACAAACCAGCTAAAATAAAGAGAATGTTAATTATAGGGTCTGTTTGGGCTAGCTTTTTATTTTTTAGCTTTTCTGCTTGTTTATATAGAGAAGCAGTTTTGTGCCATCCTAACTGCTTCTGCTAATCTCCTAAAGTGTTTAATTTGTAACAGCTTATATTACTTATTTATATGCAGAAAAAATAAGCAAACCTAAATACACCGTGAGGCAGAGTCTTTTTAACTCAGATGTCCGCGACCTAACCGGGTGAAAGAAAACTTTGTATGTATTCATATTAAAGAAAGAAAGAAAACTTTGTACGTGTAAACGGAGATAATCAAATATGTTACAGATCTCACCAGTTGTCAAAAGAGGATCAAATAACAAATCCACACACAAGTATTTTGAGACCCGTGATGAGTTACTAATATAATACTGTACTTTTTTGAAAGTGCATACGCTGAGAAACAAATTTAGAAAAACAGATTTGTGTCACCATCTTTTACTTTTGATCAATGTATTTCAGTTCAACTTAATGATACGCAAACTTAAAAAAGTCACATAACGTGTAAAATACTAGGGAAAAAAGAAGTAAGAACTTATTAAATAATGGTGAAGATGTAAAATAATACCTTGATAACCAATGCAGATTTCACAGAACAATCAACAATCAGCAAGCAATGAGGAAGATGAACATAAAAAGTTTGACGTGAAAAAGTTGGTGTGAGGGTTTAAGACCAAATTTACACTTATCTCCTATGCAAGTCTTACAAACTAGTGTATAATAATAGTATCAAACTCTGAGCACCAACATACTTCCACTTGGGAGGCTTTGATTTTTAGAATGTAATTACATGAGTTCATACTTTTGATTGGAGCAAATGAAAAAACAAGTATAATTAAATTACAAAAAACCCTAATTCGGGTCAGGTCACAAGTTTAGATGAGTTTAAGTCTAAAGGGGTCCGGGTCTAGATGGGTCTTTTCAAACATGGGTCTAAATGGATCTGGGTCTAGATGAGTTTTGGTGGGGTTGACAAGCCGATTTTCATTTTTTCTTTTGAGTAAAATATGAAAAAAAAGTGAAGTAAAAAAAAAAGTAATTTTTAATTTGACCCATCTAGACTCATTGGGTAATTGTTATAACTGCACTTTCTATTTAATACCGAATATCTATACTACTATATAATGTATTTGAGACTTTTTATAATTAGAAATGCTTAAAAATTCAGACTTTTACTTACTAATTATGGAAACAATCATCCCTAACAATTACCCCCAACAATTTATAACCACTTCAACAACCACCCCCAACAATTTATAATCACCTCAACAACCACCCCAACAAGCACTTTCCACCATCCCACCTCCCTCCTCTTCACCCTAATAATCCGCCCCCGCATCGCGCGGGTACTTTTCTAGTATTGTCTTAAAATGTATTGAACTTTACGTTAATTCATCTAGTATAACACACGGAATTTTTTGATGAATCATATTTACTTTAGATGAACAAGTAGGGTTGGATCAGTTGAAAAAACCCTTGCCTCTTAACCTAGAGGTCAAGGGTTCGATCCTCACTCGCTCCAAAAAGGCCGGAGGTCCTTTTCTACCTTAGGTAGAACCGGAAGCAGCCTCTCTACCTTAGGTAGGGGTATGGTTGTCTACGTCTCCACCTCCACCATAGACCGTGGAAGACGGTATTGGGAATTACTTTACTTTACTTTTTCTATATTTACTTTAGATGTTATTATCTTTTTTTTTGTTTTTGTTTTTTTTATGAAAATAATGTATATCAATGTTGCGTCTAAAGACCTGATCAAAAATTGTTATGATTCACTACTTATGAATCTACTATTTTCACACTCGTATCTTCCTTTTTTATACGTTACTTGTTTTTATTACCGTAATCAAAATTGCATTTTGGTGACACCATTACAACATGTACATATTATTTGATTGTAACTCTTTTTTAAAGTCGTGCGGTCCATTTGATGATCTCTCTCAATTATTTGTTAGTCTATAAAAGTTGTTATGTTTGGGTTCTTGTATAATTAAAGTTAGTTTTATAAAGATGGTTTTTTTTTTTTTTTTTTTTTTTTTTTTTTTTTTTTTTTTTTACTGAAATGAATAGAAGGGGAGTGTTGATGACACAGAGTGATAAGGTCTCGTTCGCCAATTGGTGATTGTATAAATTGTCTTGCTGCCATCTTGTTAATCACCACCCATAGATTGAGTCTCCATTTTCATTTTTTAAATGAACCGGCTAGGCCTGGGTCTAAACAGGTTTCGGGTTGACTAATTAATTAAACAGTTCGTGTTCGGGTTAGAGGTGAGTTTAACGGGTCTAACTGCCTCATTCATGTGTAACATGTCTAACTGCCGGTCTGCACCAACTACACGGATAAGAATGTTTGGGAATGGTTTTTCAGCTTTTCTCTGCTTATTTTTAAGCATAAGTATTTTGTGTCATCCTAACTGTTTCTAAAAAATGGAGCTGCTTATTTCATAGTACTTATCTGAATGAAACTATTATTATTATTATTATTTTGAAATTCTAATATTTGACCTTAAATATACTGTATTAGATAAATTCAATTGATTGAAATTTCCAAACAAATAATTAGTGTTTTCGCCTGTTTTCTTAAGTTCTCATATGTTTTTGTCCGTTTTAATACGTTTTTGACCATTTTTCTTATGTTTTCATACGTTTTCATCCGTTTTTATACGTTTCTGTTTGTTTTCATACGTTTTCGCCCATTTTCTTATGTTTTCGCCCGTCTTCTTACACTTTTATACATATTCATCCATTTTTATATGTTTTCGTCCATTTTTATACATTTTTAAGGTTTAGTTTATGTTTTCATACAATTTTAAGTGTTTTTTATATATTTTCTTACGTTTTCATCTATTTTTATACACTTTCTTATGTTTTTATACATTTTCTTATATTTTCATACGTTTTTATCTATTTTTTATACGCTTTCTTCTGTTTTTATTCGTTTTCTTACGTTTTTGTATGTTTTTATACGTATGAAAACAAATACAAATGGTTAATAACAATAAAAACATATGAAAATGTATAAAAAAGCATAAAACCGCATAAAATGTATAAAAACGTATAGAACCGTACAAAAACATATAAGTTAATATAAAAATGGATAAAAACGAATGAAAGTTGAATGAAAACGTGTGAAAACGGATGAAAACATATAGAAACGGACGAAGATGTATAAAAATGGACGAAAACATATAATAACGGACGAAAACGTATAAAAATTGATAAAAATATATCAAAACATAAGAAAACTTATAAAGACGTATAAAAACGGACGAAAGCGTATAAAAACGGACAAAAACGTAAGAAAAAGGGCGAAAACGTATAAAATAGACAAAAACGTATAACACGGATGAAAAATGCATAAAAACGGATAAAACTGTGTGAAAACATAAGAAAAACCGACGGAAACGTATAAAAACGTAAGTAAACGGGCGAAAACGTATAGAAATGGACGAAAACGTATAAAAACGGATAAAAACATAAGAAAAATGGACGATTTAAGTAATTAACTCAAGTTAAAATTTAAAACATGTAAAAAATGTGATAACCTAGTGTAAAAGTAATTTTTACCAAATTTGAGCAAAACTTAGACTTTAGTACCTTAAATTGTTAAAAATAAAGTTGAGTGTGTCAATTAGATATTAGAGCATGCGGTAAGTTAACCACAAGCCCCGAGTTATAACATAACACACTTCATTTTAGGGTTGCGTTAACTTACCAAGCCCTGCGTTAAGGGCAAGGTAAGGGCAAGGCATGACCTTGAAGTTAAGAACTTAACGTGCGTTATGAGAGAACTTTGCTAAAAAAAATCATCCCACCCCCCTCTAACGGGGTTGAAATTGAAAATAATAATTTAGGTGAAGGTGAGTTAATGTGAGTTATAGGTGAGTTATGCTACCATGATGGAAAATGATGAGTTAAGGTTAAAAAGTTAAAGTTGATGTGGCGCTGACGTGACGGTGAGTTATAAGTTAACCGAAGGGCAACTTACCCAATGCTCTTACAAGTAAGTTGAGTAGCTTTTAATGCATTTTGCCCATATTATTATTATTTTGAAATTTTAATATTTGACCTTAAATATATTTGATTGAAATTTCCAGACAAATTGTTATTGTTTTCGAGAAGTATTACATTATTTTTCAAAATAAGCAAACCCAAGCACTAATTTTTTAAAGTGCTCATTCTTAAGCAATTTATAAGTACTTATTTATAATCATAAACATAATTAGAACAAAAATAAGAAACACCCTGATTATTTAGCATCCACTCGCATGTTTGGGAGTGTTTGGTTGCAATTTTAGTGTCTAACTATATTAGGTGACCGTGAATTACTAGCGACCAATGATGGCAATTCATATTAAGCACGTATAGGGGTTAGAAGTTGTGGTGTACACACTTGTTTGAGCTAATATGTGATTCCACAACAAGTCGTGGGGTCAAGGGGGAGCACTGCAAATATGTACCCTTTTTTTCCTGCCAAAACCCAACATGACTATTGGTTCCCACCAACTGTCACCAAGTGCTTTAACAGCCTAATTATTGGTCTCGTTTGAACTAGTCTTCTTGTGCCTAGAAACTAAATTAACCCGATATAGATTTCGTGCAACTCAAACATTAAAGTGTCAAAATACTTAATTTTGAAATTGAAATTAACACGATTCAAGCAAATTATTCAAGATTATCATCACAACCTTAACTCCAATTTCTAACAGTGTTGTGTCTGTTTTTTTTTTTTTTTTTTCTTCTTCTAACAGTGTTTTGTCTAAATTTGAAGCCATAACGTACAATTAAAATAAATAAAGGCTATTTTCTTCATTGAGGCTTTTTATCAAACATTGGTGGTATGCATGCATGTGTTCACTAAACACATTTCTAGTGGAAAATCACATCAAATAATTCATAAAAATGAGATTATAATAATACAGTCTATATCAAATACGTAAAAGCAATACAAATAAATAACAAAGATCTCACCGGTAGTTGTGAAAGAGGAACAACACCAAAATGAACGAAGTACGTGGTTTATCAAATGTCCAAAACAAACATAATTTTGTTTGGTTAAGCTCCTGATGATAATTAATAGAAGTTCTCCATGGTATAAACTAATGATGAAGCAATGTTATGCCATGGAATATGTTACTTTGCTTTTCTCTTCATTTTGCCATTACAAAGATGATACTTAGTCACAAGTTTAAGCAATGTTTAATGTTTGTTTAAGGAACTAATTTAGCTTTAAAGAAAGGGAAAGGTGTAGTATGTTTGAGGTCACCACATGCATTTTTTTTTTTAAATGGTCTAAAGTCTAAATATTGCTATAAAGGTGTTCATGAATTACTGCATTGCATGGATACAAGTAATAATTGAGTTGGTCACTCACACGTATGTGGCAAAATACGTCCTACAACCTTTTTTGTTACTTATGTGACTCTTTACTTTTTCTTTCCCTTTTTCCGTAGCCGAGTATCTTTGTACGTATGTGGCAAAATACGTCCTACAACCTTTTTTGTTACTTATGTGACTCTTTACTTTTTCTTTCCCTTTTTCCGTAGCCGAGTATCTTTGTAATGGCACATACGTGTGTAGGACGTATTTTGCCACATACGTGTGAGTGTTTTGTATAAAAATACTTATAACGTTTTTACACAAAACACTCACACGTATTTTGTGTGAGTATTTTACACAAAATACTCACACGTGTGAGTATTTTGCACAAAAATACTTATAACGTTTTTACACAAAATACTCAAACGTGTGAGTATTTTGCCACATACGTGTGAGTGTTTTGTGTAAAAACGGACAAATGCATAAAAATCTGACAAAAACGAAATATTAGACGAAAACGTAAAAATACTTATAATTGTAAACTTGTGGCTAACTGTTTTGTGTAATGTTTATGCATGTAACGAAAAATAATCAAATGTTAATAGTTTAAATTAAAATAAAATTAGTATCAAGAAATGGCTTAAGACACAATGTATGTTTCAAATTTGAATAATATACAATAATACAACAGAAGAACTATTTCTAAAATATATCAAAAGTTCAAAACAAATCAAAATTATAATATTTAATTTTAAAAAAGCTTAAAAAGAATTATGTGTTGTCCCGTCTTTTTCTACTTACACTTTTTCTAATCTCCTCCTTCAGTTATTGAGTAATGCTACAATCGCAAAAATTTTACAAAAAAATATTTACACAATGACATGTTATGTTTACTTGTGGATACATGAAAGAGAGAAAATTTAAAAAGAAAGAAAAAGAATTGCACAAATTAGATGAAATGTTATTTACGTAGATATGCTTTTGTAAAACTTTTGTTATTCTAGCATTTTTTTTCTTTTTCTTTTCATTAGTTACTACTCAATTTTCCCATTTAATTTTCCCATTTAACTTTCTTTTCTTTTTCTTTACTTGTTAACTTTCTTAGTATTCTATTTCAAAAAAAGGTTCTTAGTATTCACAATTATATAGAGTGTCCCTGATGCTTTAATTACCACCGAAATGGGCACAATGTTAGATGAAATGGATTAGTGGGGTCATTGATAACGCATTGTACCCGGTTTTGTTTCTTGATTATTTAAAATCCGGGCTCCCTATTTTAGTCGATGGGTACTCGACTACTCGCGAATAGTAGTGATCATATCCTTGACCATTACATTGACCTACATGAACTTTCGAGGTACCACGATTGTTGGGTAGGTTTGCAGTTTTTCTAGGCGTGTTTTTGGTTCTCCCATTTGTAATTCTGGGTTTCGTTGCGGTTCCGAAAATAGAACCATCCAGAGATGGTTGGTAATGGATTTACGTGTAATCAACTGGAATTTATATACTTAAACACGTTACTTTTGGAATTTAATTATTGGGACTCGATAATTACACTCGTGGGCAAAGTCGATAACCAAAAAAAACACTCCTGAAAGCCTTTTTGTACGCGTTAATCTTTGTTGTTTGTGGTTTCTTCTTCCCGTTACTCTTCCTAACCGGTGCGGTTTCGCTCGACCGTGACATTTGGAAAGACGGGTATTTTTCCGATATCACTATGACAGTAGGTGGGGTATGGTTAAGATGGTGGGTCCAAGCGGCCGGGTGTCGGACTGTCAAACATGTGTGTGTTTGTAACCGAAATGAGTAGCGACTCGTTAAAATGGGGAATGATTCCTGAATTTTCGCCAAACGGTCTCGTTACGGGACACAGTATATCGGAATTTTTTTTCTGCTTCCGGAGTGATTTTACTTTCACAATTGACTTTTCAAGAAATCGTGGTTGCTGAAAATTTCCTTTATTGTTTCGGTATGATTTTGGAGTCCATAGCTTTCGTGAGGTTATATAAGATACCGGTTGGGACAATTGGTGCGGTCCTTATGTGTGTTCCTCCGACAATATTAATTTATGTAATTTTGGCGTTATCAACGTTTAAGGATATGGGTTTGCGTGCTTTTGCTATAGTTATCGGGTTAGTTTTGCAGCCGTTTCTTAAGTACGTTGAGAAGAAAGATGGGTTAATTTCTCGACGAGTGCTGATCTTCCGGATCTTCATAATGCTCATGAGACTGAGTCTTTAGTGCGTTGACCATCAGTGTGACTAAAAAGTATATCTATGTCTAGATCTTATTTGTATTGTGTTGTATGATGAGTATAATTTGTTTCCAAAGCTTTATTATATTTTATGTCCTGACACGCAACTAATGTAACTAAACTTTGTATATTTCTCATATATAGATGAGGACTAGGGGTATTAATGACTCGTGTGTCAAGACTTTTACCGGTATTCAGCTCAAGCTCGAATGTTGCGTCAGAAACTTCGTTACAATAATATGTGTATACAAATGCTCATTTTTTGTTTGGACAAAATGTCATAAAAGTTTTAGTTAATACAAAGATTTCCATCAGGTTTCACATTTTGGGGGAAATTTATTATTTTTGTGGAACTTACCTCCCTTCATATGTGTAAAAGCAATCAAGCACTGCACACAACATATTGCAAACGATTTGATATTAAACGACCTCTTCAACAAAAAGTTGTAAATTTTGCTTCTAGCAATATCCAAAAAAACACAATCAAACAAGGCTACATATTGAAGGTCAATTAGTGAAACCATAACAACATCAAGCAACTCTCCTTACTACACTTCAACTAGTATTTTGCAACAGCACAAAAAAACAACACAATCCTGAGTCGACACCCATTAAGTGGCTTCAATTACACAATTGTGTTTTGGTCGAGTTTGTTTACGCGTCTCTAAACCTCAAAAGCACAAGCTTCTTTCTCTTGAAATGAGTAAATCCGTTCACCACCGACTACAATCCCATACATTTAGCAACTCTTCTCACATCTTCACCAGTATACTTAGAAAATTCCTTCCTCCTTCATTGCTTAAGATCGAGAAGAGGCTCTCAATTTCTTGTTTCCTTTTGAATCTGTCACAGTGACAAACGTGTTGTTACGCATAACTTTAACATGACAGATATCTGCAGTTTGGGCTCGTTGTTCATACCTCTCTCAAACTCCTTTAGACCAACCAATTGTATAGAATCATCCAAAAACAAACTTCATGCCCAAACTTCCCACGAATTTAGACATATCGTTATGCGAAACACACGAGTTGAACCTCTGTAGAGTTCTGAAGTTCCTGTAAAATTGCACACATTTTGTAAATATGTTAAATAAGAAAGAAGGTATATAATGAAAATATAACTTCTATCCATGTTTCTGTAAAAACATAATTTTGGTTCTTGACAATACAAAAATTTGGGGAAAATTACTATAGTTTAAAGTCATACTATACTGTCCACATAATTAAAACTTGAGTAAAATTACGATCTGTTCTCTATCATCGATTACTGTAACATTGTCATAAATTTATACCTTTCAAGTGAAGTTACTTCACTAACATCTCAAGTATAAACATTTACAATATCTACAAACCTGCAAGTGGGTTATTAGATAACAAATTTGTATAGTTACTGCACACATACGAATAATGATATGTCATATCCAAAAATATGTACGAGCACTAATTTTCAAACAAGTACTTCATCTAGTGCCTGCAATTGCAATGTTTGATTAGTTAGTTTAAGAAAATTGTTTGAATATTTGTGTGAACCCAAATCAAAACACTTCATTTGTGATGATGACGAAACAAGTCTTTTTAACACGAAAACTTATCAGATAAATATGTTACAGTTTGTAATGAGATACCCCAAAAAGAATAGGCCACAACATTCATGGAACACTGGTACTGGAGCATATTATTTTCACCATCCTATTTCTACAACCATATATTCTAAGGTTAGGCAGTTGACTCATCCTTTTGTTGTTGGTCTCTTCTTAGTCACTAGTTGAGAATGAGATTGGTATAAAAAAATTCCCTAAAATAGGATGCTAAACGAGGTACTCACTGCACGTTTTCTAATTGATTTTAGTTGACTTACTTTGGTGAGTCCCCTCCTCCCCTACTTCAGTTATCTAGTTTCTATTGCTAGGAAATGGTTTGATTACCACAAGTGAAGTTTCAAGCCTATACGTTTTAATTAAAGGTCATTATTCCGTTATAAAATTAAACTATCACTAAAGATTAAAGGCGCACTTTTTATTTCTAATGGATATAACCATTGCCCAGTTACCTTTGCCTTTCAAAACATCTATCCATCTTGATTTCTTTTTTTTTCCCAACCACTATCAAATTGCAGAGTTCAATTAAATACAAGATCTCATAATTATTTTCAAACACATGTAAATAAGTAGCCAATTAAAACATACGATATAGCTGATGAACAACACCAATAGCGATCCAATTGACTAAAAATAGTCGCACCTACTGCATCATAGATCCGGTTTATTACAATTAATACTTCCAATTCAAAATACCCATTTACCTATAATCCTACGCATTATCATATAAATCAACAGAGTTTATTACACAAATAAAAAGCATAATTTGAATAACTTGCCTGAAAACAGATACTGATTCTGCCAATGAACAATCGAGATGAGATTCGTTGTGAAGACCATTGGATTGAGTTGGTTTCAAAGATGAAGGAGTCATGAAGCGTTAGAACAACTTTTACAGATTCAGTCCCTCTTTCTTATGGTAAGACAGAATTTCACCTTTTACCATTTGGTAAAGTTTTTTATAACGGAGTTCAGCCTATTGTATATATTATACTTCCCATCATCCTCTGTACTAATTGCATATAGCTTTGGAGCAGACAAATCTCCCTTGGTGAAAATCCTCATTTCTCTACACCAATCAATTTGCAAGGTATCCAATGATGGAAATTCAAAAGCTTCCTTTTCTATGCAAAATCCCTCCAGCCTGTAAAGTCCAACAAGTTTTAAGGACTTTAAACAAGGAAAATTCACTATGGCATCACATTCTTCTTCTTCTCCCTTCACAATTACCTTCATACTGTCGCACGAACTTATATGTAGTTCGTGGAGTTGCAATAGACTACCAACCATGGAACATGTAAATACATATTCTAAACTATCACATCCACAAATAGATAGTCTTGTTAGGTTCGGAAACTTTAATACTGTCCCCTGCTTGCTCTTCCATATATACTTGAGACTATATAACCCCCATAAGTCCACTTGTCTCAAGTTTGGAATTTCAGCAACAGTTTGTGAATCAAATATCTCCTCAATGTCATCACATCTACTGAAATTAACAGTTTCAAGCTTTTCTAGTTGTAGCAACTTATTGGATGAAAAAAGACTATGTCCACCACTGGGGTTATAATCCATATCCATTTTGATCAAATTATGAAAAGACCAAGGAAGCCGTTCCATAGTAGTATGGCGATGTGAGCTTGTACTTTCATAACTCGGTAATCGGGCCTACAAGGTCAAAAAAAAAAGAAACCACAAGCTTAAGACAGGGATAATTGTACGTATAACTTTGGTAAATGATAAAACTCCAGATGTGAGTAAAATAAGGCTCTAGCTACATGATTCTTACTATTTTGGGTTTTGTGGATCACATACATAACCGAACCATTTGTATTTGTTATTTTATTACTTTCGATCCAATAAATAAGTTGTAATTTTGATGAAAATTATAATTTATAATAAGGCCTTACGAGAGGTGAGTAGATTTTTCTTTTCTATTTTTTTTTTAAAATAGAAAATATACCTGATGTGAGGTGGTGGTCACATGAAAGTTAAGGCCACATTCATAACTATGTTTGCCTAAGCTTGTATTTATGAAGTTAAGCTTTGGAGCTGTAGACCGTCCATAAGTGAACACCGTTATCTGTGGGCATTCACTGATCGCAACCTTTTCCAATGTTGGCCACGAGAATTCATTCTTCCCCAAGAAGAAACCCACAAAGTTTGGTAGATTGACTAGTGTAAGGGACTTCAAATGAAGAAAGTCCACCACAACAGATGTCGTTGTCTGCTCTCCATTTTCTTCCGTAACAATGACCTCCATTGTCTTGCAATCCTTCACCTCTAACTCTTCGAGTTGCGTGAGGCTTTCAAGAGTTGAAAATGAGAATATATGTTCCAAAAGGTGACACCCTTGAATTTTCAAGATCTTTAGTTTTGGGAGTTTGAGCATCGTAATATATTCTAGCCTTGGAAGTGACTTTCCAGTATCTGTATCAGTACCACTCTTGTTGTTGATCTCTTGAATTTCAAACACCTCTGTCATCGATTTGCAATTTGTTATTTGCAGCACCTGAAGCTTTTGCATTTGTCCTACAGCATACCATGGAATCACACTTGACAATGCATCACAATCTGTTATATTTATCTCTCTAGCGTATTGGCATAAGGACCAAGAAGTTTGAGATAACTGAAAAAAAAATTAAAAAAAAATGAGAATTTAATTATATAATTAACATAGCTAATAGTATTAACAAAATTAACCAAACTTTAGTTTAGTCACTGAATATATAGGAAAAATACCTTACGCTGGTCATGAATGTCAGTAGATATACCATTGGCACCACCACCAATACACTTGAAATTTCTGAGTTTTGTAAGCTCAAGAATGTCTAAATGAGGGAAGAAAGTGGTGGTTGTGTGGGAATATAAAGACGAATCTTCATCATCTCTGTTTGAAACAACCTCTTCAATACCATGACACCCTCGTATATCAACTTTCTTTAGGTTGGAAAGAAGTTTCGCCATGAGAGGTGAAAACAAGTACTTGATGCTATTGCACCAGATAATTTTTATGGTTGTGAGGTTGTGGAATGAGGACTGTGACTGTTGTTTTGGAAGATGTAAGAATTCATTCCAATTGCACTTCCACACATGACTCATCCTCTCCAAACTATAGAAGTTCAATTTTTCAAGATAGGGGAGTATGAGAGGTTGTTGAGTATTGTGAGCTGGTTCTCTAGTAGTTGGGCTTATTATCTCAAAGACCACCTCCACAGCTTTGTAGTTGTACAAAGAAAGTTCACGAAGGTTATGGAAAGTGTGTGATAGATGGAATGGGAGTGCCCCTTTAGATATATCATCATTTGATTCTTTCCCAGGTATAGATAAAACATCAATCTGCATCATTGTTTTAGTAATAAATTCCATGGACTAAAATTGGATAGAGTTCATAACTGCACCAAACTTTTGACAAATATATAATTTTGGAAAAAGTAAAATCCATGGATTATTTGGATATGAGAAATAAATAAACAAGAGCAAATTACAAAAACAGTCCCTGTAGTAAAAACTATGGATTTAGTCCCTAACTTTAAAAAAATGTAACCATAACCTTGCTTTTGAAGTAAGCACACCATTCTTCCCTAATTTTAACGACCGTTTCACAGAAGCAAGCACAACTATTACCAAGTTTTGATCACTTGTCACTCCACTCACTCTAGCATCAAGAATCCAATACTATACTTGCCATTATTCAAAATTCAGAGTAAACATGTCTATCTGGCTCTAAAATTTCACTCATGAATGGTTGATTCGTTGCTTTAATGTTTAAAAGTTAACTAGATATTTTGTGTATGTACTTTGTTTTCAAAGAGTTTCAAGAGGTATCCACCATATGGACCTTCTTAACGCTATATATTAATGAATGACAGTGCAATTGACCAAAAGAGTAACAAATGTCAAAAGTAAAGACTATACTTGCCATTATTCAAAATTTAGCGACAATATAAGTAATTTTTGGCAAATTAGAGGAACATATTTGTACATTACTCAAAAAACAAATTAGAAATATTTGGGTATTCTCTGTTTTTCTTTAGATAAATGAATTTCTAAGGTGAAGAAAACATGTAAAAAGGCCACAACCGCTAGTGGTTTATTCAAAATGTCTAGAAATTTTATTCAAATATTAGTATTTTATCTAGTTCAAAAATGATAAAATTTAGGGATTATTTTATGTAAGTTTTTAAATATTAAGTGCAGAGTCGTACCTCTTGATCTTGTTTACTCTCAACCAACTCATTGTTTATCCCACTTTCTCTGCCGTAGATTATAACTTCTTTGAGTGCTCTCATATCCAAATTGGTTGTGGCAGGTGTGATTATATTTTCAAACCTCTCACAATCTTCAATACGTATGCTTTCAACAGCTTCAAAGCCATGAATCAAGTTATTTCCAGCATCTTTTATCTTCCACACCTCTCTAAGATTCCCTAATCCTTGCAAAATAATGCTTCTCAACCTGCTGCTGCTAACTTTATCCATTTCACCAACACTACCCATGTCGATGTCAAATATAACTTCAACTGAAGCACAATTTATAACTTGAAGCTCTTCTAGATTATTGAATAATGGCATTGGATTTCTTGGGAGAAGATTCACAAGACTATCACATTCCCACACTTCAATCCTTCTCAAGCTGCTGCTACAAACCTGTTCTTCACTTTTTCCAGCACGTCCCAAGTCACCGTTAAATAACACTTGAATAGAACCACAACTTTCAACTTTAAGCTCTTGTAGATTATTCAGGAATGGGAATGGATTGTATGAAAAAAGCTTCACAAGACTATCACATCTCTTCACTGTAATGCTTCTCAAGCTGCTGCTAAGGTGTTCGATTTCAACAAAATCCATGTTGAACATGACTTCAATGGAACCACAACCCTCGACCGTAAGCTCTCTCAATTGGCACAGTTTACTAATACTGAACTGAAGAGGCCATATCTCCTTCAAATTCTCCATATCAGAAACTAACAACTTCTCCAGCTTAGGAGTCGCATCCTGAAAATTATTTAAGATTTGTCATCCATTAAAAATACCCACGTCTTTTCGAACCACTGTTAGTATAAAAGATTGTTAATATTGTAATTTAAAAATAAAAGACATACTTCTTCATGAAAAAAAGATTGCACACGGGAAATATTACTCGACACAGAAGATGATGCACTACTGGGATAAATGCTCGTAAAACTCTGAAGGCCTTCAAGTTTCAACTCCACAAGACGTGGTAGCTCAATTACATAATCGTTATTGCAGAAACACAACAAATTTGGTAGTTTATCCAACCTGAGATACTTTAAGTTTGAAAACTTATTGAATCCATTATCCCCAGTATCAGTATGTATGACTGCTTCCATAATAGGGCATCTGGAAATGTACAGATACTCAAGGTTTGACAAGTTTGTTGCAACACTCGGTGTGAAAAGGTACTTCAATTCTGTACATTTTGAAACTACAAGGAGTCTTAAATTGTAAAATGAAGAGTATCCACGAGCAGGATGTGGAGATTCCACATCAACATCTTCAAGAGTATTCATACCATTCACTTCTAAATAAAGTGCATCCGTGTTCTTAAACAACTCACTGATTTTAGAATTGAATAGTTCTTCTCTGTTGGTGATGAGCTTCAAGCTGTTTAGATACGAATGCGTGTCAAATTTACTTGTGTGCAGCCTGTCTCTAACTTCTGAAAAATAACATCCCAGTGAGAGCTTGAATCTTTTAAGTCTCTCATAAGACATGTTCTTCATACTAGCATTGTTATCAATAAATTCAAATTCTAATGCACAAAGGTTCTCTGAACGCTCTGCAAGTTCACTAGAGTTATTGTCTGTGAAGCAGAGTGCACTTTCTCCAAGACTTCTCATATAAAGCTCTTCAAGTTTCACTAAGCTTTTTAAGACACCATCCTCTATAACAAGATTGTAACAACCTGTTACATCCAGTAATCTCAGCTTCTTCAGTTTTCCGAATGTGGAAGGTAGGATTGTAATGCTAGAGTTAGCAAAGCTAAGCACTTCCAGATTCGAAAGGTTTCCAATACAGGTTAAATCAAACATCAACGAGCATTCATTGAGACAAAGAGTTTGAAGGTTGGTGGAGCAATGAAATGATGTTGGAACTACTGGATACTCCAATTTCTCAAATGCTATAACTTGAAGCTTTTTCATTCCTTCATAAAAGTCTAGAGGAAACCTTAGCGACTCGTTTCCGTGCATAAATTTCAAAAGTGAAAGGTTTGGAAACTTAAATTCGCTAGGAAACTCAGACATACCATTGCATGCTAACGAGATTCGCTTACAAGAATGGCTCTTATTAACATCTTCACTCCAATTTGAGAAATCATCAGGGTAAATGATCCAGCATCCATCCTTATCACTTTTAGAAACAATACTTACCACAAATGCAAGCACAAGATCATGCATTTTTACACACTCATTGTGATCACTATCACCATCCATTAACAAATACGCATTTTTGAGATTGCTCACACTTGTTTGAGTGCTATCTCTAGCATTTCCTATAGTAGAAACTTGTTTTAAAAGTTGTAGTCCCCATGCATATCTTGTCAGATCTTCTATAGGAATATTAGAGTCCTCCGGGAACAAGCCACAAAGCAGAAAAATTGCTTTATCCTCGTGTTTTAAACTCTTGTAACTTATCTCAATAATTTCTTGCACGCTCTCATCAAGATCATTTATCTTCAAACGATCTAGTGTATGTCTCCATACAAATTCCCTTTGACATTTAAGAGTTGCAGCAATGAGTTTGATGGCAAGGGGCAAACATCCACATTTTTTAACAATATCACATCCTATATGATACAGATCACGATTATGCTTCTCTGAAATCCCTGCGATTCGAGAAAAGAAATCCCGTGCTTCCCCCTCCTCCAAGACATCAACTCTAACTACTTCAAGAACAAAATCAGCATCAATTGCAATCTGCTGACAAATATTTTCATCGCGTGATGTGAGCAACAACTTGACCCCATTTGGTAAAGGACTCCCTAATCCAATATCTTCAAGTTTAATCTTGCTCTCCTTCCACACATCGTCTAATATTACCAAACTCCTTTCTTTACGTTCTGAAAATACTTTAAATCTTTTGGAAAGTTTAGTTGCCATTAGCATTTCATCAGTCTCGGTTAGAGGTTCGCCTGTGTGCTCTGCTATGGCCTTCTGAATGGCAAGCAAGTTGGGCGTTTTCCCAATACCTACATCCACAATCCAATTAAACATCTTATTATCATGTGCAGCTTCTTTCAACTGTTTCATGAGCGTGGTTTTCCCCACACCACCCATTCCACACAAGGCTATTACTCGAGTCTTATCATCGTCAACTTGTTGGAGGAGCTTCAATGCATCATTGAATATCTTTACTCTTGAGTTGAACACATTTTGGGTATTTCCACCTGATGCTGATGTTGATGTCGGGCTTGTGGAATCGACTCTTCCAAGAGGTATTAGATTATCACGCCAGATGATGCTGTTACTTGCTTCAATAAGACGTTCGATATCCTCGATATGCCTCAATGCATTTCTTCCTGCTAGATACTTCTTTTTTAAATTGAAGCATCCAATGTCATTACTTGAAATAGTGTCAACATCTTCCTTGGTCTTTTTAAAATCTTTCAACCACACTAGTGCAGGCTCAGGTATTTCTCGATTGTTTAATTCGTTTTCTTTCATGTGACCTTCGATCGCAACACTTTGACTTTCCAAATACTGCATTCTGTTTTTCATGCGCTTCACATGTTCCGTGGAGGAAGTGAGATATCCCAGCTTTTTTGTAATATGAGCCGTCAAAATATTCACAACAGGACCAAGGATTGCAGATACGAAATCCATTTTCCTGAGACATAAGAATTATGTAAGCAAAACTAGAGGTGGATATTGAGATAAATTAACTGGTTAGGCCCGGTCTAAATAGTAAAGTAGGTTTGGGTCAATCCCCTAATAAACAAGTCGTGTTCGAGTTACAAGGTAAATTAATTAGGTCGAACAACCAACCGATTCTACCTAAAAACCTATTTAGATAATCTGGTTAAATAGGTTGTGTTTAGGTCACATGTAATAATGATGATGATGATGGAAAAGTCAAAAAATGCATAATATGGTGCTTTTAGTGTATTAAATTCATTACCCATATGCATAACCAACTTTCAATTTTTGTCTCAAAATACATAATTTGACCGATTCATTTAGGTTAGCGATGATGTGGCGTCTATATGGCATCCAAGTGTGTCTCAAAAAGGATTTTGATGTTCATTTTGAGGGGTGAAAAGGGACTATTGGTATAAGATGATGATAGTGGTGACTGGTTTTAAAGTTCCAACTGTATGATTCACCGTATTTGGTTGTGGTTATGGTGATGGAGTAATGGTCACTAGTTTAAACCGTCAGTGAAGATGAAATGAGTTGGTGACAATGATGAAGGTTTTGAACAATGAGGCACCGATTGTTATTCTCATTTCTATTCTGTTGTATTTTTTCTCAGAATAAGAGATGATGATGATGATGATGATGATTATTATTTATTTTTACGTAACGTACGTATTGGGTTTGGGGTTAGTCACTCGTTTGGTTTCCCATGTTCATTAATGACCCCAAAATGTGATCGGAGTCATGAGATGGGTAACACTCACGATGCAACTAAAGTGTTAAAGTTAGAATTCACTTGACTAACTTGGTCTATTCCAAGGGAATGAGACCAGTATTTATAGAGTTGCATTTAAGGTATTGTGCCACCCATAAATCTCATCTATGGTTGAGAATGATCCACGTGGTGGACATCCAAAGGGGGAGATAAGAATAACACATGTCGTGATATTCTTGGCTTAGCTAGGTGCATGGAATGATCCATGCACACGTGATGTTCGCAGCATTACCTTTGCACGAACGAGGTACTGACACGTGTTTGTACGTCGTGACAGTGTTGGAGTGAGTTCCAGGCCTTTTGCTTCGTGACCGCCTTGGTCAAGCCTTTAACCCTGTCAAGGGAACTTACTTCCCAAGCAAGTATACGGTGGGTTTTAGCCTTAGCGGACATGTTCCAAGTGTATGGACTCTTTTTAGTATGTCTGTCCTTCTCGAAAAATGATGTGATGTGTCTTAGGCTACATTTTTATGATGACCGCAGAGAGTGTAGCCCGTGGACACACAATTACCACTTTTTAACTAGACCTATCCAAGCGTTAGAGGTATTAAATATAAGGATTGATTGGGCGGAATTTTTTTAGTTGTCATCTTCTCTTTCTGCCTTGTTCATCGAGATAATTATTTCAAATGTTTGAAATGTGCGCGTTGTTTGCTCTGTTTGCAGCCACGCGATATGTTTTCAACTGCCTTGCCTGTTTTCCCAAGCCTGGTGGGTCCTTTTCCAAACACACGCGCCCCTGTTTGGGGTGGCTTAGGTGTTGGACAGGCATTTGTAGGCTCGAAAAAGTTTGGGTAAATAAACTGATGATACCTTTTCAAAAATAAAAAAATCTTCACATTTCGTTTTTTGATTTTTATCTTATGTTGAGTTTCATTTTATTTGTTTTGAAAATCTTCTTGATATTCTGTTTGTCTTTTGTGATTCGTCGATTCTATGGGTGATGAGTATAGATGACCCTTTCTTTAACCACCATGTTTTCGAGGAAAAAGCGGAGGATACCAGGTCAATAGGTCTGTAAAGTCTTCTTTATCTTTCTTTGTTTTCCTTATTTTGGTCTTTAGAACATTCTTTTTGTCGCCTTGATTCTTGGGTCATGTTTCTAAGGGCTCCTCCCCAAAATTCGTGGCTTACCGTAAAGGATAGTGACTCTTCGGTTACTGTTGATAACTTTGACTCTTTTAGGGAGAAGTATCCCTGAATTGCAGATTTTTATCCTCGTATTCCGAGAGAGGAGGAACGAGCCAATGTGCCCCAAGAACCTTGTACCATAAGCTTATAGCTTGAGTATGTTAGCCATGGCAATCTTAGGTTACCTCTTCACCTTTGTTTTCCTGGCCATTGTTAAACTTTTACGGTATTTTTTTACTAAAATTGCATACGAGTGGGATGCAGAGGATTACGAACTTCATACTTGCCTGTTCTAGTGTCAATATGCTGACATCTGTCGCTGTTTTCCGTTCTTTCTTCTTATTGAAACAATATGATTCTTGGTATACCATAAAGAAAAGAAGAACGACGCGAAGGTTTAAACTAGAGGCATCCTCTAGGGGTTTTCATAGTTAGCATAGGAATTGGATCTGGATCCGTTTTGCTGAAGGTAGAATACATGGCCAATTTATTGGTTTGGAGTAACCATGTTAGGTTACACCAAGCCCATGCCTTCATTTTTATTTACGGATGTGCAAAGGGATTTGCATCGTACCCTCTGCACTATGTTTGTGCACCATAGGCGGCCTTATCATGAGGGGGCCTTGCCGCCTTGGTGAGGTGCGCTAAAACAAATGTCAGACTATATGACTATTCCAGACATTGGTTTTTGTTGTACACTCAAATTGCTAGATATGTGAACCATGAAGCAGGGAAGGCCACAAACACACATCATACCGTGAATGGTGTTATGAAGTTTTCATTTTGTCTTGAGGCGTTAACGACGTTTGTGGGTAGACTTCCTTGAAATGAGAGGTTACTCATCACCGTTGGTTGTGACATGATGTTATGGTTGTTTTGTGTCAAAGTTGCCCGTCCTTCATCCGGTGTGTGTGAGGCCATCGGTGTTGATGGGATCGGATGCATCAAATGGAGGAGGTGGTGGTGATAATTGCCGTAAAATGCGAATTTTTTGATATGGAAACAGAGTTTTGTTAAAGTGAAATAAGGTATTTATGTGTTTTGTAACAAAAAAAAATGTATAGATCCGATGATCTCCCGATGACGGAAGTAAGTGTTTTTTTGTTGAAAAAATGTTTGTTACGATGGTTTGATGGACAAACAGTGACATTTTTTGATAAAATTTTTTTTCCCGATGATCGAAAAAATGAAAATAGTGGCTTATTATTATGTTGCGTATAGCACAGATGGCGCCATGTTTACGTAAGGTACGTATTGGGTTTGGGGTAGTCACTCTCATAAACTATCATTTTAAAAATAAATATAAATAATAGGGTAATTATATTTACTAAAAGTTTATAGAAATTAAGAATTTTACGCTTAATCCATTATGAAAATTTGTAATTTTACACTTATGACCATTCAATTAAATTTAAAATTAACCACTAAACTTTCAAAAATCATGTTTTTATAGTGTTTTTTTTTTTTTTTTCACAACGAATTTTAAAAAATGTTGATAAAAATTCAATTCAATTTTAACTTCAACTGGCCAATAGGATGCCTCAATTTTTTGACGTAGGCAAAATGAAGCTATCCTATTAGTCCAATTAAACTTTTGAAACATTTTTTTTTTTTTTGAAATACCCTGAAATGGTTGTTTTCTTTTATACTATTAAAGATATATTAGAGGATAAATATAATGTAAAACTATTGATCAATGAGAAAACTCCAATTTGAAATCTAACAATATGAATGTTCAATTCCGAAACCTTAGATGGCTAAAATTGAGGAGAAAATTTAGCTACATCCCTCACATTAGAATTTGTACATATCATACATAATAAAAAAAATTAACATTTAATAAACACCAAATATTCGATAGTTAATATCACTTACCATTTTTAAAATGACTAAAATTATTTAATAGAATATATAAGTTCATTAATTGTCATATTTGTAAATTTGGAATGCTTAAACAAAACCCATAGAGTTGTGTTTAGCAAATCCTTTATTTAAATAGGAAAGTTATTTTAAGTTTATATTAAATCGTGTTTAACTTAACGCTATATATTCTTATTCGACTGTTAATTCCTAAAATAGCGCTATATTAAATCATGATTTATTAAATGTTACATTACCATTTTCTTAGAAAACGAATAAAAAACAAACCGACTCATATATTACGCCTATACGAACACAAATTTTTGTTTTCCCCATTCGAAAATATACATTATGACGATCTTAATTGTGTTTTCAATATTTATTTGACTAGATTATTACTTAAATTCTATACACTACTCTTTGTTTCCCGCATTCATAAATTAACATTGAGGTAATCTTAAATATTTAAATGTTTTTTTCCCTAAAATGCATGATTATGTGTTTATTATCTATGCTTTTAATTTTATGTATTAATTTATTTTGTTCAATATTGAATTAATTTTAATGATTTGCATGTTTTTTTTTTTGTTTTTTTTATTTACTTTTCATGTTAATGCTTATTGCCTATGATTTATATTTTGTTCTTATGATGTTAGTTTCACTAATATGTTAATGATTAAAACCAATATTTTAAAAAGATATTCTAGGCATACGCCAAAGTAATAAATCTAGTTTCTAAGAAAATAACTCGAAATAAAGGCTATTCAATAAGGGTTTTGCTATACAATGCCCATTGGGCAGTGATTAAGGCACAATAAATAATCTATTCTTTCTATATTTAAAGTGTATTTAATGCACAATAATTGAACAGTAAAATTAACTTAAATATATGCCTTTTTAATTTAATAAAGTCAAAGTTTTCTTTTATATTCATATCCCAGGAAAGTTTTATTATGACTGAACATTAGATACCTATTTGTTTAAAAAGGCGCACATGTAAGAAATGCGGTGGGCTTGGACATCTTCAAAAGACATGCAAAAATCCACCAGTTGAAAGTTCAAATCTTGGTGAAACATCCACCACGAAAAGGTTTTAATTTTTTTTTTTTTTTTTTTTTTTTTTTTTTTTTTTTTTTTTAATCTGGACTTTTTCTCTTAATATTGATTCGAATGATAATGATTGTTTTCTGTTACAGGAGAAGACGGAAGAATGCAAAAGCTCAAGAAGGCTCTGCCTAGTTGGGATCGAGATAGAAAAGCTCAAAAAACAGTTATTTCTAGAAATATTTGTTGGCTTAGTTGCTAAAACACTTGTTATTTTGATATGTCGGGTTCGTTTAAATGCTAGAATACTTTATTCAGATGTTAGATTTTGGTTCGGTTTATAATAAGTTGGATTTATATGAGTGAAATGTCATACTTTGTCAAGTTTTGGTTACTTGAGCATCTTTTGTTTTGTAATGTTGTAGCCACATTCAGTGTTATGCATCAATCCCAAACACCCCGTTATCTGCAGATGTGTTAATTTTTAAATTGGAAGTAGTATATATGTTGTTGTAATGCAGTTGTCTTTGTTCTTGGGATTTGATAATGCTTTGAAATGTTCTTGTGGTGTTCAATGGAAGTAGTATATATGCTGTTGTAATGCTTTGATTCAATAAGACAACTAGTTTGACTTTCAATGTCTCATGAAATAGAAATAAAATATCCAGGTCTTGTTATGATGGAATAAAGAAAAATTTATATTTTGTGTTGTAGTTCGTTCATAATCATCAGTTTTATAGATATGTGTAGTTTCTTGCATTTAGTCTTTGTAACATGGTTGAATCTTAGGGGATATATGTGTAATTATATTACAACTAATTAAGAAAAGGGTATGATAGTCAATTTCAATCTAAATTATAATTATCAAGTATTTTTGGGATTTAAAAATACATAAAATAATAATTTGGATACACATGGCAAATTTAATGTTTGGGAAGGATATATACGCAATTATGAGTTTGGCTTGGATATATACGCAATTATGTGTTTTGGGAGGGATATACACGCAATTCTCCATTTAATAAAGTCAAAGTTTTCTTTTATATTCATATCAAAAGTTGCCTTAAACTTTGCCCAGTGGTCAATATTTAGCAAAACACGTTCAATAATGCTTACTCAAAAGTGGGCTAAACATATCCTTACTTCAAACTTACAACCTTATAACCTCGTGCGTACATGAGATTTTGGTATAGTTTGAAAACTATGCTATTAAAAATTTAAGATGATATTAAATGGTGTTTTACTATAAACTTTAAGTCTAGGAGTAATTTTAAAAATTATAAATTTATAAAAAACACTAAACACAAGAAATAGTAGATCCGAACTTTGATGGAAATCTCTAATCCTTCCAAAATTCCATAAATTGACATTAACATTAGCTATTTTATGAAAGTTTTATACTTAATTATAAATTTTATTAGCTAATTTGAATGTAACGTCATTTTACAATTAAGTCCAAAAGTTTTTCTTTAACAACGATTTTTTACAAAACTATATATATATATATATATATATATATATATATATATATATATATATATATATATATATATATATATATATATATATATATATATATATATATATATATACTACAATCAAATTTAACAATTCAATTGGCCAATTAGAGTGCCTAGTTTTGCTAAAGTAGGAAATTTTAATTGGATCCCAAAGTATGTTTTATTTTATTATACTAAAGACTCCTAATAAAAAAGTGCAAAATAAAAGTTTTTAATAACTAAACAAGTCGTTTTTGGCAATAAAAATGGAACAATGCGATTGCTTATTCCTTTACGCGATAACATCAATGGCTAAAATAAAAAAGTAACTCTAATGTTTACTGAACAAACAAAATGTATCTTTAATCCATCTCTTTTATAGCGAGTCATATAAATTTAGTTTCCATTAATATGGAAATATCCAATGTTTGATTTTCCTATAAAGCCTTTTGCTTTGAACACAAAAAACATGTGATTAGCTTTTGAAAACCCATTTAAACATGATCAATGCTCTTAGTGACTTTCAAAAACGACATATATAACCATGCATGTAACAACATCTAAAGTTGTTCTCTTAACAATTAATAAAAATTATAATTTTATCGCAAATTGACGCATTTTATCAAACATTTGATATTTGTGTACAAGGAGTCAAGGAGATTAGAATAATATAAAATATATAAAAGCAATAAAGGTTACAAAGAACTCACAAGATGTCAGGGAGGATAAAGAGCAAAACCACGATGAAGAAGATAGTGTATATTAAAGATTGAATGAGCACTTAACAAATAAAATAATAACTTGGTTATATGATACAAATTTTGGGAATAAACCAACGAGCAAGCAATCTTGTGCCATGGAATCAAATACTTTGCTTTTCTCCATCTTTACTCTTGATTTTTATCTCTTTGTTTTGCCATTAGAAAAAGCATCTCATACTATGTGGTTTACGATGGATAACCTTTTAGTCACAACTCACAAGTTTATGCATATCATTTTTCTAAATTAAAGTCGTCCTTTGAATAGATAACATTTTAGTAAAATGAAATAATGCAAAGAGAAATAACAAAAAACTTAGAGCCAAACGGAACTGGCAGAAAATTTTGGTAAATTTTGCTATATGCGGAGTGCACACTCGTTTGAGCTAATATGATTCTAACCACATCAAGACGTGAAGGTCAAAGAGCATCGCTCCAAATACCCGACAAGTGTGTTTGTTTCCCAACCAACTGCTTTTAATCGCCTAACTATCTATATGTTATTAACAGGTCTCGTTTGAACATACGAGACTTACATAATCTATTTGTTTTGCTTAGTCTTTTTGTGCCTAGAAACTAAACTATTCTAATAGAGATTTTGTGCAACACACGCCTTAAAAGGTCAAAATACTTAATTTTGAAAGTAAACTCAACACAATTCAAGCAAATTATCATCACAACCCCTAACACCATATATATATATATATATATATATATATATATATATATATATATATATATATATATATATATATATATATATATATATTTCTTCTACCGTTTGTTCCTAGGCCAAAAACACCCAAATTCTAAAGTTGAATCCATAATGATTAACAAAATATAAAAACTTTTAAGATCATTGACACATTTTATCAAACAGTCGCATGCATGTGTAAAATAAGACTAGACGAGTACCCGTGCATAGCAACGGGTTTTTATAGCGACAGATAGTTTATTGATAAAAAAAGTTTATAGGTTATAAACGAAAAATAATAAAAGTTTGAAGATTTGAGAATTAAACATAATATTTTGAAACCCGGTTCGAACCGGGTAGTTCAATTGGTTGAACCGTTCTGGTCGAAAAACGGGTTTGAAGCATCCCGGGTCAACCCGGTTTATGTTTTAATTGGTTGTATTTAATTTGGTAGATATATTTTTAATTGGTTGTACAATGTGAATAAATCATTGTACTTTTAAGTAATGGATAATGTTTTGAAACCCGGTTCGACCCGGTTGGTTCAGCCGGTTGAACCGTTCCGGTTGAAAAATGAGTCGATTTAAACCGGGTCAACTTGCTAGGTTGGGTCGAAAACGGGTAAAATCAAACTGGGTCAACCCGCTGGGTTTGAAGCATCCCGGGTCAACCCGATTTGTGTTTGAATTGGTTGTATTTAATTTGGTAGATATGCTTTAATTTGGTTTTGAATAAATAATTGTACTTTTAAGTATTAGGGTATTTTAATAAGAGTATTAATTATATTTCATTTTCTCTCTTATTTGACCATTGTTGAAAACTCAACATTTCACTTTTAACCATTTTTCTATTATAAGTAATATAGATTATAAGGGTGTGTTTAGTTGGGGGGAAACATCCTTGTTTTCCACAAAATGTTTTGTGAAAAACAAAGAAAACATAGATCGCGTTCAAATCAACATTTCTAACAAAATATTTTGTAAAACACAAAATCCCCTGTCTCCTAACTTAACAAGAACAATTGCAAAACAAATTTTAGTTGTTTTCCTTATTTTCTTTTGTAACCCACAACCCTCCCTCCCTTTCTTCAAAATAGAAAACACAAATATCAACTAAACTCGTTTTCTATATTTTTAAGTGTTTTGTGGAGATAAATTTTTCATTTCAAATTTTTACAAAACTAGAAATAGAAAATAAAAGAATTTTTTTCTCCAACTAAACGCACCATAAATATCTCGTCAGTTAGTTTAGCTCAAGATAATATAAAAGATAGCGGTTTTGTTAAAAGGTATAACTAAGGAGCAAGCAATGTTGTGCCATGGAATCCAATACTTTGCTTCTTTTCTCTATCTCTACTTTTAGCAGAATTTGAGCGGTAAAAGTAATGTTTAAGTCTTGTAAACGATTGGTATATATTCACGTGTATCGGTGATCTCAAATCTTATGACTTAGTACGTCAAGAGTTTGAAAATCATGGTTACCCAAAGAAAAATATAGGTTCGTGAAAAATTATCGTTTATGAGAATTGTGGTTTATGGTGGTTTACGAAAATGTTTATATAGTAATGGTATTGTGTTGTGTTTTAATTTCGGTGTGTTTGACAAAACTAACGACATGAGGTAATAGCAGGAAATAGTAAAGGTTATATTTAAACGGCTTTTTAGGTAGCATTTGTAAAACGAGTGTTTGCTAGCATTTAAACGAAATCCAAAAATGCTACACGCTAATTGCAAAACAAACTTTATATTTCAAACGCTAAATACTAGTTGTTTCAAGACGCTCCTAAATGTTGCGTTTAACATACTCACGTGCCTCATGTGGTATAAAAGTATCGAACTTTTTATTAAATTTAAATGATTATTCATGGCTCAGATAAACTAATCTTATAACAAAGAAGAACGCATTTTTAAGGTTACATTAAACAAGAGTATTTTCTGGGTGAACAATGAGATGGCATGTGAATGAGTAATGGACGTAATATGTTTAATTTTGTCGCCAAAAAGTTCAGTAATCTAGTTAGACAATTAGATTGTGTCAATGAGTTGGAGATTATTTAGGATTTTTTTATATACTTTAGCCGGTTTGGGTTTTACAAATAACGTAAAATAAATAATTTTAAAATGATTATTAATTAAACGAAATAAATTACACCATCTTAAAAAACATTTTTTTTTTTTAGAATTGCTTGGTTAATACAGATATAATTAGTGTAGTTAGTGAGAGGCCACTCTCATACTCTTACGAGAGGAAACCACTATAGGAAGACTCGAAATCGAAACTCTCGCATGGGAAGAGCCCCAGACCAACTCTGCTAGGCAGACCTTGGCACATGTTTCTTATACACATTCGATTAACTTCTTTTTTACTTTTGTTTGACTGTTAGGATTTACCATAAATTATTAGGCGATTGTGTGAACTTTATTTAAAAAAGAAAAAAAATCTTATAAAATAAAATCTTAGCACCGAAAACCAAAATAAGACGAATCCCATTGGCCATATACAAGGTAACCTAGTGGTAAGTTGTTATCAAAGTCTCGAAGTTTATATTTGAAAACGGCCACAGTAATACCGGTAAGACCACACACAAATACTCGAATTTTCATATAACCTAACAAATGTATTTCTTTATTTGGAATTGATTTGCACATATTAAAATTTGATTGGGACATTTAAATATATGCATTAGATACTTGTACTGTTGTACAGATTTGACATTCATTTTAGTTTTAAAATTCCAACTTATGAAACCCGACCCAAATAACTTGACCCGAAGTTAACCCATAATAACTCTAACTCCCAACAAGAAAAGAAAACAAAATAATCATCATACCAAAAAACATTCTGGAAAAAACATTTCCGACGTGTCATCCACACGTCCGTCACGCGCCACCGTATCAATTTCACCGGTAAATCCTCAACAATTATATTTATATAAATTTTTTGTTAAGCTAATTTGTTATTTTTATGATTGTTAATTATAAATTCATGATAATGTTGTTTATTACTTTGTTGTTAATGTATTTTGTCAAATGTTGAATTTTTAGTATTATCCTGAGCTATATATTCGGTGCTGATAAACACCATGCAGCGTGTGGACGGGTTAGCGTTCCTAGTTAGCAATGTTTGTATCATTAACATTATCATAAGCAGGGCCGTCTCATGGATTTCGGTGGCCCCATGCCACACCACAAAGAGGCCCTTAAAAACATATACAAAATAAACATATATCACTAGTGCGTGAACTAATTAAACTCAAGCCTCATGTTGTGTATATACATATATATTAAAGTGCATAGAATTTTGTGGCCCTCGTTAAGCGGTAGCCCTGTGCAATGGCACCTCTTGCACTCCCTTAAAGCCGGCCATGATCATAAGTGAGTATTATACCTTTAGACGACGAAAATAAGTAAATATTCATGAACCCCCTTTTTATTACATTTGACCATCAGACTTGGACCGTTGTTACATCATTACTTTGAAAGGCACATCCAATCACACCTTAAACTGTTTGAAACATGTATGCTGTCTTCTTATGTCGTTCTGCAAGGCTATGATCGGGTTTAAGTTTAAGGTTCTCATTATTGTCAGTGGCAGTGTCCTTATATGGTTCTTTTCGAGTTTATGATTAGTTAAGTGTTTTCTATAGTTTTAAAGTGTCAATATCTTGATGCAAGCATTATGGTTGGTTGAGCTATGGTTGAAATATATTTGCCTTAAACCAATATTATAAAGTTTATGACTTATGTGCTGGTTGTTATTGAAAGGTTACAGTTACGATCTGACATGTCTAACGAGTCCTATATAATGCCTTCTTTTTTTATGGGAATGAATGAGAATACATCTGGTTGCCCCTTTAATGAGCAAGCTATTCAAAGATGTCCGTTTCTAAGGAACATCAACAAACCAACCAACTTTTCTTTCACTTCACTCCGTATGCCTGTTCCTGTAAGTTTTTGTGGCCTCTCGGTTTTTTAATTTTGATATCCGTGTTTATGTGGCCTAATAGTTGTACATAACAGGCAAATGGATCTAGCGGTCCCATATTTGAGGATGACTCTGACTTTGAATTGGCGTTTAAAGTATTTCATGGAAAAGACGGGATCATTCCTCTCTCTGATAAAGATTCTGAAAAGACAAAAGTTGAACCTGCACCACAATTCAACCCTTTAGCTGAAAATTTTGCGACGATCAGTTTATCAGCGTTTGGACCAGGAGGACCGTTCAGCTTTGAGGCTTTTTCAGGGAAACCGAAGATGCAAAGTCATAAAGTGGAATCATCCAAACAGGAGTCATCACATAAGGTGCTTTCATGTTTTATTATGACTGAACATTAGATACCTATTTTTATGGGACAATGAATATGTAGCAGCATCAAGATTGTGCTATACCCAGGCAAGTTATAGAATATAGTAATAGCGCTTAGCGAGTGCTATTTTAGGGAAATATGTAAAACAGGTCTCACATCCAAGTGTCATTTTGATAATTTATTCTTTGTTTTACTGCCTGCATGACTGGGATCGTCATTTGAAATAATATAAACATTATTCTCTCTAATAAACTCTGCTTCCATACAGGGAGATTCATCCACACACGAAGCACTTGGAAACGAGTGGTTAGAAAAAGGGAACTGCCCAATTGCCAAGTCATACAGAGCCGTTAGTGGGGTCCTACCAATTCTAGCATCCACTCTCAAACCGCCACCTGGACTCAAACTTAAATGTCCACGAGCTGTAGTTGCTGCCCGAGCTGCCCTTGCTAGAACTGCCCTTGTAAAGAATTTACGCCCTCAACCACTGCCGGAGAAAATGCTAGTTATAGGATTATTGGGTATGGCAGCGAATGTACCGTTAGGGATATGGAGGGAACATGTTAAAAAATTCTCGTTATCTTGGTTTATTGCTGTTCACGCAGCTGTGCCTTTCATTGCCATGTTAAGAAAGTCGGTCTTGATGCCAAAAACAGCAATGGTGTTTACAATTGCAGCTTCTATACTCGGGCAGGTTATTGGGTCTAGAGCTGAACGATTTAGGCTAATGGCTTTTGAAAGGGAGAGGATGGTGGCTCAAGTGGTTTCTTTAGGAAGTGCAGAAGGCCATGATGATAGAACTGATGTTAACGGTCTAACGAAGGGGCGGTGCAGCACTGCAGCACTGATAGAGCGATGTGGGGTCAGTTTCCTGGAAAAAGTTTAAGACACGAGTCATCTTCATCTTCGTCATCTGGTGTGTGTTATTGAGTCAAAGATTTTGTAATTGAGTGGCATGTTTCCGTGTTTATGTACGACTTTCCTAAAGTGAATAAAACGGTCAATATAGGGCTACTGTATTCCGCTGTTCTATTTACTCGTGGTTTGGGTTTCTATTGTTCTTACCCATCATTGTAACAAGATTAAAGTAGCATATGTTATTCCAGTGAAGTAACTTAAGTTTTAATGAATTAAATTTAAGATCATATACCCTTTGCATATTTTCATCAAAACATTTATTAAAAGAAAGTTGTGAAACTAGACTTGAATTTTCGACCTCGCCTAGGCTTTTAAAAAAATGATTGAGCACGACCTGATACGTTAAGCTTAATTATTTATAGTTCAGGACTTCAGGTTTAAATCAACGATTCTTCTTTTATAAACACCAAAATCAGTTTGAGTCAAGGTTAATATATTTGTGTGCATTTCACAAAAGAGTAACCCCGCGTGAACTACTTTCAACTAGTTTTAACAGCTTAAGAAGTAAACCTGAGTTCACTGAACAAAAACCGCTGTTTCACTTATCTTGTATACACATGACAAAACACAAAATTGAAGCGGCCTTAGATAACAGTACACACGAAACAAAAGGTTATATAAAACTAAACAAAATACTAACACAAGTTATAAAACTACACACACTTCACTGCAAAACTATTTTCACTGCATTAGAAAAACTGGCTGCTTTCCTACGTTTTGGTCACTGCAATATTCAAGCCAGCTTACATCAAACATCTGCATTCAAACATTAAAGAAACTTGCAGTTAATAATCATAAATGACAGAAATTTTACTAAAAGCAAAGAATTAAGATAAAGGGTATTTCAGTTGGAATTTTGTTTATTTATTGACCACGATCTGTAAATACAAAATTAAATACCACATTATACCTGTAGTGTAATCTATGAACTATGAAGTAACCCTTTAAGTTCCCGTCTTTCGTTCACATTAATCAAAGTTAAACAAAAGTACTGTAATATTTTAGTGATCACTGTTTTGTTTCCTTCAGAAATCAAGTCATAAGCTTTTAACCCGGATAAACTATAAACAGAAGTGAAATGTTCGACCAATCTACAATTTTGGGTACATTTTTCCTCTAACAAGTCAAATAGGTAGATTTTAATAAATTAATTTAAAAATCATTGTATTAAACAAACCTCCTGCATAGTTTTCTTAAAAAACGTAAATTATTCTGGAAAATAGACAGTTTTTATAATGATTATTTAACACAAACTAATTATATAGTAGTTCAAAAATATATCAAGAAAAATATGCTGAAACTGACCCATACCTTCAAAGTCAGTTACCACTAGGGCAGTCTCGTGCCCAATGCCCCGGTTGATGACACTTAAAACACTCACCATTTGCACCACTATTTCCACCTCTTGAAGCCACACCACTGTTACCATACTGACCCACGGTTCCAAAATTCGAGGAAAAGTTACCTGGGTTCGCACTTGGGCAATCTTGTGCCCAATGCCCCGGTTGATGACACTTAAAGCACTCACCATTTGCACCACTAATTCCACCTACTGAACCTACGCCACTGTTAAATCTTCCCCCAGATCCACCATACTGACCCGCGGTCCCCACTTGCGGACCAGATCCATAATTCGCTGAAACATAACCTGGGTCTTCTATCTTAGCTGCATTAGCATTAAACATTCCACCCGAACCTCCATACTGACCCATAGTCCCTACTTGTGGACCAAGTCCTGTATTCTGGGAAATAAGACTTGGGTTCTCGGTCTTTGTTGTCTTTTCTAAAAGGCGAAGTAGATTTTTTGTGTTTGTTGAAAACTTTATCTTCTCTGCTTTGGAGATAGTGGATTTTAATGATGGACTATCATTGTAAGTCTCTTCCTTCACTTTCAATGTAAGGCTATATTCATTGAAATAGGCGTTACGAAAAATTTCCGCAAACCTATCCTCATCTTGATCTTCATATTTCATAAAATACAAATCTTTCGCGGAATGATTCAAAATTTCCTCACCAGCTTCCTGAAACGCAGTTGACCATATCATACCAGTATGATCTTGTAAATGTACCTGAAGCATGTATCGATATTCACATTCATCAAAAGTCTGATCGCACTTATCACACCGCCATTTTCCATCACCGTCATTCACAACTTTTTTACCGCATTTCCGATCGCCGACCGGATTCGGACATGCTGTGTAGCAAAAGGTATCAGGCTTCACATGCCAAATGGTGGCATTAACAGTTACCCAGTCGGGTTTTTCAGAGGTCCCAAGCTTTTCGTCTTTAATTTGGGATATAGTCTTGATTGAATTTGTTTGGGGGGCAAACTCCCGGGATAAAGAAACAGAAGGAGCATCTTTCCCCACAGTATCAAACCATTCTTTAAGTTTACGAGCCTCTGGAAAATCAGGTTGTATTAACAGCTGGCTAGAGTGTATGGTCCCAATTGTTTTCCCATTAAACTCGTTTACTTTAGCACACTTTACTGCAAGAACCGGGAATTCACCAGAATCCAACATGTTTTGAAGTGTTTGACCTTCGGCATTGCAAAAATTTCCCCATATAGTCAACATAATGATTCTTCCAGACATGTCTTTTATTTTGAGAACCCGTTTTAAAGCTTCACCACCAGTCTTCTTTGTTATCGAGGTTGTCGGTTCAATACTAGTTACGATACCGATTACATCCAACACAGCGTTGTTATCCATACCTTCAATGTCACTAATATTACGGAAACTAAACTGCTGACCTGGAATTGAGGTGTCATCATCGCAAGGTTGCACTGTTGATGTCTGATCCAAAGTAATCTCGTAATCGTTTTTTAGGTGGTTGTAAGCTTTTTGAGCGGGTTTTATGCTTCCTCTTGATACATAATAAACTTTACCCACTTCAATTAGGTCGTAGAAATTATCAACAACGGCATTAAAACAAGTTACTTTTATTTCCCCACCATGGGCATCAAGAAGATCGAACGAGAAAACTTTACCATCTCCTTTTGCATTGTTGTAACGTCTAAGTTCCCCTTTTGCAGTCACTCGAGCTTTAACAGTCCATCGACCTTGATATGGGTTCAAAGCAACAATGGGTAAGATTTTTGGAGGCGCCTCATTTTTAGCCATGGGCCCCCTGTTACTATACATTGGTGGGATTGGTTGCATACGATTATTTGCAGGAGGCTGCTGATGAGGATTTAAGAAAGTGGGACGAGTTGAATTATGTTGTCCTGGTCCAGAAGTGTTATTGAAACTGTTACCATAAGAATTTGGCCCCACACTAGGTTGATGTTGAGGAGCTTGAACTGGGGGGCCCACATTGAAATTTGGTCTGGTAACAGACCCCATGAATGACCCTTCAGTAGAATTCCGATTATCAGTAACTGTTGCTGGTGGTTGATTCAGAGAAGATTGCATTGACTCTGCAGATTTTGGTGGGTATGGCTTTGGATCACCAATAATATCATGATCACTGAGCACCACATTCAGATTGATGATTATGATAATACTGCACAAAAATTATTGGAAGACCTTTCAGTTAGAGGATTATATGATAATTGTGAGGTTTAAGCAAGAATTTATATGAACATCATAGAAATTAATTATATAAATGAAAAGAGACTGAAGACAAGATCAACTTGAATACACTAATTAGCCCCGGTACCCAAATGCACACGACAATATAGCTCTCAAATTTAAGTCACTAAATTGAGATTCACATTCTTAAAGACACGGTTGCCAATTAATAAAACAAAATGTATATTCACTTGATTGTCCTTATAATCAATGGATCTATATTTGTATAGCTTATGACAAAAACTTTGTGTGTACTAGGCGTCTACTAGTACTTTATAGACAAGCTTATACACATTTGTCGAAGGAATGACAGCCTTTACTGGAGCATATTATCATCCAAGACAATAAAAACTCTTTGTTAATCACATAAACTGGTGATCGTTTTACGAACCCGTTTATTTTCATGTTTAGGTGCCTAATAACAGAGCAGAGATGTCAAAAACATATACAAAAATATCGGATATATGTGTTTTGGGTGTCAGTATTTTGTTACCAGAACTTTAGAGGTGTAATTAGCGAAAATAAACTTTTTGTTTGATGGCAATAAAAAATGTAACATGAAGACTTATTTCCTGAACATTAAAAAGTCGGAATCTATTTATAACACAAAACAAGAACTGCACACATATACTTCTACAAGCCTAGCTCAAACACGTATGCAAGGTACTTTAGACAGAATGAAATTCAAAAAGAAACGATTTTGGAGTGAACATTTGGAAAGTAGGATTGGTGATTTTCGAAAATTAGAACTTCAAATTATTTCTGCAGCCTATATCATATTAGTTTAAAATGTCTAATTATCACCATATAATTGCTTATTTTTTTACCTCAAATGGTATACTAGCCAGCGTCATCCCTATTTATTGGGATTTGTAAAATGAGTAGATGTGAAGAAATATTTTATCACCTAAGTACCTAACACCTTGGAAACTGATCATGATGGTGTTTTATAAGTTCTGAATATTCAACATTTGATTAACTCAAAAGTCTCCCCTAAAATAATACTTAGTTTTCAGCAATCATCTTCAGAATGTTCCTAAAATGAATACTGGTTTCCAGTTCCGTATCCTTATTACACCAATTTCTTGTCATGAGTCATTGAGACTACCTATAGTTTCCTAAGCACAAAATTATGAATTTGTCACAAGTATACCAATAAGAAAACAACCGCACCAACATGTAACAATCTTTTACCAAATTGACAGTTTGTGTAATAAACTTTTTACCATTTCAAATAACAACCTTTTATTTTATTCGCGATGTATGTAAGTGACTTTCTATAGCCACATATATGGTAACCCATCACTGAAAAACGAGTGGCAAATCATTTTACCTATTTACATAACATTGGTAACAGAATAAAAACTTGTCACACCATAACATACAAAAAGTTCATTATATACAATTTATAAAATGATTGAATTTATTAAACTTTGGAGCAATAAAGACCAACAATTACGAAAAACATTGAAAAAAAAAAAAAAAAAAAAAAAAAAAAGAAGAACAAGAAGAAGCAAATCATACATATGCCCAACGCACACATCTAAAGACACACATGATCAACTTTCAATTATGTATCATACTTCTAGCACACACATTATTACTAACAATAACGAGAGCTAAAGCTTCAGTAATACTTCGAAACACTTCTATTTAAATTGTCATAAAACACCAACATACGATTTAGTACATCCTGTTTTAGTCATTGTACTTTTCTTTACATCTCGGTCACTTTTAATAGCTTTGTTCATAATTTGTAAACAGTTAAAAATTAACACACTAAAGATCCACAAACACATACACTCTACAACAACGGTCTAAAAATGCTAAACCTATAATAAGAAAATGTTAAATTCTTGTGTAGTGGCAAGTTTTACATAACAATACACAAAACCTATTCATGTAAACAAATCATAAACAATACATAGAAAATCAACAAACACTTAAATATGAGAAACTTTAACCAATATATAAAAACTGCAAAATTCATATATAAACCTAAAATTTAAAAACAAAAACTTCATATAAAAACAAATCATTTCAAGAAACAACAAAAAACTTACACCCAACCATGAAATGTATTACAAATCAACACTTAAACACATTCACTCTTACATTCTTAAAACGTTAACATACAAAAATATCAAATTCATATACAACTTACACTTAACACTCGATCATATTCCAGATCAACACTAGCACACATGGACGATCACAGTCTTCAAATGTTATATTAACAAACAAAATCATCAAATTCATATATATAACAATCAATGGCGGAGCTCGAAAAAATTTCTTGGGAGGGCCGAAACATTTTTTTTTTCGGGAAGAACATTAGATGGGAGGGGCCGAGATGGAAAAAATAAAATTTTATCACATAAATTTTTTTTCAGATACACGTATACAAAACTAATAATAATAATAATAATAATAATAATAATAATAATAATAATAATAATAATAATAATAATAATAATAATAATAATAAAAAAGTGAAATAAAGAAATAACAACAGGCGCTTACATCCAGGGCGCCCCCCATTACTAGCCGAAAAAGATAAAAATTTTAGTGTAATTTTTTTTTTTTTTTTTGGACCTTTTTTCAAAAGTGACCCCCAACCAAAATTTAAATAGCTCCCCCCCCCCCCCCCCCCCCCCCCCCACATCTTATTTTCCTGCCTTCCTGGTCCGCCACTGCTTACATCTCGGTCATTTTTAATATCTTTGTTCATAATCCATTCATTCGTAATCGAGAAATAAAGATCCACAAATACATATAAAACAACAACGCTCTAAAAACGTTTAATCTATACCTAACTTGCCACAATTTTTTTTAGCGCGTATGAGTTTAATCTTCCTATTGTATACATTACTAATCGACAACACGGCACACCTCATTCATTTATCTACATACATTAGTAAAACAATTACACAAAACTAAACAAAAAAAAAATAAAAAAAACAAAAATCGAGAAATGACGAAAGCAAAAGGGGACGAAAGACGCTTACACTCGGTCGCGTATCATATTACAAACAAAATCAGTCAATAACACAATCGACCCTTTACGCAGCTCATTATTCCTAACCAACTCATTCTGCTGAGTAGCAAGCATCCCCTGCTGGTGCCAAACACCGTCCGATAACAACACGCGATACCTTTCCTTATTGTTATTCTCCCCGCCGCCTCCAGCGGGCGATTGGACGAGACGCACATCGAATACTTGGACAATTGGTTTGAATTCGTTTGATTTGGTGTCTGTGTTTGAGATTTGTGGGATGGATCCTTGTGTTAAGTTGATTGGCATTTTGGGGTTTTGGGGTTTGGTTTTTTAGGGTTTTTGAAATTGGGGGAAAGGGGGGAAAAGGGGGAAAGGGGAGTGTGAGCGGGAGGGGGGTTTTTTTTGGGGGGTTTTATAGTGGGGGGAGTTGGAGATTTGGGGGTTTTGGTTTTATGTGGTTGGCAAAATGTGTCCTTGTGTAGTTGTGCTTCTTGAGCACACTACTTGCTGAGCAAACCACCTGAATGGACTGGACCGATTCCATTCGGTCTGGTCTTTGGTTTTGGTTTTTGGGCTAATTCGGTTTCGGTTTTTGTCAGTCCGGTCCTGTCCGAACCACAAATCGACTATTTTGCCTTGTTGGACCGGACCGATCATATTCGGTCCGGTCTTCGGTATCGGCTTTTAGGCTAATTTGGTCTGGGTCTTGGTCGGTTCGGTCCTGTCCGGGACCGATGCTTAAGTGGATTTCGGGGTTACAAGTAAGGGCTGAGCATCGGGATATTAAAATTGAACCGAATCGAAAACTGAAATTATTCGGTTCGGTTCAGTTTTGTGTCAGTCAGTTTGATTCGGGTCGGTTTGTATGATTTAGGTGTGTTTTTATCGGTTGGCTAAAACTGATCTGAACTGAAACCGAAAATCATAAATATATAAACCCGAAAACCAAACTGAATATGGTCGGTTCGGTTTAGTTTTTCGGTCCAGTTTGTTTTGCTCGGTCGTGACACTCATAGGTTTTTAAGGTGTAGTTTTAATCTTTCTTAATACGTATGATTTTTGTTAAATATATACAGTATATGTTTAAAAAAATTGTTTATTGTTCATTTTTTTAAATGAATTTGTTTCGTCCTTATGTGCTTTTCTAGCAAGGTTTTCAAGATCAGGATCCTACCCAGGTTCGTTTTCGTCTTTGCAAGATCGTGATCGTAAGATCGGATCGGGATCTTAAGATCCTACTATAATGTCATTTTCTTAATAGTTTTGTAATATTATACAAATTAACAAATTATTATATATCATAAACACAAAATTATATGAATGTTCCATCGAATAGTTGTCCTAAATTATAATTATGAAATGTTTAATAAGATTAACATGTTGTTTTTTAAATTCTACAAAAAAATAATCCAGAAATTTGCAAGTTTTTAGTTTGTTATCCGAGAAAAGTAGGATCGGATCAGATTATATCTTAAGATCCTATGGTCAAGATCGAGATCCTATAAGATCTTAAGCTTTCAAAGATCCTATGTAAGATCCGGATCGTTTTTGCTTTGTAGTATCTTAAAATCGTAAGATTCTAAGATCAGGATCAGGATCCTAACAACCATGTTTTCTAGAGTATATCATACCTGACATTATTACTTTAGTAACTAAACAAGTCAACAGATAGTTACAAAAATAAAAAAATTCAACAAGTACAATACAGAATAGTATAGCGAAATCTTTTTACAAAGTTTAATCTTACAAAACAAGCTTCTTTCATGTACACATGATGTGAATTTGAATATAATATCCAAAATCCTAAAATAAGAGTTTAATTTTGGAAAGGCCAGACATAGTAAATTTCCGTTACAACTTGCAAAGTTGCAAATATGTAAATTGTTGGAGAGGGGAAAAAAAACCTTACAAGTTACAAAATATATAAGTAAAACCTTAGATACCTGCAATTTTTTTATATCAAAAAATGGATTTTGAATTGGATCACTTGTTTAATCACTTTAATCAATAAATTATGGATCAAATATTTTGACCCACTGGATTACATAAATGGATCCAACTAGTTTAGAACTATTCCAAAACCAGGCAATTAACAAGCCTATTATCTTCTACCAAAATGATCATAAACTTTTAAGTTATAGCATCCTATCCACATGAGAAAACATGAACCAACTGAACACTGATTGTGATCATATCAAGCTTCACAAGTCTCTCATGTTTCATCTTTAGTTTGGGACATATACTGATATACTCTCCCATAAATCTGTTTGGGTGACACAATTCTCTCGGACATAGATAAGAAGGTCCATTCCTCCAAACATGATTTAAGTTTATGAGCCTAGCTTAGGATAATTAAGTTCTATCGACAGCTAGCTCGAGAATACAATCCCTAATGACTTGCTGTTAAAATCATATACTAGTATACTACAGCAGATATCTCAGTATAGCATTGATTTAGTCTAAAGTAATTATAGTGTTCTAGCAAGGTGCATCATTACTATTTATACTAAATCAGAACATTTACAAACAGTTTGTTGCAGCATTCCTAACCCAAAAAAACAACATAACTGCTCGGTTCAACTTCTAGACAACAAAAACATGTCAACAAATGACAAAAGGTTGAACTACACTTTTTTCCTCGACTCAATCCAATAATCCAAACATACTTCCAGCATTTTTTACCCACTTCCCGCAACTTGCCGGCTTCAAGTGCAACCAAAGTTTCCTGTAATCTGCACTTTGACCAAACAACAAAAGTGCAGTGTCATATATTGGTTCTTCTGCTCCCCACCCCATCTTATCCAACTTTTCAATGCAAGCACCCATATCATCTTCTTTATCTTTTTCCATCACCATTCTCGTTAATTTAGAAACATCTTCTTCAAGTGTCTCCAACTTTTTAAAGCAAGCACGAACATCATCTTCTTTATTTTTCTCCATCATCATTCTCGTCACTTTAGAAATATCCTTTTCAAGTGTCTCCAACTTCTTAAAGCAAGCACCAACGTCATCTTCTTTATTTTTCTCCATCGTCATTCTCGCCATTTTAGAAACATCTTCTTCAAGTGCCTCCAACTTTTTAAAGCAAGCACCAACGTCATCTTGTTTATTTTTCTCCATCATCGTTTTTTGCTTTGTAGCCGAAGGCTCTTGTGCATCATGGCTATTATCAACATCTTCATTAGTATCAGACTCAGGGGTCTCGTTACTTGATTGATGCTTCCGTTTTCTGCTTTGAGTTTCAGAGCACTTTTGTGTTGAAGCTGACGGCTTTTGTTTTGATGTTGGGGGTTCTACATGACGACCATCATCAATATTTTCATTCAGATCTGGATCAACACAATCCTCGTCTGGAATCGTGGGTGTACATCTTTCAACTAAAATGGTCTCAATATATGGCTTTGGTTTACCAATGATATCACATTTGCTACGTAGCAAATTAAAGTCAAAAACCCATATTGCACTGCACAAATTGATTACAAGAACATCACTATCCGAAATTCCGAATGACTAAAAAAAGTGCACACAACATCAAAATTTAACTTATACTAGTATATCTAAGCAAGTTAAAGAAAAAGGTCAGAGTTTGTTTGGCCTTATATAGCCGGCTTATGACTTATTTGGTTTTGGGTTTATATTTCATAAGCTCACTTTTGTGCCTTATTTTGAAACTTTTCTGCGTATATAAGTTTACCCATAAGTTTATTATGGGATGTTTGGCTAAGCTTATGAATTGAGCTTATGCTTATGTTATATGAGCTCATAAGCATTTGCTAAGTGTTTGACTTACCTTATCATAGTTTATAAAGTAGAATGACAAAAAAGTACATCAACATTAATTAGGTGTAAATATTAAATGAGGGTATAAAAGTCTTTTTATATAATATGCTTATATAAGCCCACCCATCCTCAAATAAGCCACAAAGTTTGGGCTTATCAAAACCCTCTTATATAAGCTCATGGGTATGTTTGGCAAAAGGGGCTGCGGTAGGGGCTGGGGCTGGAGCTAGAGCTAGAGCTAGAGCTAGAGCTGGGGCTAAACTAAAATTTTTATTTTCATAAACTTGTTTGGCAAATTAGTTTAAGTTGGAGCTTATTATTGTAAAATTACTAAAAAGAACATATAATTAAATTAACATATGTATATATTAGATATTTTTATGGGTAATTAAGTAATTTGGTACGAACGACTCAACGAGGCTTATTTTTGGGGCTTATAAAAACTTTAGCCTCATTTTTGGGGTTGGGGCTTATTTTTGGGCCGGGGCTTATAATTTCAAAAGCCCCTCCCCCCTCCCTCCATTAAAGCCTCTACGCCAAACGAGGCTTATTTTTAAAATTTAAGCCCCATAAGCCCCTACGCCAAACACACCCATAAGCCCACTCACATAAGCTGAGTCAAATACTTAATTTAAGCTTATTTAATACATATAAGCCAATCATATAATCTAAGCCAAACACCCCCTGTGAGATAATAAACTTATAAAAGCCCAGAAGTTTCAAAATAAGGCACAAAAAGTGAGCTTTTGAAATATAAGCTCAAAACCAAATAAGCTATAAGATACAGGGGCGGACCTATGTATTAGGTACGGGGTGGCGGCGCCCCCATGGCTAGCCAAAAAATTTGTGATGTTAGTGTAATTGTTTTTTAATTTTGACCTTTTTGTGAAAGTGCCCTCACTCAAAACTCAAATTGCCCCCACCAACATACCAAAACACAACATTCTAACACTTTAAAACTTTATAAATCCTCAATCTCTAAGCAATAATACTCGATTTATCATTTTAAATCTAATTTTTTTCATCCCCATTAAATAAATAAAAAAAAATAAAAAATAAAAAAAATAATTTTCCCCCCCCGCCCCCCCCCCCCCCCACCCCCACATCGGATTATTCTGGGTCCGCCACTGCCGCTAAATAAGCCGAAACAAACACCCCTAAAAGAGGATATATATATATAGCACATACCTTTTACCAATGAAGTCAAAGCTGAAACTAAGAGGATCAGTCAGCTGAAACAGAGTCAATAGAAAAATGGAACCTTGCTGCAACTTGTTTGATATAACCATATCATCAGCAATGTAACCAAGCTCCCTAAAAGAACCATCAGATAACCCAACCGCGTACCATTACTTGTTATCTATAGTATATGTCCGTCTAGAAATATGAGTCACTTGAAGCACTGGTTTATAAAAATCATTCCACGTACATTTGCCGGTCACTATCTCAGATATTGCTCCTGAAGTAAGATATATAGCCATTGTTTTTTATTTTTATTGAATTAAATGAACATTTGTTGTTGTGGTTTTAATTTGGGTAACAACAAGTCCTAGAAAACTGTTGTTGTGACTTGTGACTTGTGAATTGTGAAATGTTTTTATTTATTTATTTTGAAAATGTTGTTTGTAAAGTTGCTAAAATGGTCCCTTGGCATTTTGGGGTTTCGATTTTTAGGGTTTTTGAAATTGGGGGAAAGGGGGAGTGTGAGCAGGAGGGGTTTTTTTTTGGGGGTTTATATAGTGGGGGGAGTTGAAGATTTAGGGCTTTGGGTTTTATGTTGTTGTCAAAATGTATCCTTGTGTGTGATTGTGCTTCTTGAGCACACTACTCGTAGGTAAGGGTGAGCGTTATAGACCGTGGACTAGATTAGACCGAAAAATCAGACCGAACTGGACTAACAAGATTGGATCGAACGTATTTTGGTCCGGTTCTCGATCCACCATTTAGCTCATTTTTGTTAGCGGTCCGGTCTGGTTCAGTTTTACGCAAGCCAATTATTCTACTTTGTTGGATCTTTGTGTGTTTGTGCTTCTTAAGCACACTACTTTGTTGGATCAGGTTTTTAGCAAGCCGATTATATAGTTGGGGGAGTTGGAGATTGGACCTTTGGGTTTTAAGTGGTTGTCAAAATGTATCCTTGTGTGTGATTGTGCTTCTTGAGCACACTACTTAGGTAAGGGACAGAATCAGGGTGGGTTTTGGGACACTTGAGGGCTTAGCATCGATATAAAACCGAACCGAATCCCGATTTTGTGAAAACATGAATCGAGAATCAAACTGAAATGATTCGGTTCGGTTCAGTTTTGTGTTGGTTGATTTTATTCGGGTTGGTTTATATGATTTATGTGTGGTTTTATCAGTTGGCTAAAACTGATCCAAACTGAAACCGAAAATCATAAATATATAAACCCGAAAACCGAACTGAATATGGTCGGTTCAGCTTAGTTTTTCGGTCCAGTTTGTTTTGCTCGGCCGTGGCACTCATAGGTTTTTAAGGTGTAGTTTTAATCTTTCTTACAATACGTATGATTTTTGTTAAATATATTATGTTAAAAAAAAATTGTTTCTATAGTCTTGTTCATTTTTTTAAATGAATTTCGTCCCTATTTGCTTTTCTAGAGTAAATCATACCTGACATTATTACTTTAGTAACTAAACAAGTCAACAGATAGTTACAAAAATTCAACAAGTACAATATTGAATAGTAGCCAAATATTTTTACAAAGATTAAGGGTGCGTTTGGTTGATGGGTTGGGGATGAAAGTTAGGAATGATGGTAAATATTAGATGTTTGGTTTAAATTAGTGGGTCTCAAATATTGGAGTCATAAAAAATACTGTAATTGAGCATGTACTAATCCCACCACTATGTCCAGGATTTGCAAAATATTGTCACATCTTGTATATTTTGTGGGCCCTCTTTTTAATGTTCATCACTTATTACATTTATCTTTTCATTTTTAAATACGAGTAATAGACAAAAATACACCGTTGGTCCTTAAACTTTTCACGAAACATCGTCAGGCACCTTAACTTTTGAAAAACGTCTCCCTGCGTCCCTCCTCAAGTTTTTTGAGGCCGATTGTGTCCTTTGACCCGTTTTCCGTCGGTCAACGCTTGCTATTTTCCCCCATGTGCCTTGCACATGAGGGCAAAATGGTCATTTCATCGTTTTGGTTAATTATGTTGGTGGTACAACCTTAGAGACGAACGGTGTATCTCTTTTTCCTGGTTCTCTCTCTAAAATTCTGCTTATCTCTCTAAAATTACACCATCACCATTCTCAAATCTTGTAAACCACCCCACTAAAAAACCTAAACTCAATCAAAACCAATCTTCATTCATCTAACTTTATACTCACACACAATATCAAAACCCACAAAATTTTTTAAGATGATCCATAAATGCGGCAACCAACACACAATGCTTGATCCATTTCAGCCAAAGTATTTATATATTTCATTTGTCGATAAGAAAGTTACAAAAATATAATATTAGACAATGAAAGAAGTTGAAAACTTCAATCTAAATTTAGTAACTACAAACTTCACTGCATTTGTCACCTAATATCACTTATAATCACTTAAAATCGTTCAATTTGACAACAATTGGAAAAAGGCCATATCGAACTTGCATTCCTCCGCATCTTCAGATATCGGGTTCAACTGTTTCTCTTGATTAAGTAACATTGCTTGAGCTTCTTCCACTATTGATGGATCCTCTTCACTAGCATACAAGATCCTCCTAATGGCATCAATGATCTGCAATATAAGTCAATAACAGACACTAAAAGTATTAAGCTTTAGTTTACAAACTTACTTGTTTGGTAAGTCCAGTGATAAGTGTATCAATATTTACATGAAAAAAAGAGTCCTAAAAACATATCATATACCAAATTTACTTCACTATAACCATAGCTAGTGTTTAACTTACAAAGGGAGGAACTTTTAAATACTTTTGCGGGACAACGGTTATGAATAAAGATAGACTTTTGGCTACTTTCGCCCCTTTAACTCGTTTCCCTTTCATCTATCCTTATTAAACTTTACCCATTTGACCCAATAAGAGTAGAAAATAACCTGAATCAGTTGATTCGGTGACTAAATATGGACATTTGTGATAGCAGCTGTTTAAAAGATGGATTGGGGCTGTTTTTATGATTCAAATGGAAAAAAATTAATAAGACAATGGGTAAAAACCGTAAGGAACTTTGCTGATGTAAACCTATAGCAGGCAATGATAAACTGATAATGGCCAAATAAGTAACTGGAACCTAAAGTCAGGAACCACTAACAGAAACAAAATGTTGCATTTCACTAAACAACTCAAAAAGCATACCTGCACTTTCCCATCTTTAATAGCTTGCTTGAAAGGATGCCAATTTGGATTATTAACCTTATCTTGCCACAAAGAGCTTAATTCGACTGATCTAAATTCCCATTCATGAGCAGAGAATTTCTGCATACACACATCTTGAAATGGTTTCTGAACAACCTCTCCCATCCGTTTTAATCCAATTACGGTCATTGAATCCGAAACTTGTGGCAATACCTTCATGAGAAAAACTTGGAAATGTTTCATCATATTATATCTAACAAAGGATGGGGAATGTTGTAAAATTGATTTACAATTAAAGGCATGAAGATAAAAAAACCATACATTTATTAGTTCCTTCCGAGCAGCCTGTAGCTCGTTGTTACTCATGTGTGTTCTCTAAGTATAAGAGTTTGGTTTAAGTTGTCCATATCATGCAACTCTTCCTCTTTTTCTGTCAATTTATTCCTTAATTCATTGATATGGACACTTATACTGTAGTTGCTATCCAAATGATTTTGTTCTATCTGCATACATTACAACAAACAATAGGTGGTGTTTGTTTAAGCTTATTTTTTAGCTTAGAAGCTTAATTGTTTTCAGCTTATGTTTCATAAGCTCAAAGTTTCCAGCTTGTTTCGAAACTTTTGCGTTTATATAAGTTTATTATGATATAGGGGGTGTTTGTTTCGGCTTATATAGCGGGCTTATAGCTTATGTAGTTTTCGGCATATGTTTCATAAGCTCACTTTTTGTGGCTTGTTTTGAAACTTTCGGCTTATATAAGCTTATCATGACATGATAAGCTTATCAAAAAAGTTACAAAATAAGCCAAAAAATAAGCTTGTGAAACATAAGCTGAAAACCAAATAAGCCATAAGCCTGCTATATAAGCCGAAACAAACACCCCCAAATCACAAAATAAGAAAGATATATCATAAACTTAAAATTAAGTATTCCTTATGCTATTAGACTTGTGAAACCTAACAAAAAATAAATTGGGGAAAATAAAAACTAGTTAGCAGATAATAACAAATGAATGATCTGATGATATAATAAACAAACATGTGGCTAAGAAGCTTAATCATCTATAAGACACAACAACTAATAATAATAATTTACATATAAAAGCTTGAAGCTAAAAGTACCTAGCGTTTGTATGATACGCGCTGCTGTTATTGTTGTTGTTGACGGAGAACGAGTAAAAGCTTTTTTTTGTTTTCCTTTTTTTTTTTTTTCGACAAAGAATTTTTCCGACGACTCGCTTCTTGTTTTGTATATTTGAGTTTCTAATTTTTATTTAATTTAACTTGTACACATTGCCCCTTACTTGTAGATTTTGTCTTATATATAATGGAGATACTTTTTTTGATAGAGTTGTGTGGGATGTGACGGTGTTTTATGGTGGTGATGGTGGTTGTTGCAGCGGAGAAGTTTGCAGGTGATGTCATTTTCCGATTGGGTAGTGGTTGGTGTGTTTTGAGATGGGTTTTTTTGTTCGGATGAAATGAAGAAAAGGGTGACATTATATATGGGCAAAATAGTCATTTAACAAGAATAACGGGATTTGATGAGAATTAACGGGGCATTGACTAACGGAAAATGGGTCAAGAGACGCAATCGGCCTCAAAAAACTTGAGAAGGGACGCACGAAGACGTTTTTCAAAAGTTAAGGTGCCTGGTGATATTTTGTGGAAAGTTTAAGGACCAATGATGTATTTTTGTCTAAATAATAAATACTAACTTTAAATCTTTTATTTATTTACATAACAAACAATACTTTAATTTATCATACTTAATTTTTTATTCAAGCTTAAACCCAAATCCAAATTTAAATCTAAATCCAAATTCAAATTCTAAACCCACTTACAAACCAAACGGGCCCTAAGACCCGTTTGGTTTATAGTTGGGTTTAGAATTAAGATTTAGATTTGGATTTGAATTTGAAATTGTATTTAGATTTGAACGAGTGGGGTGGCCCGCGCGTTGCGGCGGAAGTGTTGTGTTATCGAGTGGTATATGAACTATAGATGTAAAAAAAATCTGTGTCACAGCCATCTCATAAAAAATGATGAATCCTTATGATAGTTTTTCTAAATACCCATTTGTTAAAATCCTTTTAATGATGAATCCTTATTGATGTTTTCGTTTATTATATGTAATATGTTTCATGCAAACCCAGTTTTGTACTCGATTTAAAACCCTATCATTTTGAAACCACAACTTATACAAAGTAACAGAAACTAACTTTATGCAACAGCCATTTTAAATTACAATGATAGTTCTTGGTGAAAATCTTAGAAACAATCAATATAGCAACTTGAGTGCCATTATAATAATAGTTCTTAGTGAAAATCTTCGAAACGAATATAGCAACTTAAGTGCTTGTATCATGAATTGGGCTGCCATGTCAATTATTAAGTATGCATACAGTTTTACTAATCGACAACATGGCACGTGTCATTTACTTTTTTACATACATTAGTAAGATAATTATACAAAACTAATAAAAAAAATTAAAACTAAACAAAAAAAATAAAAAAACTAAAATCGAGAAATGACGAAAGGGGGCGCGGCGCTTACACTCGGTCGCGTATCATATTACAAACAAAATCAGTCAATAGAATAATCGACCCTTTACGCAGCTCATTATTCCTAACCAACTCATTCTGCTGAGTAGCAAGCATCCCCTGCTGATGCCAAACACCGTCCGATAACAACACGCGATACCGTTCCTTACTATTATTCTCCTCGCCGCCTCCAACGGGCGATTGGACGAGACAGACATTGTATACTTGGACAATTGGTTTGAATTCGTTTGATTTTGTGTCCGTGTTTGAGATTTGTGGGATTGATCCTTGTGTTAGATTGATTGGCATTTTGGGGTTTTGATTTTTTAGGGTTTTTGAAATTGGGGGAAAGGGGAGTGTGAGCGGGAGGGGTTTTTTTTTTGGGGGGTTTATATAGTGGGGGGAGTTGGAGATTTGGGGCTTTGGATTTTGAGTGGTTGGCAAAATGTGTCCTTTTGTAGTTGTGCTTCTTGAGCACACTACTTGCTGAACAAACCACCTAAATGGATCGGACTGGATCGGACCGATCACATTCGGTCTGGCCCTCGGTTTTAGATTTTGGGCTAATTCGGTCTCGGTCTTAGTCATTCCGGTCCGGTCCAAATCACAAACCGACTATTTTGCCTTCCGGACCGACCACATTCGGTCCGGTCCTCAGTCTCGTCTTTTGGACTAATTCGTTCTGGGCCTTGGTCGGTCCGGTCCGGGACCGATGCTCAGCCCTACTTGGGTAAGGTACGGAATCAAAGTGGATTTCGGGGTTACACATAAGCTGAGCATCGGGATATTAAAATTGAACCGAATCGAAAATGGAAATTATTAGGTTCGGTTTAGTTTTGTGTTGGTCGGTATGATTCGGGTCGGTTTATATGATCTAGGTGTGCTTTTATCTGTTGGCTAAAACTGATCCGAACTGAAACCGAAAATCATAAATATATAAACCCGAAAACCGAACTGAATATGGTCGGTTCGGCTTGGTTTTTCGGTTCAGTTTGTTTTGCTCGGCCGTGACACTCATAAGGCATGTTTGGTAGGGTGAAATTCAGAGAAATGAAATGAAGCGCAGAAATCAAATTCACATAAATGAATTCCACAAAAATTCAGTAAAAATTCTTGTGTTTGGTAACACCAGAGAATTGACTTAAGAAATGTATAAAAATTATTATTATTATTATTATTATTATTATTATTATTATTATTATTATTATTATTATTATTATTATTATTATTATTATTATTATTATTATTATAAAGCATCACTTTCATTATAACCAAACCAATAGGATTACAAGAAATTGGTAGGGAGCCTCGACACTAACTGAGCCCCCACGCCTTTAGCAATAGTAAAACTAATCATACTAAAGATATGCTTTGCAGCACGCGCCCCAATGTCTTGAGTGATGGAAAACTTCTGGATCCGCTTAAGTAGGGCCACCGCATTGGTCTCGAGTTCCCCTAAAGAGGAAAATGAGAAAGGGGTAAACCCATATCCCATAATTGCACATTTAGCCCCGTATTTGACACGTTTGCGTTTTGCGGCATCAGTCACAGCGCACCCCGGCACAAAGTCAATCATGCCGGTTTGCGTGAGGGGTGACGATCCCGTTAGATCAACACACACATCCTTCCCTTCATCCCAAGAATAGAGCAAAATATCTGCTGGCCTTAATACTTGCTCTCTTTCTCCACCCAACCCGATGTCGACCTCCTTGCGATCCAAGACCCCGGAGCGAGAACAGATGTCAAGCAGAGTATCCCGCACTACGTTGTGTCGATGTTTAACACCAATAGTACCAGTACACGATACAGCGTGGTCCCCATAAATATCACCAGCGAAAACCTTAGAGCACGCTGAGCACGGCCCCTGAATAGAGAAAAGGGGAACACCTAGCCGATAACATAAAAGGGTTATTAGACAAAGAAGTCACTAAAGTTTGCGAAAAAGTTCACCTAAGTTACTAAAGTTTTTTTCGTTACATACAGGTTACTAAACTAAACGGGTTTGTTAGTTGGGTTACTAAAAGATTAAAAGCGTTACACTAATGTCACCGCGAGGGTGGGCAACCGGCTGATAGCCGGTTATCATGTCCACGTAGGATTTTTATTACCTTTTGTGATTTATTTTCGGGTTTATTTAAGCCTAAAGGCCCACCCACCCCCACATAACACTTTCCCCTTTTTTTCTTCTTCTCCCAAATAATTAGGGTTTCAAAAACCCATATCCACCCAAATTTAATTCTCCAAAATCCACTAACAAAATGTCGATTCTTTGTGGCTGTGGTGAACTAGCAAGGTGTCGTACATCTTGGACACAAAACAACCCTGGAAGAAGGTTCCTTGGCTGTCCTAACTTCATGGATGCATCAAGAAATTGCAACTACTTTAGGTGGGTTGATGGCCCCTTACCAAATCGTTGGTATCAAGCTACTATGTTTCAGCAACATGCTAATTTGGTCAATGCACAAGCTCAAATTGCTCAAAACTCAAGAACCGCATTCTACAATAGGATTTTGATTGTTGTCATTTGTGTGATGTTTATTGTTAGGTTTGTTTAGGTGATGATGTAGTGTTAGTTTGTTGGGTTCTAACTTAGGTTATGGTTTCTTTTGGTAAGGTTGTCTGTTAGTAATGTAGTGGTAGTAATGTAGTATTGCTAAGGGATGTTATCTTTTGTATCAGTTGTAATCAAATGATATGGCAAGAATGTAAGTTTTTTAACTATGTAATGAAATGAATTACTTTACATATGATTTGCAAAATTGGACTACATGAGTTAGTATGCATAATGCAAATGCATAAGTTGCACTAAAATGCATACTGCATACTGCAAATGAGTTACTTTACATATGCCAAAATTGGACTAAATACTAATATGCATACTGCATATAGATAATTTGCATTAAAAGTTGACCAAAGTGTTTACATATGGCAAATTTACAAAACAGCCTCACAAGTGGCTTGCCATACAAAATTAGTGGCAGTTATACTGCATATCAGGTCAAGTTCTAATGCATATCAGTAAGTTACCAAATATCCTAAATTGTTTACATATCAAGTCATATGGCAGATGTACAAAACAGCCTCACAAGTGGCTAGCCATATTTGAGTCAAACTTTTGTCAGTCTACACCAATGAAATAGCATCATCTGGAGTTAACCCTGGTCCAGGTGATGGTGGCTTGTGGAACTTAAGTTGCTTGATCCTCTCTGATTCCCTCCTTCTGAAAACAGATGGTGCTTGAACTGGTTGTATTGCTGCACTGCTTGATGCCTCTTTCCTTTCTCTAGCTTGCTGCAATTTGTATTGTGCAAGTCTTCTCACAAGTGGTTCCTGCATAGGCTCTTGTTCAACAACTGGTTCATTCTCTGGTGCTTCAGCATGGATTCTACAATCTTCAGGTGTGATTCCAATGGGCCAAGCTGGAACAGGTAATCCCTGAGTGTTCTGCAAATGCTAAAGAGACCAAGTTACCTTATATAATAATCTGATCTTTATAATATTCAAAGACAGTTAAATAAAACAGAAAAGAAAAGACTAACTTACCCCTAACATGGCTTCTCCATCAACTGGATCCCAAGAAACTCCATATCCTATTGGCTTAATTCCACCAGGATACCTGAATGATCTTGAACCATCTCCTTTTCCTCTGCACCTAACAATCTTTCCATTGATGGTCCTCAGCCTAGTGCTACTACTACTCCCAGCTTGATCACTTGCACTTCCACAATTAACTTGCACAGAACCACCCCTCATTCTCACACCACCACCTCTGATTCTCAAACCACCCCTCATTCTCACACCACTCAATCTCAATGGACTTTGTGTCATCTCTGGTGGTGTCATCTCAAATCCCACTGGAGGTGTTGAAATTTCAACTGGTGCAGACCCAATTATTGGTATCTCATCTGCATCACCTTCTACAAGTGTAGAAGGTGTTTGTGCAGACCCTTCACAAGAAGCTGTTTCATTTGTAGAAGGTGTTTGTGCAGACCCTTTTTTCTTTCCACCCTTTGTCACTTTATAACCAGGTAAATCTAAAGAAACAAGATCAACATTAGGTATTTCGGAAAGTATTTCATAGTCATATGAAAGAGGATCTCTTACAAACACCCCACCACGATGATACTTTATCAAAAAAGATGAAGCTGTAGATGCCGATTCCATCTGAAACAATATCAAACAAGAAATATTATTAATTTTGTAAAAACCCTAAATTTACAAAACCCTAATTATTTGTTAACATTAAACAATGACTGGGCAATTAAATAAAAGAATAATTCATCACCAACACTAACCTTTTTTGGGGGAGATGCAAACCCTAATCTGAATTGATTATATTAATCTCGATTTGTTGTTTTTGAGAATTTGTTTAATCGAAATGGGTGGGTGGGGGTGATGTGTTTGGTCGGGAGAAAATAAATTAGGTTTTAGGGAAAAACGTGTTTATATATTCAAACATATTAATAAAAAAAAAAAAAAAAAAAAAAAAAATCCACGTCGGCAACATACCGGTATCAAAGGGTTAAAACTTTAGGAGTGACTTAAGTAACCGGTTACAAAACTTTAGTAACCTATATGTAACGAAACAAACTTTAGTAACTTAGGCGCATTTTTTCGCAAACTTTAGTGACTTTTTTGTCTAATAACCCTAACATAAAATGCACCTATAAGTTCTGGCGTTCAGAGTTTGTCCTAACCCGGATATCGGGACCACCCTAAGCCAGCCTGATGTGTGATCCTCCTTTTGCGACCTCCAGAGTGCCATTTGTCGAGGGGAAAGACAAAACGTGGATTCAGCCATTTGGGTAACACGTTTGAATTATATATCTGCCAATTTCTTCATGAGTTTGGGGGCAGCGATCTCATCTGGGTTACTCAAAAGGTCGGTCTCCATTTTCGCATTAAACGCGCACAAGGCCTCATCGAAGGGAAGGCCAGAGGTTACCACACCATAGTGCATTAGAAGCTTAGTCTGTAGCTTGACAGTTTGGAGTCTAGACGCAAGGAAGGCATAGTTCAACGTATCCCCCGCTGAATATACACCCAGCCCCCCAAATGCAAATGGCAATGTGGCCAACCTCCATTGCCAATCACTAAATCCAGGTCCAGAGGCAGTAATAATGCGTTCCAATGAGGAACGCAATGCCCCATCGAATGCAACGCGAGCACGCTCAAAGGCCCTAGGGGAGCATGTGCGCATAGAGAAATTGATGAGGCGAAAAATGAACCACTTTTAGGGGGTCATTTAAGCCGGAATTGAATTTATTTGATCAAATATTGCCCTAAATCGTTCTTTTTGTGATTTTAGGTACTTTGGGAGTGAATTCTGGAAAAGGAAGCATTTTGGACGTTTTTGGAGCATAAAAGTGAAGAAAACGACAAAGACTTAATTTTCCATGCTGAGAACAGCACCTGACGGCGTCAAGAAGAAAAACCTGACGGCGTCAAGAGTAAAATCCGTGACGACCCAGTGAAAACCTGAAGGCGTCACAAGAAGGGCGTCAAGAGTTAATATGGTGACGGCCTGCATAAGGGATACACATGACGGCGTCAAACCCAGATTTAGGCAGTCCGAGAAACTATTTGGCGGCGAGATGACGGCGTCAGCAATTTGTTCTTGACGCCGTCACCTTTCAGAATCTATATATAGTTTTATATTTTTCATTCATTAGAAGAGGAACTTGTGTGGAGAATACTAGGGCCGAACCCTAAAAACCCTAGGTCGTTTTTTACTGTATTTTCAAGGGTTTTTACCCCTTGAAACATTTCATGTTCAATTGAGATAAGTCTTCTCTTAATTCATTAAATATGTCTATGTGTTGTTTGAATATATCTTATGCTTGTCTTGATTTCAACATGCTAGGCTAGATCTTTCATGTGTTTGCTTAGATGTAATGAAACCTAGATGTTAATTATGTGCTGATTACTTGTTTATAGTTGTATTGGATAAATGATTTCAATGTTAGGCTTAAGAAAACTGGCAGATCTCCATTGTGTAACATGCTTGAACGTCTTAGGAAACATGAACCAATGTGTACTAGGTTTTATTGGTTGTATTTAATGCATGAGCAAATTCTATTGATCCCATGTTAGGAGCTTCTTAGCCGGCTCGACATAGGAGTGAAGTAGGCGCTTATAGGATTGGGGAAGTAAGTACGCCACCCCATGAATGGTATTAAGGAATACAAGCCATCATCCACGCAACTGTAACAAGTAATTAACATGTAAAAGATATCTAGGGAGTAGTGAAATCTAGGTAAACACAATTCTCCCATATATTGCTCACACCTTTAGTATAATTTAGTTTATTTTCATTTCTAGTATTTTATTTTGATTGCATCTTAGTAATTGGGTTAGTTGACTAGCAACTAATTTCGCCCAACTCCTTCAAAACTGAGATTTTTAATTGCTTTCATAAAAACTAAAAAATACAAAAAGAATCGTCCCTCATCTCTAGACCTAGTCTTTAGGTTTTCTAATCCTAGCGACACTATTCCTAGCTGAACGATCAATCCCCCGGTACTTGTCATTTTACTATACTACATCGATCAGGTACACTGCCTGGTGGGGGTTGTAAGCTTCTCGAGATCCCTCGAGAGGTAAAGCCTGGTGCAATCCCTACGCATCAGAAATTTAACTTTGAAATGTCGGCACAAGCTCGTAGGAGCAATAATTCGCATTGGGGATCCTTAAGTTTAGCGACACTCTCCATAAGCTCGATGGTTTTGGCAACCCGTTTCATGGCTAAATCACCGCTAAACTCCAAGTCCGCACTAACGGGCCCACCAAGTAATTTAACTCTGTGCATAGGGCGAGCGATATTAGGTGGGAAAACGCCCACAAGCCTGCTACGGGGGTCTTCTTTAGGCCAAAAAATCTCTGTCTTATTCACATTAAGGTGGAGGCCCTGTAGTGGCCCATCCTCCATAATCAGCTCCAGAGCCTTCCCCACAACCAAAGTATCTCCGATGATAGTGCCATCATCTAGATACCAAGCTTGAAAAGACAGACTGAATGAGTCTTTAACCTTACACACCAGGGGATGTAGCACTAAGGCAAAGAGAAGAGGTCCAAGTGGATCACCCTGTTGCACACCATGATGTGACCAAAGTGTGTGTTCCCCATAATTTATTCTAGCTGGCCTGGCGTAACAAAATTCAACCCAGCGTGAAATAGCGGGGCAATGTAAGCGGACTTCTCGTAACATAACCTCTCGGTCCACCAAATTGAAGGCATTTTGGAAATCCACCCATAACATTGACAGACCCTCCTCGTCGCCTCGATCTTCAATATTCACAACATGAAGAATGGCCTCTCCCCCACCAGGTACCCCGACACCAAACTGGAGATCATTAAAATATCCATCTAAGGAGTGTCCGATCATAGAAGCACCTACCTTGGAGACTAAACGCCTCCAAATTGTCCCCACGACAATGGGCCGAATTCCGCCCCCAGGTTTAATCAGCGGTGTGAGGGGGCACTAGCAATATACTCTCCCAACAACCTCAGGCATTTTCCGTCAAGAAAAAGGTTTATCACGTGAGTGATAGAAGTGATTAACTCATCAGAAATAGCCACAGCAGCGCCACTGAGGCAATCTAAGAGGTGTTGTGCACGTAAGCCATCACGCCTACAAGATGTGTGATGAGGCAAAAAATGAACCACTTTTAGGGGGTCATTTAAGCCCAGAATTGAATTTATTTGATCAAATATTACCCTAAATCGTTCCTTTTGTGATTTTAGGTACTTTGGGAGTGAATTCTGGAAAAGGAAGCAATCCGGACGTTTTTGGAGCATAAAAGTGAAGAAAACGCCAAAGACTTAATTTTCCATGCTGGGAACAGTGTATGACGGCGTCAAGAAGGAAATCCTGACGGCGTCAAGAGTAAAGTCCATGACTATCCAGAAGAAACCTGAAGGCGTCACAACAAGAGCGTCAAGAGTTAAAATCATGACGGCCTGCATAAGGTGTACACACGACGGCGTCAGATCCAGATCTAGGCAGTCCGAGGAATTATTTGGCGGCGAGATGACGGCGTCAGACATTTGTTCTTGACGCCGTCACCTTCCAAAATCTATATATAGTTTTCTATTTTTCATTCATTAAAGAAGGAACTGGTGTGGAGAAACCCTAGGGATGAACCTTGTACGTATTTTACAGCTTTTTCAAGGGTTTCCACCCCTTGAACCCTTTCATGTGCTATTAAGATAAGTCTTCTCTTAATTCAATCAATATGTCTATGTGTTGGTTGTCTATATCTTGTACTTGTCTTAATTTCAACATGCTAGGCTAGATCTATCTTGTGTTTGCTTAGATCTAATGAAACCTAGATGTTAATTATGTGTTGATTACTTGTTTATGGTTGTATTGGATGAATGATTTCAATGTTAGGCTTAAGAAAACTGACAGATCTCTATTTGGTAACATGCTTGAACGTCTTAGGAAACATGAACCGATGTGTACTAGGTTTTATTGGTTGTATTTAATGCATGAGTAATTTCTAATGATCCCATGTTAGGAGCTTCTTAGCCGACTCGACATAGGAGTGAAGTAGGCACTCATAGGATTGGGGAAGTAAGTACGCCACCTCATGAATGGTATTAAGGAATACAATTCGTCATCCATGCAACTATAACAAGTAATTAACGTGTAAAAGATATCTAGGGAGTAGTGAAATCTAAGTAAACACATTTCTCCCACATATTGCTCACAACTTTAGTATAATTAGTTTATTTTCATTTTTAGTATTTTATTTTGATTGCATCTTAGTATTGGGTTAGTTGACTAGCAACTAATTCCGCCCAAATCCTTCAAACCCGAGATTTTAATTTGCTTTTCATAAAATATAAAAAATACAAAAAGAATCATCCCTCATCTCTAGACCTAGTCTTTAGGTTTTCTAATCCTAGCAACACTATTTCTAGCTGAACGATCAATCCCCCGGTACTTGTCATTTTACTATACTACATCGATCAGGTACACTGCCTGGTGGGGGTTGTAAGCTTCTCGAGATCCCTCGAGAGGTAAAGCTTGGTGCAACCTTACGCACATCAATGTGCCACGAGGAAAACCCCTGATCATATCCAGCACCACAGCAAGGGATGTGTTAAGGTTATGATCATCAATAGGGTTATCTGGTAGGGAAGGGGCAGACTTGAAAGGGTGCTTAGCCTTTAGGTCCTCAAGGGTAGTGTCATTATAGGGAGCAACACCGGAAGAAGAGAGAACCCTGACGGCCGTGGAAAAATGACCATCACAAATTTTCCTCCTACATTGCTTGACATTGTGCTCACCCAAGTCCACGTTATCCTCATCAATATTAGAAAATGCAGGAGGGGGTTCAGCAAGAACCTCCCTAACAAGTTGCAAACTACCACCAGGCGTACTCCAGGAACGAATAGCATTGGCGATATATTCTTCTTGGCGTTGGCGCTTGATGGCGGACCTGCATTCCATGTTACTCCTTGGAGCAAAGGCTTTAAGAAGACAAGGAGGCAATACAAGCAGGCTAACCCAACAAGAAATATCTTCACGAGTGCAGATCACCTTATCAAGAGCTTCTTTTAAGACGCGAGAAAAGCCCAATCGGCATTTAGGAGGGATGGATTTGACAGTGTGTATTCCTCTAGAAAGCAATGTGTCAAGTAAATGTAGGTCAAAACAACAATGCTCTTCCAGGCCCGGGTCTTCAGCACCAATATCGTCCGGGGGGGGGGGGGAATTGTGGTTTATCGAGATCAAATAATGTGAACTTGACAACACCGTTTCCACAATCAGGGGTGACACAACATCAGTACCATGTCGACACTTAGAGCGGAGGGTATGCGTCTTGAAACAACCCTCGCACAACCAAAGGTTCATACGTTTCAAGGTGATCTCAGTCGCCTCAAAAACAGCACGGCTAGTAGCTAAAGAAAGTTTGGTAGTGGTAAGCGCATCTCCCTTAAAATGACGATCCCGAAGGTGATAAATCAATGAGGTTTTGGTGAGCCCATTCCCACTCCCGTCTTGACAACCACTAAGCCCCACAAACGGGCAATGAAACCGTATTATTGCCATGGAACGAGACAAACCCCGAGTAAGAGTTTTTTTTTTTTTTTTTTTTTTTTTTTTTTTTTTTTTTTAAATAAACCAACGGTATCAAAATCAAACAATAGCGGCCCAGACAACCAAGGAAACGAAATGCAATCCAAATTAGTGAGTGAAGCCCACGAAAAATTCAAGCCCAATACATAAAGGTTCCAAGCCCAACTACACCAACAAAAATTGCATCCAGTTCCCCCTAAATTACACAAACCACTAGCCAATAGCTACAAGGGATAAATGCTACCCAAGTGGGACCCACCAGATAAAGATGCAACAAGCACACCGTTACCCCCTCAAAATGGCAAAACACTGCACCAAAATAAAACCAACTCGCTATGCCTACAAACAGCCAAAAAAAAAACAACTCGCAATCAGAAGAAGTCACTATCTTGGCCGGACCCACAAGCAACTCGCTACTTCCAAGCAACTCACTACCACGAGGAAGTCGCTACCAAGGAACTCGCTATCACAAGCACCATGCAACTTGCAACCGCAGCGAACCGCCAAGGAAGAAAACAGGAAGCCGGCAACGGACCAAAGAGTATGGAAGCACCGAAACACCAAAGCTGGCAACGGGCCAACAAAATAAAAAGAAACCAACAACCAGGTGAGTCTCAAAGAAAGACCCTCTAAAAGGAGACTATATAACAAACGAAGGTGGAGCCACGAGCTGTACAAGAAGGGAGGTGATACACGTGCGGCAGGATCAAGGTGGAAGAAGATTCAAGGTGAATCCCTGTTGTTATTATTATTATTATTATTATTATTATTATTATTATTATTATTATTATTATTATTATTATTATTATTATTATTATTATTATTATTATTTCATTATTATTATTTTATTACGTTATAATTTATTATTTTTATTTATTATTATTAATATTATTTTATTATTATTATTATTATTATTTATTTTTATTATTATTATTATTATTATTATTATTATTATTATTATTATTATTATTATTATTATTATTATTATTATTATTATTATTATTAATTTATTATTTATTATTTATTATTTATTATTGTTATTATTATTATTATTATTATTATTATTATTATTATTATTATTATTATTATTTTATTATTATTATTATTTTATTATTATTATTATTATTATTATTATTATTATTATTATTATTATTATTATTATTATTATTATTATTTCTTATTATTATTTATTGTATTATTTTTATTTATTTATTATTATTTGATACGCGATATTGCGCCCTCGCAACATGTTTTACCTCTCAAGTGATCTTGAGAAGCTTGCAATCCCCGCCAGGCAGTGTACCTGATCGTTGTAGTATAGTATAGTGACAAGTACCGGGGGATTGATCGTTCAGTTCAGGAATAGTGTTCGATATGATTAAAAATCTACTAAACTAGGTCAAAAGGTGAAGGATGATTCTTTTTATATTTTTTATTTTATAGGAAAGCAAGTAAAATCTCGGGTTTTGGAAGAAGGGGCGGAATTAGTTGCTAGCCAACTAACCAAATTACTACAAATTCAAATAAAACAAAATAAAATGAAATGAAATGAAACTAAAATAATTGTGTGGTGGAAACAATAATAAGAGAAATTTGTTTACTTAGATTTCATTACTCTCTAAATATCTTTTACCGGTTGATAACTTGTTACAATTGCATGGATGACGGGTTATATTCCTTAATACTAGTCGTGGGCAGTGTACCATCTTCCCTAACTCTATAAGCTTCTACTTCATTCTAGGTCGAGCCGACTACTAGCTCCTAACGTAGTATCATTAGTAGTTACTTATGCATTAAATATAACCAATAAATCGTAGTACACCTCCGATCATGTTTCTTAAGACGTTCAAGCAAGTTACCAATTGGAAGTTTGCCAGTTTTTTTAAGTCTAACATCGAATTCATTCATCCATAACAATTATAAACAAACAATCCACCAATAATTAACATCTAGGTTTCATTACATCTAAGCAAACACAAGGAAAACCTAGCATAGCATGTTAAAGAGAAGACAAGCGTAAGATATAATCAAACAACACATAGACATATTGAATGATTTGATAAAAGACTTATCTTCAATTAAGCATGGAAGAAACAAAGGGTAGGAACCCTTAAAATCTCTGGAAATTCGTCTAGGGTTTTCTCCCTTCTAAAGTTGCACTAAAATTCCACATATAATGAATGAAAATTGGAAAACTATATATAGATTATACATCCTGACGGCGTCACATTGTAGTGTGTGACGCCGTCAACTCGCCGCCAAAACAAAAGTCGTATTGCCTAGATCAAATCTTGACGCCGTCATGTAGAAACTTTGCTATGGGCCGTCACGTATAAATTGATCCTGACGGCCATGGTGACGCCGTCAGGCAATTTTGTCTTGAAATAGTTTTGGGCCGTCATGTGTATTTTCCATGTCCACCTCTTTTGCCAAGCTTGACGCCGTCACTTGTGAAGCCTTGACGCCGTCAGGTACTGTTCCCAGCAAGGATTTTAAGACTTTGTCGTTTTCTTCACTTTTATGCTCTAAAATGTCCAAAATGCTTCCTTTTTCAGATTTCTCTCCAAAAGTACATAAAATGACAAAAGGAACGATTTAGGGCGAAATTTGATCAAATAATCTCGGATTTGGGCTTAAATGACCCCTAAAAGCGGTACACTTTTCGTCTCATCAAATACCCTTTCACTTAATTTTGTACCAATGGCATTAAAAATTGTACATTTTAATCTATCTCTTTCCACAACACACTCTCACCTCTTCTTGTCTCTTCCTCCTTCCTCACATTTGTTTTTTTATTACTCCGGCGACCCCTACCAACTCCGGAAACTGCCACCCACTCCGGCCATTTTTGTTACTCCGGCGACCCCTACCCACTCCGGCCACCCACTACATCTACCAATCATAAACATCAAAACATACTGATATCCAAATAAAAAGGTCAGCTTAATAACAACTATATGAAACAACAATCAAGTCAATACATATTCATACAATACCAATATACCATCATCCATCAAAAAAATCTAAAAATATATAATGGCACATTTGTCATCATGATCGTTTCTCACCAGAAGCAGACTGCTACATTTGAAAGAAAATACAAAAATCAATATCAATTACATATGTCTTTTTCAAATCATAAGATAACTAAGAATGAGGTTGACTGTATTCATCATATCGTAACTCTATTAGACCAACAATCAAGTCAATAAATATTCAAACAATACCAATATACCATCATCCATAACAAAATCTTTATTATTCATCAAGAACAAAAACAGTAGACAAGAATCACTATAACCTTAAAAAGAAACACAAATCATTAGAAAACATGAAACTTGTTGACGTATATGGCCGAAGGAATTTATTCCGGATGGCGGATAAGCAACCGGGGCGCTAACAAGTTCCGGACGGTACGATATCGCCTTCCGGCCTGTGGGCCAGAGAATGTGCCCACGTGTGTCGCACTCCCAGAAACGTGTCTAGGGTACAACCGACACAGACCCAGGCCTAGGGGCGGTGGCTACTGTTCGTAGGTATGTTCACTGTGCATAGGTACGGTTACTGTTCAAACAAGTACTACGTTTACTGTTCATAGGTACCCAGGTTGGGGTAGTATAAATACCCCAACCCCATTTATTGCAACACACACATTAACTCTCACTAGTAACTACTCACATTTATTATTGCACCCTTCGGCGTAAGAAATATACTTACTTTCACGCCGAAGCTTGGTCCTGGGATAACACTCGGGGCGAGGCTAACGAGCGTCTTGCATTTGTGCAGTTATCATAGCCGAAGAACCTGAAGCCTCCCGACAAGCAGTATCGAGGAGCGGATATTTACTTCAACAAATTGGCACCATTATGGATGTTAATAGAGTTTTCGGTAACTTCGGAACTGGAACATGTATCTGACAGGAGTCACACTTTCGGATCTCTTCTCTCGCGTCTTTATGCATCGTTGGCCAGTAATACCCTTATCTTATCAGTTTGGCTACCACCGATCTTGGTCCAGAGTGCATGCCGCAAATCCCTTCGTTCACTTCTCGTATTATGTAGTTTGCCTGTAGGGGTCCTACGCACCTTAACATGGGGTTTAAGTATGATTTCTTTAAGAGGACCCCTTCCTGCATGGTGTAGTGTGGGATTTTCATTCGTAAGCTTCTTGCCTCGTTCGTGTTCTCCAGCCATACACCTTCCTCTAAGCACCTGATTATGGGAGTCATCCAGTTGTCTTCTTCCTCTTCGACTATGGTGTTTACCAGTCCTTCGTCCACAGATGGCTTTGAGAGGACTTCCACTAAAACTTCCTTAGTCAGATGGTTGAATGCTACTAAAGCTAGCTTACTAAGTACGTCCGCCTTTTGATATTGCCCTATAATCCATATTATAATTCTCATGATTTGAGATTATAGTTTTGTTTTAATATTATTAGTTCCAAGTCACCCAACATTCATTCCTATAAGCTTCTCTCTATAGATTGTGTTTGGTAGTCTCACAAGGGACTTTATGTAATGTAGGATATTGTTAGCATTAAAAATATGTATTATGAAGTGATGGTCATTCTCATATTGTAACTTTGTGTCGTTTGTTAAGATTAGTAATAGTTTAGTCATTGGGCCTTGGACTTGGCAAGCTAATATGTTATATGCTATGTTTCATAAGCCTAGTTATCCAACCATGTAACCAAGTCCAAGCCCAAGCCCATAGAAAGCCCATCCATCTCATGTGATGGAAGTATAAAAGGCACCTTACCTCTCGTTTGTAAGGTGTGCTTGTGTGTGTATTTGTGTGTGTTTTCTTTGAATAAAAGCTCTCATATTTCCATCTCTTTCATATATACACGAATTAAATATATACATCAAGTCACCATCTTTCCATCTTTCCTTCTTATTGTGCTTATATTGTGTGTGATAAAGTTGTGATATTTATGGTTCTACAAGTGGTATCAATCGCCTAACAATGATTTAGGAGGGTTAAGAGTTTGTTTGTTTCGTATTTTTTAAGCATATTTCACGTTTTTTTAGAAAAATTCCTACTTTTCTTGTTTTTTCTTGGTTTTTAACACTTTTTTGATTACAAACTAGTGTTATAAACCTTATCTAACAAGAAAGTTTTAATCTTTTTGAAAATTTCTAGCTTAAAAAATTCGACTTTGGTTTTGTACTTGTTTTCGAGATCTTAAAAAGTTTGATAAAAATCATCAAGTTTGGAACTTTCTTCAAGTTTTGGTGATTTTATGCATAGAAGTACAAGAATCTTGGATTAAAAACTTGATTTCGGTGTGCTTTAAGTCATACGATTTTTGTTGCTATATATCGAGAACATCAAACCCTCTTCTATCGAGAACCTTCTTCAAGTAATCTTCAAACGATTCCGTGGTTTACTCGGTGTTTTTCTTACTTGTATAAGTTAGTAAAAACACTTCGACTTGGGATAACTTTCTAAATTGTATAATTTAGATAAGTTTTGAATTTTCTCGATAACTGAAAATTTTCGAGAAAGGTTTGCAAAAATTTTTTCGAGATCTTGAAAAATTTTCGAGAAACCTGAAAATTTTCGAGATCTTGAAAATTTTTTCGAGATCTTGAAAATTTTTCGAGAAACTTGAAAATTTTCGCAAACTTGAAAATTTTTCGAAAAACTTGAAAACTTTTCGCAAACTTGGAAAATTATCGAGAACTTGGGTGATTTTATCAAGATCTTGAAAAATTATTGAGAACTTGGGTGATTTTATCGAGATCTTGAAAAATTATCGAGAACCTGGGTGATTTATCGAGAATACAACATTTTCGAGAACTTTTGGTTGACTTTTGACGACTGAACTTCAAACGGCCATAACTTTTGAACCGTAACTCCGTTTTTGACGAATCAGCTGTCAAAACGACCGTCAGACAGAGGAGAACGACACGCTAAAAGATTTATCGATTTAGGCGAAGTTTCGAGGCCTAAAAACGCTCCGAGAAGAAGTTATTGAGGTTTTAAGATTTTCAGTCAAAATTTTCACCATAAAAACTTGCATCAACTCACTCTAAACTCTACTCCTATTTCGTTGGAACGATCCAAGAATCAACTTTATCCATCTACACTTCATCAATGGCATCTCAGCAAGACATTCATGCAGCCGGTGCGGAAAACCGACCTCCTATGCTTGAAAAAGGTGGATATCTCCCATGGACAAGCCGCATGCTTCGTTACATCAAAACTAAGACTGATGGTAACCTCATGCTCAACTCCATTAAGAATGGTCCATTTCAGCCAAGACAAGTTCAAGTTGTCGGTGATCCAAACTCAACAAATCCTACTGAACCATACATGCGTTTACAAACAGAAGAAGATTACACTGATGAAGACAAGGCGCAGATCAAAGCTGATGATATGGCAATGCATCTAATCCAACTTGGATTACCTCGGGAGATCTTTGCTGCGGTCGACAGTTGTGAAACTGCTCATGCTATGTGGGAACGTGTTAGAAGGATTTGTCATGGAACAGAGATTGGACAACAAGACGTTGAGAACAAACTTCTTACTGAATGGGAGAACTTCACATCCACTAAAGGTGAACAGATTGAGTCATACTACACAAGGTTTTGCACGTTGATGAATGAGTTAATCAGAAACAAGTTGACACCTCGAACAATTGCAACAAACATCAAATTCGTCAATAACCTTCCAGAAGAATGGGGTCGTTATGTTACAATTGTTAATCAGACAAAGGACTTACATCAGGTGAATTATGATCAACTCTATGACTTTCTGAAGCAAAACCAAGCTGAGGCTAATGAAGTTAGGAAAGAAAGATTGGCAATGAATCATGATCCTCTCGCATTAATTGCTAATACACCAACACCATTACAAGTGAACACTCAACAACCATCATCATCCATTCACAACTACATGCAACCGTCATGCATTCAACAACCAACACCGGTCTACCAACAACAATTCTACCCACAACAACAAGAAGTTATTCCACAACAGACATACCCACAATTCCAAGAACCAGAATTCACTGACAATGATGAAGCTGATGCAGCATTGACTCAAGCGTTTGCTTTTCTGACAAAAGCATTCCAAGGACGCTATTCTACACCAACAAACAACAACCAAAGGATTTCATCGAATACTCGCAACAGGCAGATTGCTCAGCCGAGTTTCAATATGGGCAACGGAGGCCAAATGGTTGGAGTTTATGGGAATCAACAAGGATATGCCACTGGAATTAACATGGGGAATCATAATATGCAGAATGCAGGTCAGTATGCAGGGAATCAGTATGGTCAGAATGCAGGGAATCAGTTGGGTCAGTTTGTTGGAAATCAGAGGGGTCAGAATGTTGGTAATCAGGTAATGGGTAATCAGAATAGGAACGCTGCAGCTCCAGTAGTTGGGAATTTGGGAAATATGAATCAGGGTAATCCGGTAAAGTGTTTCAACTGCCAGGGTGTAGGTCATATGGCAAGGAACTGTCCTACTAAGCCAAACAAGAAAGATCTAGCGTACTTGCAGAAAGCAGTGATGTTGGCACAAAAGGCAGAGGCAGGGTTTCAGTTGAATGCAGAGGAGAATGACTTTATGGCTCTTATGGATGACATGGAAGATAGAGAAGATATCGATGCGAACTGCATATTCATGGCGAATCTTCAGGAAGCTAAGTATGACACGGATTCTGACACACTTCCTGTTTATGACACCAATGCACCATCTGAGGTATCTAATTTTAACACATGTCACAATAATGATATATTTGATATGTCTCCTCATGAGGAACGGTATTTTGAGAAGCAAGCACCCACTTATGATACATCCCTGGACACGCCAAGTAGTAGCAATACTCCTTCAGCAACTCCAGATATGAATCATAATGGAGGATTCGTTTCACAGCATGCTGAGAATGATGAGGAAACACGTGCTTTATTTGAATCATTATTGAATAATTGTCGTATTGAAATTGAGAATGTGCAAAAGGTCAATCGCGATGTTAAGGCCGCGAATGTTAAATTGACCGCTGAGCTTGAGAGTTACAAATCAACCGTTAAAGCTTTTGAATTCCATACCAAAAGATTGTCTGAATTAGAAACTGGTTATCAAAATTCCGTTTCAGAGAAACAACAATTGCAACTCAAGTTTGACACACTTGATGTTAATTCTTTCAAAAAGATAAAATCTTTAAACACGGAAATTTCTGATTTACAAAACCAACTTTCTAAACAAAAAACAGCTTATTCCAATCTTGAAAAAGAAATGGATGAGTTGAAAAAGGATTTTGCAAAGAAAGAAGACAAACTTTTGGAAGAAATCGTAGAGTCAGAACACATGATTGCTCATTTAGAGGAATTAGTGGTTAAGTCGGGTCAGTCGAGTCAAACAATGAAAATGATTTCGAATCAAATTAATCCGATTTACCATACGAAACATAAAATGGCTCTTGGTAACAATACCCCTTGTAATCTCAAGAAAGCTCAGCAAGAACAGAATGTTTTGTACAATGGTAATATGATTTATACCAAACTTGATCCTCCCGTCGTTCGGGATTCTTTGCTAACAATTGAACATGTCGAAGAGAGCATTAATAAAATGAAACAAAAGGATTTGAAACCCATTGATTACAACAAATTGAACAAACTTTCGGGAATCACTTTTGTTCCACAAACAGAACCGTCTGTGTTTTCCATTAAATGACCATTTGCGAAATTCTTGTCTAAAAAGAAAGTTGTTTCCAAATCTCTTTCAAAATTAGAACAAATGTCCTCTAACAAGACTTTTAAAACAAGTGAGGCTAGAAACATTCTCGATGACGTTAAAATGAGAATTCAAGAACTTCAAAACATTGTTAAATCCAAAACTTCCATCGATATTAACAACTGGCATTCTAGTTTTCACATCGAACAGCAAAAGGTGTTTCAAAACGAAATTACTATTCCACTGAATAACATCAGCGCGAGTGTAAAAAATTTTGAACTAGTTTTCTTAAAAGAAACGGCCGACTTTGTCAAGGACCACAAATCCCTGGTAACCGAAGCTAATGATGCTCGTAAAAACATGAATGTTTTGGAAAACCTAAATGATTCTCTCTTCGAAACTGTTATGACCACTGACATCATGTCCATCATTTTACAAACATATTCGGTTCAAGACGATGAAAGACTGAGAGCTGAGACCTCCGAAATTGTTTCAAAATATGAAAATGCTCTTATAAAGCTTGAAAAAGAAAATGTGTCATATTTTAAACAACTTGATCGAAAAAAGGAAGAATGCAAGTATGACAAATTGTCGTATGAGCGTGCCTTAAAGAACATGAAAGAGCAAAATGATCTTTTGAGGACTCAGCTTGAAAGTCAAAAAGGAAAGGGTGAGGAAACTAAGTTTGCAAAACCGTCGACTTCGGAGAAACCAAATGTTTCAAACACGGTTCAAAAACCAAAGATGTCAATTTCAAGGTTTGCTCCAAAAGTCGATGAGAAAAAGAATTTGACAAAACCAGTCACTCCAACACCCTTGCCCAAGCAAAGTGTAAATGAAAAGATTGTTGATAAAGGAAAAGCGGTTGTCGTAACACCAAAAGTGATAGCACCTGGCCTTTTTAGGATTAGTCCCACTAGTGCGTCTGCCTCAACATCTAAGACAAATGACAAGTGCATAAAGGCTAATTCTAAAGAATCTAGGGATGCTAAAAAGGACAACAATATAAATCCTAATGTGTGTGCCTTACCTTCTACAGGACTAGAAAGCACCTCTAGGAGCAGCAGACTAAAGCCTAAGAGCAATACAAGGAACAATAGAGTCTCGCCTGCATCTAAGAGTAGTAGCAAGAATAAAGTTGAAGAAGTAGAAGAACACCCTAGGAATTTATCGCTTTTTAATAAGAAACATGATTCATCTGAATGTAATGTCGAAAGTATTGGTTCTAATGCATGTAATGACTCTGTTTGTTTAATATGCACGAAATGTTTAATTAATGATGTTCATGATGAATGTGTTTCTAAGAATGTGAATGTTACGCCTGAACAGAAAAATGTTCCAAAAAGACCTAGTGCTAGATCCAGATCTTTAGAACGATTAGTTGCACGATTTAGGACTACCACTATTAGTCGAATGCCTAGGAACTATCTTAAGTTTTGTATGTGGATTCCAACGGGTAGAGAGTTCACTCTTAAGGATGGCAAATTAGAAATAACTCAAGCTAAACAAGTAGCAACTGTCTATGAGTGTGATTCTGCTTTTACTCCTAACCCCATGGAACCAAATTCAACACGGTTTCCAAATACAAACTCTTCTGTTCTTGGCAGGTTATCGAAATATGTCTTTGGATCGTCGACTCGGGTTGCTCCAAGCACATGACCGGGAATTTAAAGCTGCTGATCAATTTTGTCTGGAAATTCATGGGAACTGTACGATTTGGAAATGATCATGTAGCAGCTATTCAGGGTTATGGAGATCTTCGGTTTGAGAATTTTTTAATCACTCGAGTTTACTACGTCGAAGGGTTGGGACACAACTTGTTTTCAGTCGGGCAGTTTCGTGATACAGATTTGGAAGTGGCTTTCAGAAGAAACACGGTTTTTATTAGAAATTTGGTTGGTGATGATCTCTTAACTGGTAATCGTAGTACAAACTTGTATGCTATCGACATCAACCAAATGGCTTCTACATCACCAATTTGTCTTATGACAAGGGCAACCGAAACTAAGTCCTGGCTGTGGCATAGAAGATTATCCCATCTCAATTTCGACACCATCAACAAGTTAGCCAAAGACAACATCGTCACCGGACTTCCTAAGTTCAAATACACCAAGGAACACCTATGTCCATCATGCGAACAAGGAAAAAGTAAAAGAGCATCATATAAACCCAAAACCGTACCTAGTTCGGAAGCAAGGTTACATATGTTGCACATGGACTTATGTGGCCCAATGAGAGTTGAAAGCATTAATGGGAAGAAGTATATTCTCGTTATTGTTGATGATTATTCAAGATATACTTGGGTAAAGTTTTTGAGATCAAAAGACGAAGCACCAGGCATCATCATCACCTTTCTGAAGCGTATTCAAGTTCTACTTCAAGCTCCAGTAAGGATTATAAGAACAGATAATGGCACAGAATTCACAAATCAGGAGTTAAGAACTTACCTCGAAGATGTTGGAATTACACATCAAACATCAGTTGTTAGAACTCCACAGCAGAATGGGGTAGTTGAAAGAAGAAACCGAACTCTTGTTGAAGTTGCTCGCACAATGCTGATTTTTTCTTGTGCACCACTATTCTTATGGGCTGATGCTGTAGCCACTGCTTGTTTTACTCAAAACCGATCCCTAGTCCATCCAAGATTCAATAAAACCCCATATGAGCTAGTGAACAACCGTAAACCTGACATCTCTTACCTTCACGTGTTTGGCGCTTTGTGTTATCCGACGAATGATAGAGAAGATCTAGGGAAGTTAAAAGCTAAGGGTGATATTGGAATCTTCATTGGATATTCAGAAAACTCGAGGGCATTCAGGGTGTATAATAGAAGAACGAAAAAGATAATGGAGACGATGAATGTGAAGTTTGACGAGATTTCACAAATGGCTTCTGAGAGATACGCTCTAGAACCCGCGCTTAATCCAATGGCTTCTAATCAAAATGGATTAGGACCCGCACCAAACCAGCAGACTTCTGGACACATCAGTTCAGGACTCGTACCTCAAAGAGCTCAGTCAACAAATACGGATAAACCTTCAGAACAAGAACTGGAAAATTTCTTCGAGTTAATGTTTGATGAATACTATGGTGGAACTTCGACAAATGCATCGCCACAACATTCCGCTGCACCCGCTCAAAACCATCAACCACCATCACCATCACAAGGTGCATCTACAACAATCGAAGTTGAAGCACCAACTACATCAACAACATCTACATCTACTCAAGCAACTCCAGTACTTGAAACTGAACTACCAAGAGTTGATGAGCAAAACCAAAACACAAATTTTCAAGAAGAACCAACAAATAATTCAAACGATGTTACGTTAGAAGAAGAAGAAGAAATATTTGAAAACCCATTTGCAACAGACTCTGCTGAATCTTCTTCAAGGTTACAAGAACCATCTAACACACATTCGTTCAACCAAATGTACCCTTCTACGTTTCAATGGACAAAAGACCATCCGTTAGTACATGTTATTGGTGATCTTTCAATGCCAGTTCAGACGAGGAGACAACTTGCCACCGATCTCGAATTGTGCATTTACATTTGCTCAATAAGCACCAAAGTACCTAAGAACATTCGGGAAGCAATGGCAGAAAACCCATGGATTGAAGCGATGCAGGAGGAATTTCTTCAATACCTGTTACATGATAGTTGGGAACTTGTTGAACGACCACTTGATAAACGAGTTCTTGATCTCAAGTGGTTGTGGAAGAACAAACTGGATGAGGAAATGACTGTCATTCGCAACAAAGCTCGTCTCGTGGCTAAAGGATATCCACAAGAAGAAGGGATAGATTTCGAAGAATCATTCGCGCCTGTAGCTAGACTTGAAGTAGTCCGGATTTTCTTAGCCTATGCAGCTCACAAAAACATCACAGTCTATCAGATGGACATTAAGACAGCTTTCTTGAATGGAACTCTGAAAGAAGAAGTGTATGTGAGTCAGCCAGAGGGATTCGTCGACAAAGATCATCCAGACTACGTCTACAAGCTTATGAAATCAATTTATGGTCTAAAACAAGCTCCAAGAGCGTGGTATGACGAACTATCATCTTTCTTGCTTAAGAACAATTTCACAAAAGGAACGGTTGATGACACCTTGTTTATCAAAAAGTTTAAAGATGATATTTTGATCGTTCAAATTTACGTGGACGACATTATCTTTGGATCAACCAATCCTAACCATTCAAAACATTTTGAAAATCTCATGAAAAGCAAATTTGAAATGTCCATGATGGGGGAACTAAAATTCTTTCTTGGTTTACAAATACATCAATCCCCTCGTGGTATTTTTATCAATCAAGCTAAATATACAATAGAGATTTTGAAAAAACATGGAATGGAAAATTGTGATTCTGTTGGTACACCAATGGTCACTTCACCAAAAATAGGTGCTGATTTGTTTGGAAAACCTATCGATCCGAAGAAATATCGGAGCATGATCGGTTCTCTCATGTATCTAACCGCTAGTCGACCCGATATTCAATTTGCTGTATGTTTGTTAGCACGGTTTCAGGCAAAGCCTACCGAACTTCACCTCAAAGAGGTTAAACGGATCTTTCGGTACCTACGAAGCACCATTAACTTGGGACTTTGGTATCCGAAGGATTCGGAGTTTAATCTAACAGCATTTTCAGATGCAGACCATGCTGGTGATCAAGTTACAGCAAAGAGTACATCAGGAGGAGCACAATTTTTGGGTGAAAAGCTTGTAAGCTGGTCTTCAAAGAAACAGGATTGTACTGCACTTTCAACCGCCGAAGCCGAGTATGTGTCTCTATCTGCGTGTTGTGCCCAAGTTCTTTGGATGCGGACACAGCTCACAGATTATGGCTTTACTTTTGACAGAATACCTATGTATTGTGACTCAAAAAGTGCCATAGCCATCTCGTGCAATCCCGTACATCACTCTAAGACGAAGCATATCAAAGTCCGCTACCATTTCATCAAAGAACACCTGGAAGAGGGTACTGTTGAATTATTTTTCGTTAAGACTGATTATCAACTCGCCGATCTATTTACTAAAGCCCTTCCAAAAGAACGGTTTGACTATTTAGTTCGACGAATTGGCATGCGAAGCCTAACTCCTGAGGAGCTAGAACGTCTTCTCGAATTTTCTTGAAAAATGTTTTCAAAATCGCTTCGCTGTAAATATTTTTGAAAAACAAAATACAAAATTTGAAAAACCAACAAAAACAAAATACAAAAATATAAAATTTTCAAAAAAAATCCAAAAACAATATAAAATAAAAAAATCCAAAAATATTCTTCTCACGACATGTCTCTCGTATAAATCAATATTCTGTACGTTTCTAGAAATGTCATTCAACAATGATACGGACATGTACAGATGCTTGAGCGGGAGTTCTTTTTTATGTTTTCCTAAAACATGTCGTTTCTCAAAATTTTCTTCACTATGGCTTTCGTATACTTCAGTACGAAACCCGTACTTCAATGATGACTTCTGATTAGTTTTCAAATCAAGGACTCGTACGTTCAATGACGAAATCTTTTTCAAAAAGTTCGAGTCTAAACAAACGAAAAAGCTTTCAAGCATAAACTCGTTTTCCAACAAAATTCTTGAGCACTTTTTCAAGATTGATCAAAAGATTTCTCAAAATCTCTCAAAATTAGTGCTCAAAGAAAACTCCCTCTAAACCCTTAAAATTGATTTAAATATGCTATCATTAAGGGGGAGTATAAACAACTAAAATGTTCCGATTTCATGCAAAAACAAATCTGTCTTTCTCTCCAAAATGTTTTTTTATTAATCAGTTGATATCAAAAATATCACGATATGCTATTTTTGAGGGGGAGAAGACATGATTAAAATGTGATCAAAGATGTTTAAAGTTTGTGACTGAATCTCAAAAGAGCTCGACTCAGCAAGTACCAATGAATTGACGAAGCTTAAAATGTCAGTAATCGAAAAGACTTGTCCTGGACGGGTAATTATTTCAAGCTAGTCTAACTAGTGATGTAAGCGTGTCTCGAATAGGACTTGTCTGAGTAGAGTGTACCGTATCGAGAGACTTTCTTTGGACTTGACCAGGACGGGTAATAACTTCAAGCTAGTCTAACTAGTGATGTAAGCGTGTCTCGAATCGGTCATGTTCGCTGAAAGTGGATCAATTCAAAAAGTGCAAACTCCTCACGCATGTGCAAATTTCTAAAATATTCATGAGCACATGTGAAGGGGGAGTCCTTCAAAAGTTGCAAAACTCTCAAAGTGGTAACAACAATGTGTTTTATTATCATAAACACTTTGAGAGATTTTCTATAAATGGTTTTGTGGCAATAATAGGATAGTCATAGAGTTATAAGGTGACTAAGGTTAGGAAAAACCGTCCTATGATCCACCAGAGCCGGAAGGATCTACCCAAGGACAATTTCAATAGATTAGAATTAAAAGTCCTTAGGTATGATTGATAAAAGGAGAAAGTGAGAAAGGAGAAAGAAGGGGTTGAAGAATTAAAAAGAAAAGATATGAAAAAGGGTGAAAAGAAATAGCCCTCCAAATGTTCAACCTTAGGGCAGACACCGGGTACAATTCATATGCTACTGGTTGTTACTAAGGTGACACCGGTATTGAAGATAAAGACGTCATGGACCCAGTGACGCACTGCACTAAACCTTCTTAACCACTCAAGTTCTCTTAAAAGAGCTTGTTTCATTCTCACGGGGAACCGGCATAATCTATCGACATGTCTCTTAGAGATGGTTGATATTGAAGCAGGAGACCTCTCCCTAATCTCCGCATAGGAAACCAAATGTGCACTTATCGGGTCTAGAGCCCCGAGATTCATCAAAAGATCTCATAGGAACACATGATATCTCTACACTGGTTGTTCATCATTAAGGACGCCAGATGTAAACTTAAGAGTCCTACGCAGATCTTAGCAATCTGCCAGAACATTTATGAGAGAATTCACACAAGTGTTTCTCAATGATTGAATGGAAATTCCTGCCAGGGTCAACATCAAGCAGCCCTGACAGCAGGTCACTTCGGTAATTCTTTATGGGTTACGCTTAGTGTTCGCGGTGGTTTCAAACGGTCTACAGTCGTGGAGTGATACCCAGCGACTCACCCAGTCATTGAGCTACTAAGTAGGTCTTGTAAGCTCTCTCGAGAGTATCTGATATGGGAACGGCCATGGTAAGGGTTAGAAGGAGTCTTCATACTATGCTGTTGACGATCTCTAATTCTTATCAGTAAGTACCGGATGTTTTATTGCTAACTGTTTATATGCAGGAACACTTCATGGCGACAGATTCCACATGCTCATACATACATCTGGAAGTTAAAGAAAGCTCCCTCAAAGATCTATACAACACGAAGTTCAAAGAAAGATTCTACGCCAAAAAGAAGAATCTACAAAGTATAAAGACTAAAGATCAAAGTGAAAGAAAGGGAACTACGTGCATATGAATATCAAAGACCAAAGATGTATGAGCATGTTGGAATGGCAAACAACCACCACAGACGTAGAAGTGACGAATGGCAGATAACTCCACATCACAAAGGAACAAAGAACGATGAAAATCAGTTATCAAAGATCACAAAGCATGAAGGAACAAAGACTAAAGACTATTCTACAACGACATACAAAGTTAAAGACAAAGAACACGGAAGACCCACTCACGTGGAGCATCATTCGAATGACCACCCCATAGGGGGAGATTGTTAGCTTTAAAAATATGTATTATGAAGTGATTGTCATTCTCATATTGTAACTTTGTGTTGTTTGTTAAGATTAGTAATAGTTAAGTCATTGGGCCTTGGACTTGGCAAGCTAATATGTTATATGCTATGTTTCATAAGCCTAGTTATCCAACCATGTAACCAAGTCCAAGCCCAAGCCCATAGAAAGCCCATCCATCTCATGTGATGGAAGTATAAAAGGCACCTTACCTCTCATTTGTAAGGTGTGCTTGTGTGTGTATTTGTGTGTGTTTTCTTTGAATAAAAGCTCTCATATTTCCATCTCTTTCATATATACACAAATTAAATATATACATCAAGTCACCATCTTTCCATCTTTCCTTCTTATTGTGCTTATATTGTGTGTGATAAAGTTGTGATATTTATGGTTCTACAGTTATGGATACAAAAGGAATGTGAAAACGTCAATCATTATTAAGCCAAGAATTCAACCGGTAATTCTATTGGCGACTTAGGATATTAAGGGTATGTTATTTCTTATTTGTCTTGCCTTGAACTTTATATATTATACTATAGTATCTTCTTCTGAGTTGCTATTTTGTACTATAGTATCTTCTTATGAGTTGCCTTGAACCCCTGGTCATCAGTTTTATATAAATTTAAACAGGGGCCTTATACGAGCAATGATCTTTTTCACAAGTTCCTTTCAAATTCAACATTAATTAAGGGGTATGTTTCAGTCATTCTTTTTCATTTTTCTTTTCCTCTAAAAAGGATTATAAATAAATATATTTCCTTAATCTTGAATCGAGTATGCATATAGAATGAAAACTTAATTTTTTAACATAGATGTGCAAAGTCTGTCATTTGCTGATATAAGATTAAACAAAGTATGCCCCTTTGTAAACGAAACATCCAAACTAAGTACTTCTTATAGTCCTCTATTATTAACATAAAAGTTTGTAGTAGAGTTAGGATCAAATAAGAAGAAAAATTAAAACGAGAAGGGTGAGAAGAAACGTACCACAACCACACATTTTAGCTGCATCTACAAAAATAGATGCATCTCCCCTTAAATTTCTCCTTTCTATTTGAAATGTGTAGCTAAAAATGCTTCTTATTCTTCTCATTTTAGTTTTTCTTCTCACCAGATCCCTTCCCGTACATGTTGTGCTTTTACTTATTAGCCAGGTTAGTGAATTGATGCGGGAAGTTTTGGTAATATATGAGATTGGAGTTTTAAGAAAGGGTACACATATGTTGGGGTGGATGTGGTGTGAGATAGCGTGTTTATTGTGTAAGAAGTTGATCTCTATATTCTTAGTTCTAATTTTGAGATTTTGATTAGTATCAAATTTTGTTTATTTCATATGAGAGGGAATAGTACATAATTTGAATTGTTACGCGCTTATGAAACTCATATTGGTGTTATTGATTTTTTTCAAAGGTTATAACATACTTCGTTGTAAAATAATTAAGTTTGCAGTATTGTATTGGTTCAATATTTAAAAATTCATTTTTTATTTTTAATCCTATAAAGTATAGTGCTATAAAAATAGGAGTTTGGTTAGGCTATGCAGGTGGCTTTTAACTACTATTTTTATCTTTGGCTAATGACACAAAAATGTATCATAATTATCTTGATTTTTTTTATATGTATCGAACAATTTTTTTTTACTATTTTGTGTGCTAAACTTGATTTTATGGGTTTTTTTGTGTACTTTATGACCATTTTGCCCTTTTATTTTATTAACCAGGGAGGGGCAAAATAGTCATAAAGTACACAAAAAAAACCCACAAAATCGAGTTTAGTATACATAATAGCAAAATAAATAAATAAACAAACAAATAAATAAATGGGTAAATTGCAAAAATGGTCCTTAACGTTTCACGAATTTGCAAAAACGGGACCGAGACAAAAAGTAGCGCAAAAAAGACACCAACGTTCCACATTTTCGCAAAATCGCCACTGAGAGCCCTTTTCTGTTAATTTTCCCGTTAAGTGCCACGTATTTGAGGGTAGTATCGTCATTTCACTGTCTTTTTTATATCCCGCCAACTTTCGGGGGACTATTTTTGCAAACAACGTAAACTATGTACATTTAAAGCTGTGTGCTTTTTCAGGGTGCAATAAATCCCCAAAACCAACCAACGATTGTGTAGATAATCAACCGTCAACCCCTAACACAAAAGAAAATCAAATCGCAACAACTAAACCCAGCTATGGCGAATAATGATAAGAATGAAAAGGGAAAGTGCTTGTTGATGGGGGGGGGAGGAATCATCCGAAATGTCGTGGGGCAAGGTTTTATTAAATGATGAAGTCTTTGAGGTTGTTTTGGATGAATTTGGTGAAAAAGTTATTGCCAAGTATGGTTTGTATGCAAACATAGGGAAGGAGGTGATTGAAGAAATTCTTCAATGGATGTGGAATAGAACCTTCAACAAACCAAATGTGGGTGCTAGCGGTTGCTCCAATGAGGTAGTTGCAGAGAAAAAAAAGAAGAGGGGAAGGTCGGTTGGGAGTGGCAAGAAGAAGACGGAGGGGAGTCCTATTCCGACTACAATCGCAGAAAAAAGGAAGAGGGGAAGGCCGGTTGGGAGTGTCAAGAAGAAGACGGAGGGGAGTCATATATCGACTAAAGTCACAGAAAAAAGAAAGAGGGGAAGGCCTGTTGGGAGTGGCAAGAAAAAGAAGGAGAGGAGTCCTAATCCGAGTACAATCACAGGAAAAAGAAAGAGGGGAAGGCCTGTTGGGATTGGCAAGAAGAAGGAGGCTGGCAAGAAGAAGAAAGAGGGGAGTTCTAATCCGAGTACAGTTACTGAAAAAATAAAGAGGGGAATGGCAAATGGGACTGGTAAGAAGAGGAAGGTGAAGGAAGAGCATACGGATCTTGGTATGTGAATGTGGTATACTTCATTTATGTGCCCTTTTAAAATTGTTTACGTAGGATGCTATGCTATGTTTGATAGACTTTTATATGCATCCCCTTTCCTAGGTTTAGGATAAACAGAGTATTTGCATTAAGTAGGGTGTTAGAATATCATAAGTGAGAGTGTTTGGCATTACTAAATACTGCTATAGAGAGTGTTTTGCATTACGAAAGTACTGCGTGTTCACATTGGTTATAAGTAAGTCTTCACATTGGTTGTAAGTAAGTCTTCACATTGTGTATCTTGAGTGTATCGGGTACAAAATAGATAGGTTTCTATATCACCACATTAACTTATTACCTAAACTACAACTATGTGGTGAGATATACAACACTGCATTGCTCTGCTTCACTCGAGCCTGCATAATTGTTTCATTGACTACTTCTGCATTGACTTTAGCATGTATACCATTAGTTTCGTAGGTGCTGGTATGTCTTGACAGTTTAAATTTAAAATTGTGGCAGATTTACTTGGTTATGGGGGTGATGGTGGGGAGGTTGTTGGGTGGGTAGAAGAAGATGCTAGCTTGCGGTGCTCTATTACTTCAACTCCTTTTAGGACTACCACTTTAAAACCTTATAGAGTTGTGGCTGATGTTGATGATTCAAAGCCTAATTGCGTGTTGGCTCTAAGGGCACCAAGATCAATGGGAAACAATGTGGTTTTATTTTGACTAGGTGAGTCTAATGAATTGATTAGCAAATTTTTTGTGGATACATTGCATTGCCTATTATAGTAACCTCATTTCATTGCATATTTTGATTGTGCATGTATAGTTGCACACCTATCCAGTAGAAGCTTTTGAAGATTGACATATGGGTTTAATCTTTTGGGATTACGTAATGTGTAGAGAACAATATCAGTTTTAATTTGGTTGTATTTACTAATGTAATTTGACTAATGTAACTTGAACTATTTTACCTCCCTTTCGAATACACCAAAGGGTGTGTGGCGGCATTGTGATGGGTTCATATGTTTTTGTACATACCGACCAATAGTATGTAACTTGAACAATATTTCAAATGGGTTAAATTTTTAGTCAATATTGACTACTATCAATACTCTGTTTTGTGTTTCTGTTATATAATATGTTTGTCTTTGTTTCTTTGTTTGTGTTTGTTTCTTTTGTGTTTGTGTTATATGTTTGTATCTTATAGTTAGAATTCATTGTTTGTGATACGAATCGAAGAGTATAAAGTATAAACAAAGAAAATTGGGATCAAACGACCCCTTCCATTCATAACAATACATTTACAACCATAACATAGGGGAAACCACAACCCCTATCTACACCTACAACCTTACGACAAGGGCACCAAAATGAACAAAATAAACCAAACATGTCTGACCACCTACCACCCACTACCTACATTCATCATACACAACAAAACAACCCATCACAGCCTCCAGCACCCACCCCTTCACATGTACGTTTGCCTCACAGCAAACTCAATCTTGGAAACAATGCTGTCATTTGTTTGCCTAAGCATCATCATCAACCCCCTCATCTTTCTCATATCAGCTGACTGAATCCTCCTAAGCTTGTTCACATTGGCCCTTGCAGTTCTCGAGCCCCTTACGTTTTGGAGCTCCAAAATCAGGTCCCCCCTAAGACTGAGCATATCAGACAGCTTTTGGCACCTACTCATCAACTCTTGTACATGATGAATGTCCTCCTCAACCTCTCGCCGGTAATGGGTTAGCATCATTTCCGATATGACAAACGAGTTGCAAGGAACCATCAGATCAAGACAACGAGACATTTTTCTGGAAAAGGGAATGATAATTGTTTGATTACGGGTGTGTGTGTGTGTGTTTTTCTGCTTGTTTGTGTGTGTGTGAAGGCGTTGACAATTTAATATGAAAGCTGAAAATAACTTTGCAAATTAGCCACTGAGGTCTAATCATATTGATACCAAGCACAGATCCGAAAGTTGGCGGGAGATAAGTATGAACAGTGAAATGATGATACTACCCTCAAATATGTGGCACTTAACGGGAAAATTAACGGAAAAGGGCTCTCAGTCGCGGTTTTGCGAAAATGTGGAACGTTGGTGGCTTTTTTGCGCTACTTTTTGTCTCGGTCCCCTTTTTGCAATTTTGTGGAACGTTAAGGACCATTTTTGCAATTTACCCTAAATAAATAAACAAAAAAATGTTCGATACATATAGAAGGAACAAGTGACAACTATGATATATTTTGGTGCCATTAGCCCTTTATCTTTTGCAGGTGAAGATCAATCAACCTGGATTATGTACTTGATGATATGTTTTCGATAAGCAAGGTATCCGTTTAAGACCAAGGATCAAATGAGAAGAAAACTTAAAATGAGAAGGATGAGAAATAATTATAACTACACATTTGAGATGCATCGGCTTGAATTAGATGCATCCCTAGTCTTTTAGATGCACTATAATATATTTTCTAGCAAAAAATTGGATGCATATACGTATATTGGATGCATTTCATCAAGTTAGACGAATCCTATACATTTTTCGTCATCTGCGAGTCAAATTTGTTTTTAGTACTACTTTGCATCGTTTTCACTTCAAAATCCCTTTCGAAACTAATTGGGATGCATCTAAATGAATAGAGATGCATCTAAATCAAGTCGATGCATCTCAAATGTGTGGTTATAATTATTTCTCATCCTTCTCATTTTAAGTTTTCTTCTCACTGGATCCTTACCCATGTGTTTAATAGATATTTCTTTAATAAACCTCAGATGATAATAACTAAAATTATTAAGATTACAGTTTTACTTGTGATCATTTTCGTATTCATAAGATCGGGATCTTACGATCGAATCGATATCTTAAGATCCCATTAATATGTCAATTTTTCTCAAAGGATTTGTAGTGTTCAACTAAAATTTTATATCTCAAACAACGTAGTAATATAAATTAAGTTCAGAAAAAAAAGTAATATAAATACTATAATATAAAGAGTTACTCCATGTTTCAATCGTCTATAAATAATTTTGGTACAAAGAAATACTACATCATTACCTCTTTGAGATCATAACCTTTTTATTTTCCTTTTAAAAAGCATAATATAATACTAAAGGTCATGTATAAGAGTAACATTCGGCTAAGGTTTGAAATTTTGGACTAATTTGAAAAAAAGGTTGCTCAATAACGAAAAAAATGGTTTATAGTAGGATCGGGATCGATGGCAATCGTATGATCTTACTTCGATCTTATGCTATTTAGGATCATACTTCGATCTTGCAAGGTTTTTTTTGTAGGATTGTAAAATCGTACGATCCTACGATCAATATCGCTATCTTAATAACCATGATAATAACTGATTAGAGTAATAGAGTGTTTTATGTTTATTACAATTGGTAAATAAGTCTGGTTCACTTTAAAATTTTCAACTCATGATGAGTTGATCAACAAATTATTCCCAAATTTTAAATGAACTATTGGATCTTTCTAAAGTAAAAAGCATGAACCATATATGTTTTGCTTGATATCAACTTTAATTCTATACCATACTGAATTAGTTTTTAAACCTGATATTGGTATATAAAATACCTATGCAATTTATGTGTTGTAGTTGCAACAATCGATGTCATTCAAGAATAGGGTTCCTTGCATGCCGTAAAGGCAACAAGAAAATTATCAACCAAAATCAGGCGATTTGCCTTGAAGTAGATTGGAGACAACCTTCTTATTTCTTTTGATGTTCGATTGTTATGTCTATAAATTTACATTGTATATCAGCTTTAAATATTGTTTAAACAATTCTTTTTAAATACCCGTGAATTTCACGGGTCTTTTAGCTAGTATATATATAATATATATACTAGCTTCAAGACCAGCCCGATGGGCGGGCCATCTCTATCAGTTTATATAGTTTTAAGTAAACCAAAATATGATCATAAATTACAGGGTGTTACTTGTGCTTGCTTAGGCTTAAACTTTATTAATATAGTAAATGACATCACAAACCAAGTTCATCATATCAATGTAAAACATAAAAAAATAGATTACACAGAAGTTGGATACTCAACTAAAAAGGTTCAAATAGAAAAATTCATCTAGTAACTTCATTTAACAAAATTGATGCATGTTTATAGTAGCTCTAGTGAATTCAGTTGTTTTCTTTTGAGAGAGATAATCCGCCAACTTGTACCATTAATAGTCCTTAAAACCAAGGTTATAAATAGCGTGAGGCGTGGCGTGGCGGCGAAGCCAAGCCTCAAGCTATACGAGCTATAGCGTTTTTTGAAGCGTGACCAAGGCGGCATAATTTTTTATAGATTTATATATTTATATCATATTTCATATATATATATGTGTGTGTATGTATATATATATATATATATATATATATATATATATATATATATATATATATATATATATATATATATATATATAATACATCAAGTTTACAAAACGCGTTATACATAAGAAATAAACTCAAAAAGCTAAACTATGATTGCATTTTTCGTCATTTCTTTAAATAAAACCTTCTCTGGGAGAGTAAACTACTAAAAGATAAAATGTAAAACCTAAAAACTACGGTATAAAACATCACATTCACATATTCACATTCACTTGTTATATTATCTTTTAGCATTTGATTTATAAAGTTAGCCCAAGCCCAAGTTCCTTCTAGCCTAATAATAGCAAATCACTAAATCCTACAAAAGCTTCAAAATAAAGCGCCACGCTTCACGCTATAGCACGCCTTACCACGCTTTTTCGCGCTTCATAACACGCTACACCTTAAGAAGACGTCTTGGCCTGTTTCGTAATGTGGAGGCCACGCCTCGCGCTATGGCGCCGCTATAGCGCCGCTATGGCGCGCTATTTAGAACCCTGCTTAAAACACTTTCACTTGTGTCCTTGATATATATATATATATATATATATATATATATATATATATATATATATATATATCAATTATTATTCTTTAACTCTCGTTTGTAATGTCTGCAATCCTAAGTTCTCGGGTTCGATACTAGTCATACACGTATTAATATTTATACACAAACTAACATATATGTAGAAAATACTGTGCTTGAAACGATCTGTTATGCATTTTTACTGTTATATCCAGCATAATTAGTAACTCTTTGGGTTTGAATGTATACATGGTTAAGCTTTTAAGATCATTGTTGTAAGAACTTTTAGTTAAAACAAGTTGTGATCATATATACTCGTTCTACCTGTACATTTTTCAGTTATCACATAAGCTGTAAGTAATACTCACCCAATGTTTTTCTTTACCTTATATGTATTAGACAACGATCCTCTTCAGTGAAGCAATGCAAAAACTTTGGAGGACCTTTTTACAATTGAGAGAGAAATAAGATGCCAAGCGTATCACCTGAAACAACATATGAAGTTTACCTTGTCTACAAATTACCAGAACACCAATCCCCCTTTAAGGCTCCTCTTGTTGTGAAGGAAAGACATCTTTACAATCATCCGATCCAGGCCGGCATATCTATTTAGCAGGCACTCACACCCCAGTTATCGGACCAAAGCTTGATGAGAACACCCAGAATCCAGTGACTAGACCCAGTAAACTGAATGTCAAACCGAAACGATTTCTATGCATCTTAGGTTACAACATCCTGGTAAAAGGGATCTTAGTGGGCTTATGGTGCAAGGCATTGAGATTAGACCCATATAGATCCTTCATTTTCAATGCAATACTTTGTAAGTGTGGACAATAAGTTGTTTTGTATATCCTTTGTAAATTGTAATGGAATACAGAGTGAACCTAAATTCTGTTCGAGCACTTGTATATTTTACACTGATCATTTTAAATCTTGTGATACCACGAAGGAAACAATAAAAGAAATAGAGTTGAACAACATAAGTAATATTGTTGCACCGAGTTCAATGAAAGGATACATATTCCTTAAACATCTAGTCTAAGAGTCTAAGAGTCTAAGACCCATATAGCTTCAATCGCATTTTGAAGATAATGCTATATTTAATACATGCTCTGCTTAATTATGTGTGTATTAGATGTTTCAGATTATGTTCAGTTTGGGCCGGTTTTTATCCAAAACCAAAACCGAACCGAACTTTTCGGTTTTTATAAAACCCGAAGCCGATCTGCCTTTTCGGTTTGACCTCCTCGGAATTATCATAATAATATGAATGAATTTGATAGATGGAATAATGGAATGCGGGATTGGGTTTGGCCTCCTCGGCTAGGACATATTGAAATGGAGCGATTCGAAAGGGGTTAAAGCCATGTCAAAATGGATTAAAAAACATTGGGTTATGGCTTTCACGGCTAGGAACAAAACATTGTCCATAGAAAAGTGAATGTTTTTGTTAAGGGCATATGGGAACGGATGCCACACTTCGCGATAGAAAAGGCATCGATCTTGATTCTATTATTTTTTCGTGTTGTGGAATCAGTCACTTTAGTGTTTTGTGAGAAAGAGCGTTAAGTTACATGTGTGGGGGGTAGAAGAAGAATTTTTGGTTGGTCAGAAATTGGTCACGTAAACGTGTCCAATAGATGGGTCACCATGCATCAACTTAAATTTCAACGCATTAATTCCACCAATTGTCTCAAGAGCATATAATGGCTATCGATAAACTTGTGAGGACTTAATGAAGCTCACCAGAATTATATATCTATACTACATATAATGTAAAAATGGTCAATGTGGAATATTGAGTTTTCAACAATAGTCAAATGAGAGAGAAAGTAAAATGCAATTAATACTCTTATTAAAACACCCCAATACTTAAAAGTATAATGATTTATTCACATTTTACAACTAATTAAAAACATATATAACAAATTAAATACAACCAATTAAAACACAAACCGGGTTGACCCGGGACGCTTCAAACCCGTTTTCCGACCGGAACGGTTCAACCAGTTGAACCACCCTGGTCGAACCGCGTTTCCAAACATTATGTTTAATTCCCAAATCTTCAAACTTTTATTATTTTTCGTATAACATATAAATTTTTTTTATCAATAAACTATCTGTCGCTATAGAATCTCATTGCCTGCGGGTTGCCCCCTCATTGCTTGCATTTGAAAATAGGATACCCGATTATTCTTTTAAGGAATCTCGATCCGGAAAATGGATTATGTAATGACACGGGGTTGATATGTAAACGTTTTGACCCTAATGTCATCAACGTCGAGATTGCTGTCGGGCAACACGCTGGAGTTAGAGTACTCTTGCCAAGCAGTAGCGAAACTAGAAAATTTTCAGTGGGGGGTCGGGATCTAATTTTTTTTCCTAAGGCTATTTTTCGGGTAATACCGAAATTTTGGGGGGTCGAAACTGAATATACCGAAATTTTTCTACACGAAAACTATATACCCCGTATATCGCAAAAAAAAATTTGAGGGGTCGAGCGCGCCCCTATGTAGCTGCGCCATTGTTGCCAAGAATTTCTCTTGCTCCATCTGAAGAAGATATGTTCCCTTTCAAACTAAAGAGAACACAATTCCCTATTCGCCTTAGCTTTGCGATGACTATTAATAAAACTCAAGGCCAAACAATTCCAAATGTGAGTGTCTATTTGCCTGACTCTGTTTTCTCCCAAGGCCAGCTTTATGCGGCATTGTCTAGAGGGATTTCCCGTAGAACAACAAAGGTATTGGTTAATCCAGTTAAAGAGTTCCGTCAAGCAGGAATCTACACCTCGAATGTCGTTTATCAAGAAGTTTTACGCAAAGAGTAACGTGTCTTGTTAGTTTTTATTTCATAAATGATGTAATGTTTTACTTTCAATTTCATTAAATGTTTTTATATGTTGTTTGATAGATGTTAAGAATTTTTAATATACTTTAGTTATTGTGTAGTACAACCGTTTGCAATTACATTCTGATCGGTTCACGTTCTATTTTGAACTCTACACAAAACACTCACCACAATATCACAAATTGTTAATTATCTGCCGCTAGGAATTCTGTTGCTATGCACGGGTACTCGCCTAGTATATTTAAATGTTGTGCGAAACGTCGCCGTTTTTGTGCATGTGTCTCCCACCAAAAAATTGGCCTGTTGCGAGGCCCATGTTACTCGGCCTGTTTGGGTAGATTATGGCCCATGCTGTTATATTATTAGGATGGGATACATGCTGGCCCATGGTGTTATATTATTAGGATGGTGGTGGTTTTGGTGTGAAAAAAGGAAGCACAAAAAAAAAATTATCCCTATTCTAGACAACAAAAAAAAAAACAGTAAAAAAATGTATATTATAACAAAAAAATAATAATAATAACAGCTTAAAAAATAAGAGAAAAAAATTATACATCATAAAAAAAACATACAAAATACATTTTGTGACACATATTGAAGAAAATACTTATCAAATATTTACCGCAATATTTAGAATAGCCAAAATACTCATATATATTTTTACGACATAACCTCTGCTAAAAAACAGGCCCGCCCGCAACGCGGCGGACCGTCACCTCTCTCGTTATAACTAATCCGTATCAGGTCTAAAAAGATAATAATAAATAAATAAAATAAAATAAAAAAGAAAAAAGAGAGGCAAAAACCTCGCTTACTAAATTTATGACTCATACATGCTCTATGTGTCCCCTGTTTGATCTCTGTTTTCTTGTTATGCTGAGTTCACTACAGTGGCTATGTTCAGGACAGTATTAACAATGATATATATATATATATATATATATATATATATATATATATATATATATATATATATATATATATATATATATATTTGGGCCAACTATATAACTCTAAAACTAAAAGTCGCTCGGACAACAAAACTGTAGTAACTAACACCTGACATTATATAGCTAAAGACTGATATGGATTCTGCTATAGTTTTCAATTGGGGTTCGAAACAAGTGTTTTAATGCGAGACCACTTTAATCAATTTGTGTTTTCTTATTATGTGTAAACCCCTTAAAACTGTGCTCATGTTCAAAGGCTTATCTCAAGATAAAATATGTTTAAAGGGCAATGAGAATAAAATTGGATAGTATGAATATCACCTTTATTTTTTTATTGTATGGTTCATAATGAGTTTATATTTACAGAGCATATAGTATTTCATTATCTTGATGATGTACTTCTTACATATGTGACTACTTGAAAATGCTTAAAGTTGAACGAGCCAAGTCAATCTCGAACAGAGAAAGATTTAAGCTTAATTTTTGATCTCTGATAGCTCAAAAGGATCAACTTGAACTTTCGATCACTGTTTTCTATCTTTGTTGATTGTTGAGTTCTATAGATTAATTAGATATAAAACGTATTTGAATAATAATCCATAATCATTATATATTTAAACTTCCTTGATAACTTTATTTGCAATTTTACATAGTTAAACTGCATAGATATAGCTGTATCAGAGGCATACTAATTAAATTGATGTTTTTTTTTGAAAGGCGACTTTCAATAATTTTTGGCGCACCCACCTAGTCGGCAGGCCCTTGTCCACCACATACCCAGACTATGTTGTTTGAACCGGGTCCACGATGGCGCAGTGGGGATTAAACGGCTTTCGCCCGGAAACCGTACCGCCTCCACACGAGTAATTCTCGCTGGAGAAACGATCGGATTAAAACCGGGGCCGGCTCGGATTCGAACCGACGCAACTGTTGGCTCAAAGGTTCTCCTCTTCATTGCCTAGTATCTCCGGAGCACTAGTATCTCCGGAGCATTATGGTCCACAAGTGGACCACAAGTGAGGACTTCCCGGAAGGTCACTCACCCGGTACTACTCCCACTTATGGCTCGCTTAACAAGTTAAGCCCCACCCACTAGACCACAAATCTTTTGATGTAGTTGTCACATTATACGTAATGAAATAAAGAATGTTCATCCATAAGTTGTGAGGACTAAAACTGTTGAGAAGACCATTGATCATCATGCGTTGACGACTTTTCAAGATATTTATTTTATCAAATGTCTTGGTCTCGCAAAAAAGTATAATAGTTATCTATAAACTATGAGGACTACAATATTTGAAACCAATATATTTTATATTTTCATTTATGAAGATATTACAACTAGAAAAATGATGTGACATGTGTTGGACGCCATGTTTGAATGACTGAATGAGGGAAGAGTCAAAATGGACAAAACATTAGTTCGACATTCTTTACGAGCACAAGGTGTAGTCAATGAGTTTTACCTCCTCAGGTTTCACGTGTGCTACATTACTCAACATCTCAACTTCAACTCTTCACAACAAACCCCTCTTCACCAAACAACAAACCTCAACTTCCTTATTAGGGCCCCACCACTTACACATTTATTTATTTATTTATTTCATTAAAGAAATTAAATTCATTTCACAAATACTTAAAAATAACACAACATATTAATTTTATTTCATCCAAATTAAAAAGTTACAATACGGAAAAAAAACCATACGATTTGCCGAAAAAAAATACGATACGACACGAAAATAAAGAAACGAATAAATACGATATGCAACATCATCAATAATTTATAAAGACTTATAATTATCGATGAGTGCTGACTTTTCTTCCCACACTTGCAATACTTGTTCTCTGACCATTCTCAATGCGACTTGAAGTTCTAAATCTGTTTCATCATTTCTTAAAAGGGTTTGTACACCGACCATGACTATTGGATGGTCTTGAGGCAGCTCACGTAACCTTTTGACCTCTGGAGCACGAGACTCCCTTTGTCGAATAATACGAGCTATCTCACCTAACAAGTTGTTAATCAACTTAAGTTCATTTTCTTGTTCATTGCGTAATCGGGCAAGTATTCTTGTTTGCACCTCAGCTGGTTGGTTAGCCATAGTGTGTGTGTGGAATTTAGTTTTAGTTGTTTGACAATAATAAGTTGAGTAAAGATGCTATTTATACTGAAACTAGCCGTTAGATAATTCTAGTGGAGAAACTAGCCGTTAAGCCTTTTATGCAAACTGAAACTTAAATTGACATAACATCACAAACGAAACGGAAATACTTAACATAAACCAACACACGATGCAGGAATACAAAGGCCATTAATTCATATATCGGTTCCAGGTGAAGTTGTCCTTCAAAATCAACCACACTTGAAAATATTTGAAATCTTTCCTACCATTGCGTTCTTTGTAAACGTTAATTGCATCTTCAAGACGAACATCTGGCTCACGTGTAGGCTGTAAATTCAAGTAAATTTCATAAAATTTTTGGCAATCAGAGTTCATTCTTGCCCACTTACCCGTTAGCTGGTTTTTGCTACGAAAAGGATCGTCTGATTGTTCATTGAACTTTTCTATTACGACTTGCCAAAAAGGTCCTTCGCTGGCATGGAATTCGTGAACGTTTTGCCACATCTCGGCTAGCCAGCATTCTTCTTCAATAGACCAACGATTTGCCATAGTAAATTTCTTTAGAAAGTGAAGTGTGTGCAAAATTGTATGATAATGTATGCTTTATATAGGAGTGTATAAACGTTTAAGATTCAAAACCTGAGCGAGATAATTTTAAAATTTCAAATTTCAAAATTTCAAACAAAACAATAAAATCGTGTGCAAATTCAAAATTCAAATTTCATCTGAGCGGGAGAATTTAGAATTCAAATTCACATAAAATGGCGGTTACAACAATACGGAACATTACACACGATACGGAAAAGAAATACATACGATACGGAAAAGAAATACACACGATACGGAAATAGTTAACATAAAACACAACTACTCATCGTCTCTGTCCCATGCCCTTGTGTTTCTCAGAGCGAACCACACATGTTGATATTTAATCCCTTTCCCATAGCGTTCATAGTAAATACGGTTTGCATTGCTGAGACGACAAGGGTCATCACTTGTACGCAACAACTCTTTGTAAATAGCATTATAGTTACGACATTCAGCATTCATTCTACTCCATATAGCCGTAATACTATTTTTATTACGGTGTGGACCATCACTTTGATTGTTGAACCTTTCTGTAACTTCATTCCAAAAGGAACGTTCATTCACAACGTCTGTAGAATCGTGAACTTCAAGCCAAATGGTAGCTAGCACGTATTCTTCTTCCATTGCCAACGGTTTGTCATTGCAAAATGGTGTAAATATTGCAGTGTGTGTAAAATTGAATGATATTGCATGGTATAAATAGGGGTTTTTTGAAAGTGGGATACATTTCAGATTTTGAATTCAAAACAGAGGGCGGGGTAATTTCAAATTTTGAATTCAAAATAGAGGGCGGGATAATTTGAAATTTTGAATTCAAAACAGAGGGCGGGGTAATTTTAAATTTTGAATTCAAAATAGAGGGCGGGGTAATTTTAAATTTGAATTCAAACTTGAGAGCGGGATACTTCCAAAAATCATTCTATAAATACATATTCAAAATCTGAATACATACACAATTCACACCCACAATCATCAAAGAATTCTCCTTTGTTCTTCCAACATAATGTCTCACAACGCATCACCTGAAAACGCATCGGTTTACAACACACCACCTGAAGACAATTCCCCACAAAACACATCGCCAGAAGATCTGTTTCCGGTGATCCAATATGGCAACCCACCACCTCCAACTCCACCAGCAGTAATGTTTCCACGAGAAAACATACCACAACCAAACAATCAACCACCAAACTTTCCACCTGAAAACCAACCCATCATTCGTCAGTTGACTGAGGAAGAACAGTATGAGCTGGATATGCAAGTCATTTTGGAGTTTGAAGCTGAGCAAGCCCGTCAGGAAAGGGAGCGTGAGGTGTACCTCAAAGGGAAACAGGATCGGAAGAACAGACGAGCAGAATGGCGATGGGCTCAGGGACTTCCACCTGTGCCATCGAGTGAGGACGATTCAAGTGCCTCCAATTCGAGTCACGAGGGCTATGTGTCTGATGATTCATTTTATTGAATCGTAGTTTTTATTATCGTATGGTAGTTTATGGTTTTTAATTTCCATTTCTTAGTTTAATGTTTTTATCGTATTTGTAAAATAATTGTATGTTGTTTCAAGTTATTTCAATCCTATGTTTAATATAGTTCATTATCATTTACACATTACATTCTTACAAAAAAACTATCTATTTGAAACTACAAATACATTTAACTTTCACAAATATATACATACATTTGAAAAACATCAAATTATACAACTAAATATTCAAACAACTAATATTCAAAGGGAAAAAAATGGAATGTTAGAAAACTAAACTCTTCGTCGGCACGGGGAGGAAGGCAACGGTGAGGCACATTTGGTGTAGTGAAGAGGAACGGCGAGCATGCCTTCTTTGACTACACCTTGTGCTCTAAGGCTTACATATCAAACATGAAAGCAATCTATTTGTGGAGAGCCTTGCCACATAATAGATTGTCAGGGTTGGGTCATCAACTAATGCATCCACATTTTTATCCTTGGCTGATGAAACCTTGTTGCTAATTAGAACATTTTGTTTTCGTGAGGGTTGGAGTGTGCATTGTGTAAGGAATTATATGTGTAAACATTATCATCAAATATTCATGATGAACATATTAATCTATTATGCCAAGAAGATCTTATAATATGATAATAACCACATAATAACATAAACGAGTAAAACATACCCGAAGCGGAAGCGGATGTCGTCATGATATTGAGAACACTTGAACATGACTAGGATCTCTCTCTTGACCCACTTAAGTGTAGAGAGCTTGATGGATAGCTATATTATTCTACTTGTTGTGTGTTTTGGGTAGAGAGAGGACTAGGCATATATATAGGCTTAAGAGTTAGTATGTCCATCAATACTAACAAATAAAACGGTCAAGACTTAAAGTACCATTAGGAGCAATCATTATAATATTGAATTATTTGATTACATAATAAGTATACATTTAAGTATATGTAACCTACAATTTAATATGAGATGATAATGAGATATAATAACATGTCACATTCTTACATTCTCCCACTTGACATGATATTCCTATATGGTACAACATAAGGCTAGCAAATTAAATCTTATTAACCATCATCATAAGCATCTTAACACAACAAACCACATAATGGGGATTATGGCGGTTATACACAGTATACTCGTATACTCCCTTCCATATATCACAACATTATGAGCTTATCATGCTAGATTTATAAGTTACATATAAATAACATATAGTCCACATACTTGTTATGACAATACATACAAATTTCTTATTCAAACACAAATGCATGCATAATAACATAATGAATAAGAATTAAAATAAGAAACATTTTATTGAGCTCAAGAGTGTTTAGAACATCATAATTAGTGATGCGTGGGAATCGCAACAGGCTTTACCTCTCGAGGGATCTCGAGAAGCTTACAACCCCCACCAGGCGGTGTACCTGATCGTTGTAGTATAGTATAGTGACAAGTACCGGGGGATTGATCGTTCAACTTAGGAATAGTGTCGCTAGGATTAGAAAGCCTAAATACTAGTTCTAAAGGTGAGGGATGATTATTTTTGTATTTTTATGTTTTATGGAAAGCAAGTAAAATCTCGGGGTTTGAAGGATTTGGGCGGAATTAGTTGCTAATCAACTAACCCAATACTACAATGCAATCAAAATAAAATACTAAAAATGAAAATAAACTAATTATAGTAAGGTTGTGAGCAGTTTTTGGAGAAAATGTGTTTGCTTAGACTTCACTACTCCCTAGATATCTTTTACACGTTAATTACTTGTTATAATTGTATGGATGACGGATCGTATTCCTTAATACCATTCATGGGGTGGCATACATAACTCCCCAATTCTATGAGCTCTTATCTCCTCCTACACCATGCCCAGCACAACTATAGGGATTGTAAACAGTGGCTCATGCATTAAATACAACCAATAAAGACCTAGTACGCCTCGGTTCATGTTTCTTAAGACGTTCAAGCATGTTACCATTTGGAGATCTGCCAGTTTTCTTAAGCCTAACATATAAATCATTCATTCAAGACAAGAATAAACAAGTAATCAACACATAATCAATATCTAGGTTTCATTAGATCTAAGCAAATACAAAAGAGATCTAGCCTAGCATAATGGAATTGAGACAAGAACAAGATATAGACAACCAACACATAGACATATTGATCGAATTAGAAGAACACTTATCTCAATTACAATGCAAGGTATCAAGGGTTTGGAACCCTTGAAAAACCTGTAAAAGTTGCACCAAAATCGTACTTAGGGTTTCTCCAAAACTTCTCTCTCTTTTATGTGAAAAACTAGAAAACTATATATAGGAAAATAGGGATGACGGCGTCAAGAACAAAAGTGTGACGCCGTCATCTCGCCGCCAAATACTTCCTCGGACGGCCTTGATCTACTTCTGACGCCGTCAAGGCCTAGGCCGTCACACAAATTACTCTTGACGCCCTGTGTGTGACGCCGTCATCAACTACGGATTTTAATTCTTGAGGTTTGACGCCGTCAAGAAATTACTCTTGACGCCGTCACCTACTGTTCCCAGCATGGAAAATTGAGACTTTGCCGTTTTCTTCACTTTTATGCTCCAAAAACGTCCAAAATGGCTTCTTTTCCAGAATTCACTCTCCAAGTACCTAAAATCACAAAAGGAACGATTTAGGGCAATATTTGATCAAATAAATTCGGATTCGGGCTTAAATGACCCCCTAAAAATGGACCATTTTTCGCCTCATCATATACCCTTACACTTGAGATTTGCTTGTCCTCAAGCAAATGCGCTTTTATTCTACTCAAAAGACAAGTTAGGGGTCATTTAACACTAATATAAAAGTAATTACAACAAATAATCGTTCCACTAAAGACCAATAGACAAGCACGGAGGTCATATACAAGCACCTCACAAATAGTGTTTAGATACTCACATCTCTCGGGTGTAATAAAGTAATATAACATTATGGAATTGGAAGATATCTCTCACTACCTGTCATAGCAAAATAGATTACCATAGGCTTGGGAAAGGATCAAACCTCCACCACATGGCGTAAGCACCTAGGATAAACTAGCAAAGAGGTCTTTTAAAGGGTTGTAACGTTAGGTATAGGGATATGAATTACACGGTTTTGTTGGACAAAGGAAGTTATTACTGGTGGCGAGTTAACAATCTTGGTCAATTACATGTACAATATGGCGTTGCTAAGCCAAGACTAGACTCGACTTAAGCTAATAAATGAGGAATAACAAAAACATAAAATGAACATAGAATAAAAAGGGATGGTAGTCCGTATGTTTTTCTCTCCCTTTTTTTTTTTTTTTTTTTTTTTTTTTTTTTTTTTTTCATATACTTACCCAAAATAATACATCATAGGGAATGAAAATTCCCCTTACACTTGAATCTTTACATACTTTATATTCAACTATTCTAATGACTCGAATTAAGAAAATCAAAACACTTGGAGCACTTTTAAGATTAACGCACATATGGGGGTAATAATATTATGTTCTTCCCCATTACTCTATAAAATAAGTACTTACCCAGTAGTCCCAATCGTCCCAAAACAATATGTACAAGGATATGACTCGACTTAGCAACCATGTAATCAATTAGAAAGTTAACTTAGGGTTTAACAAATAACAATAATGCACTAAAGATGAGCGCATACACGGAAGGCTAAGGCGATTTGGTTGTACATTTAAGTGGGGTGTAACAAATTCTTCCTTTAAGTAAAATGCTTAAAGTTAGAAACGAAAAGATAGGCTCGGAGAGGTGTACTAGGGGTATCATGTACTAAAAATGAGTACAACGCTAAGGGTGTGGGAAAAATTAGTTGACTTAACTAGCCAAGTAATATGACTTAAATGGTCAAGTAATCATAATACGGGTTTAACACAAGGGTGATCCTAATGCCTCTTATCATGTAGTAAATCCTACTACACTAATGTAGTCTCACTAGCGGTCTCGGGATGCATCACTAACGCAAGTTCTAGAATCTAAATGCTACCGGTACACTCATAAGCACTAATAATGAATGCTTTTCCTATCAAATCTAAAGGCGAACCTCACATTTTTGGGTGGAAAATTTTTCTAAATATACGATTATGTGCTAGTCATACAATCTCCTATCCATGAGACGCTTGCTATGGCTAAAGTTTCACTCCTAAATGTTGTAAATTTTTTTAAATTTGGCGCTAAAATTGCACTAACAAGTATTTCTCATAGTTTTATTACACATCTACTATCAAACAAAACAAACTCAAGCGAAAGTGCATATGTAAGGTATCATCTTTTTACCCTCCCCTTACACTTAAGATGAACATTGTCCTCAATGTTCAAGTAAGGAATGTAAAAGTGAAAAAGTAAAGAGAATGAAATCAAATACTCCCCTGATTCGCTCGGTATGGATTATAGGTTGGCCAGGTTAGATCTTCCTCCAAGAAAATGAACAATCAAAGCTTCCCTTCCAGAATATAAATCATCTCCTTGTCATACATAACCTGTAAATCCTGACAAAATAGACAAGACAACCTCGCGTAAAATCGGCGGCATCCTATATAAGTTTCTAAGTCCTAGAAAACAAAGTAAGATATAATGCTTGTAGAATGAAGTTTGCAGATTTCCTGGAGATTATAAAACTTAATAATTCACAAAAACCATAAGACTCCGTTAGAAAAACAAAACCGGTAAAATTTCCAGATTTTAACTCCTGACGCCGTCAAGAGTAAAACTCTGACGCCGTCAGAATGGACCTGCAGAAATTCTTATGTTAAGTTTCCGGAAAATTTCTGGAAAAACTTGGTCCTACTTCCTGGAAAATCCTACAAAACTTCATTATGACTCAATACAAGCATTTGACTCTAACAAATACGAATATACATGTTCATTTAATATTGTGGAGAATCATGATCGGTTTGTTTCTTGAAAACATATTTGGGGTTTCCCCTTACACTTATCTTTTGCAAAAATACTTTTAGGTTGGAGTTAAGACTAGGCCAAACAACATAGTAAAGCATTCCCACTTATTTAGTTTAGAAACATGATCTACCAACAATAAAAATAAAGCATGCATACGGAAGCAAATAACAATCAAACAAATAAAATCACACAAAACATGGGTTACCTCCCAAGAAGCGCTTTTCTTTATTTACGAGTCTTGTAGCTAGACTCAAGGTCATGGGTTACTACGTGATCTCATCATTGGTTCCACTCTCTAAGTCGTCTTCTAAACCGGTTTTGTATTCCGGACCTAGTTGCAAGCACTCTTTGTAGAAACCAAGCATCCTATTTCTAACATACTCTACTCCTCTACGTCTATCCTCCTCAATCCTATAATAAGCCGCTTGCTTATGTTCCTTTTCGAAATTAGAGAGAAGGTGGTATTGTTCGATCTTGTAGGGCATTTGATAAGCAACCTCATCATTCTCTTTCTTGAACCTAACTATCCCTAAAGTCGGATCATAACTCATCCTAGTGGCTTCAACAAATGGTTTTCCGAATACTATTTGGCTTAGGCAAGCATCTATCACCGGACGAATGTCTTCCACTATCATAAAATCGATTTCATAGGTGAGATTCCCTATAATCACATGTAATCCCTTAACTCTCCCTACAAAATTACTTATCAGATTCTTACCGGGCATCATCATAAATTGAGTTGCTTCTTCATCACCCAATTGTAATAAGTCCTAGTCATGATGTTCACGGGGGATCTAAGGTCGATGTAAGCTTTCCATATATGCATGTGCCTGATATTACATGGGATGTTAATGTTAGAGGGGTCTCCCATTTTGATAAGGGGGTCGCCAAAGATATATGTTCTCTCGGGACTATCGAATAAATCCTTATGGTATTCCCGTTCTTCCTTGGTTGGCAACTTATCAAAGTATTCTTCTATAGGTTCTACCTCCTCTAATTCCTCATCCTTATTAACCTCAACTTCCCTACTCTCATCCTTACTTTCGGCTTCTACTCTAACTTCATCCTTGTCACTCTCCTCTATCTCCTTATCTATCGGCTTAATGGTGACAACATTGACAAAGTGGACATGTTTGGATGATGAGGGGTCCTTAATTTGGATTCCACTATTGGTGTCCCTAGTGTCCTTCCTAGGTGTGATTAATGCTTGGTTGTTGAGGGCTTTCAACAAGTTGTCAATCTTGTTGGTCATCTCCGTTTGTTGTTGGTTGAATTCGGTTTCAAACCTAGCTATGCGGGCTTCTTGAGATGCCATGAACTTTGACATCAATCCTTCAAGATTGTTGGTACTACCATAGTTGTTAGAAGGATTGTTGTTGAAAGTACGGTTGGATGGTGGACCGTTTGGTTGGTAGCGATTAGGCGGATTGGAGGAATTGGGTTGATTTTGTTTCCACCTAAGGTTTGGGTGATTTTTCCAAGAGGGGTTGTATGAATCACCATAAGTGTTTTGCTCGGGCTTGAAAGTGTACCACTTATCTCCCGCTTCGTCGGTACACGTGGATGCGTAGTCCGCAAAAGCTGTTCCGGGGAGTTCCACACAATCACGAGTGTCATGGGGACCACTACATAATTTGCATGAAGAAGTGATTTTGTTCACTTGGCTTGAAGGCTTCGAAGCTTCGTAAGATTTCATGAGAAACTTGACTTGGTCCTCAAGTTCCATGATCCTACGGTCGGGAGTGCTAGAATTGTTCGAAGGCAAAGATATTGCCTTGACCGTTTCGTTTAAATCATGGGGATCATTCCAACTTTCGTTGTCATAGAGAGCAAGATCTTCTATGAGTTCCCATGATTGTTCCGCACTAAGATCACGTAGCTTACCACCGGCCGATTGGTCAATGGTTCGCCTCGTTGAGATGTCGATATGGTCATAAAAAATTTGGACTTGGAGCCAAAGATCTATGCCATGATGAGGGAATTTTTGGAGTAAGTCCTTGAAACGAGTCCATGCTTCATAAAGAGATTCATTTTGACGTTGTTGGAACATCAAGATGTCATTTCTAAGCTTAGTAGTTCTCCCCGGTGGGAAAAATTGAGAAAGGAAACGAGTGGTGAGATCATTCCATGTGGTGATGGATCCCGCGGGTAAATTCTCAAGCCATTGTCTAGCTTGATCCCGTAGAGAGAATTGGAATAGGCGTAAACGGGTAGTCTCTCTAGTTGCAACACCTAGGTCTATGGAGTCTACGATTTTGAGAAAGTCCTTAAGATGTTGGTTTGGATCTTCGGAACGAAGTCCATGGAATGCACATCCACTTTGCACCAACCGGATGGTGTCGGATCGCAAGGGGGTCACATTGGTTCCGGTAGCCTTGGTGGCTAGGTCGGGAATACTCTCCTAAGGTTTGGGGCCTAAGGGATTCTAGTGGTGGGTTTTGTTGTGCTGGGATGACGGGTTCAAAGATGTTACCACCTTCCATGATGTCGGATGTTAAAGAGTTACGAACAAAGGCACGAAGAAATAAGATAGACTAAAGAAGACCTAAAAATAAAAAATAAAATCTTACTAGAAAGGAATCTAGCAAGTAGACCTAATAGAAAGAAATTCTAACCTAGACAATAACTATTCCCTGGGCTGCGGCGCCAAAAACTTGATGCGTGGGAATCGCAACAGGCTTTACCTCTCGAGGGATCTCGAGAAGCTTACAACCCCCACCAGGCAGTGTACCTGATCGTTGTAGTATAGTATAGTGACAAGTACCGGGGGATTGATCGTTCAGCTTAGGAATAGTGTCGCTAGGATTAGAAAGCCTAAATACTAGTTCTAAAGGTGAGGGATGATTATTTTTGTATTTTTATGTTTTATGGAAAGCAAGTAAAATCTCGGGGTTTGAAGGATTTGGGCGGAATTAGTTGCTAATCAACTAACCCAATACTACAATGCAATCAAAATAAAATACTAAAAATGAAAATAAACTAATTATACTAAGGTTGTGAGCAGTAATTGGAGAAAATGTGTTTACTTAGATTTCACTACTCCCTAGATATCTTTTACACATTAATTACTTGTTATAATTGTATGGATGACGGATCGTATTCCTTAATACCATTCATGGGGTGGCATACATAACTCCCCAATTCTATGAGCTCTTATCTCCTTCTACACCATGCCCAGCACAACTATAGGGATTGTAAACAGTGACTCATGCATTAAATACAACCAATAAAGACCTAGTACGCCTCGGTTCATGTTTCTTAAGACGTTCAAGCATGTTACCATTTGGAGATCTGCCAGTTTTCTTAAGCCTAACATATAAATCATTCATTCAAGACAAGAATAAACAAGTAATCAACACATAATAATATCTAGGTTTCATTAGATCTAAGCAAACACAAAAGAGATCTAGCCTAGCATAATGGAATTGAGACAAGAACAAGATATAGACAACCAACACATAGACATATTGATCGAATTAGAAGAACACTTATCTCAATTACAATGCAAGGTATCAAGGGTTTGGAACCCTTGAGAAACCTGTAAAAGTTGCACCAAAATCGTACTTAGGGTTTCTCCAAAACTTTTCTCTCTTTTATGTGAAAAACTTGAAAATTATATATAGGAAAATAGGGATGACGGCGTCAAGAACAAAGGTGTGACGCCGTCATCTCGCCGCCAAATACTTCCTCGGACGGCCTTGATCTACTTCTGACGCCGTCAAGGCCTAGGCCGTCACACAAATTACTCTTGACGCGCTGTGTGTGACGCCGTCATCAACTACGGATTTTAATTCTTGAGGTTTGACGCCATCAAGAAATTACTCTTGACGCCGTCACCTACTGTTCCCAGCATGGAAAATTGAGACTTTGCCATTTTCTTCACTTTTATGCTCCAAAAACGTCCAAAATGGCTTATTTTCCAGAATTCACTCTCCAAGTACCTAAAATCACAAAAGGAACGATTTAGGGCAATATTTGATCAAATAAATTCGGATTCGGGCTTAAATGACCCCCTAAAAACGGACCATTTTTTGCTTTATCAATTAGTTATCAATACAACCAAGAGCCATCCTCGAAACATGTTGCGTAAATGTCTTTGGTGGTAAACCCTTGGTTAGAGGATCAACAATCATGAGATCTGTACTAATGTGTTTAAGATACACTCTTTGTTTCTGAATTTCCTCTTTTCACGATAAGGAATTTTATTTCCATGTGTTTTACCTTTAGAGTACTTATCGTTCTTAGAGAAGAAAACTACTGCAGAATTATTACAATAAATTTTCAGCGGCTTGCTTATAGTGTCGACAACCCCAAGCCCTGAAATAAAATTCCGCAACCATAATACATGAATAGTAGCCTCATAACAAGCTACAAACTTTCATCGGCTTGCTTATATCGTTTGAGCATTTTCTCATATTGAATCTCTCAAGAATCTTATCGATATAGGCTTTTTGAGATAGTCCTGATAGACCTTCAGATCTTTCACAGAATATTGAAATTCCAATCACATAGGATGCCTCACCCATATCTTTCATTTCAAAAAATATTAGAGAGATATTCTATAGTCTTATGCAATAAACCAAAATCATTAGTCGCAAGTAAAATATCATCAACATATAGAACCAAAAATATAAACTTGCTCGCACTAATCTTGCGGTATATACATCGATCAACGATGATTTATTCAAAACCGAAAGATTAAATGGTATCATTGAACTTAATATACCATTGCCTAGAAGCTTGTTTAAGTCCATATATTGATTTGTTCAATTTACACACCATCTTTTCTTTACCCTCAATAAAAAACCCTTCAGGTTGTTTCATATAAACTTCCTCCTCAAGATTTCCATTTAGAAAGGTGGTTTTCACATCCATTTGATGTAGCTCTAAGTCAAAATGAGCTACTAATGCCAATATTATTCTCAACGAGTCCTTCTTTGAGACGGGTGAAAAAGTCTCATTGTAATCAATGCTATCATTCTGAGTATAACCTTTGGCTACAAGTCTAGCTTTATATCTTTCAACATTGCCTTTAGAGTCGCGTTTGGTCTTAAAGACCTATTTACAACCAACTAGTTTAAAACCTTCTGGCAAGTTTACGAGATCCCAGACTTTATTTTGAGCCATTGATTTTAACTCTACTTTCATAGCATTAATCAACATTTCAGACTTATCATTTTCTATGGCTTGTGAAAAAGTTATAGGGTCATTATCAATGCCAATATCAAAATCTGTCTCATGCAAGTAAACTATATAATCATCAGGAATAGCTGACTTTCTAACCCTTGCAGGTTTGTTTAATTCTACTGCAACAGGTTCACTTGTTTGAGTTGGTAATTTAGTTTCTTTATGGGATGATTGTTCATTATTCAAATGTTGTTCTTGATTTTGAATTACAGGAACAACATTCGGTGCAATTGAGGATTTATGAATATTCATGGGTGATGGATCATCATCCCTTATTTCGTTAATATCCACAACTTGATTCTCAACACTCCCACTAACTTCACCATTTTCCATAAATTTGGCATTGCATGTTTCAATAATTTTAGAACTTTGGCCAGGACAATATAACCTATATCCTTTGGACTTTTCTAGGTAACGAATAAAGTAACCGCTAATGGTTTGAGAATAACGGTTCGAGAATCCAATTTCTTTTCTTGTGGATTGTAAACCCGTGTTTCTACCGGAAAACCCCAAACATGCAGGTGTCTCAAACTAGGTTTCCTTCCAGTCCATAACTTAAAAGGAGTTTTTGGAACTGACTTACTAGGAACCCTATTTAATAGATACACTACGGTTCTAAGTGCATACATCCACAAACTTTTGGGTAAAGAGGATTTACTTATCATGCTCCTAACCATCTCCATTAATGTTCTGTTTCGCATTTCTGCCACACCATTTTGTTATGGCGTGCCCGACATAGTGTATTGAGCACATATGCCGCGACTTTCGAGGAACTTTGCAAAGGGACCAGGACACTGTCCAGATTCATCATACTTTCTATAATATTCACCACCTCTATTAAATCTTACAATTTTCACTTTTCTGTCAAGTTGCCTCTCAACCTTATTTACAAATACCTCAAGGGCATTTATAGATTGAGATTTTTCATGCAGTAAATAGACATATCCATAACGTGAAAAATCATCTATAAAGGTGATAAAATATTTTTCTCCAATGAAGGATGGAGTATCAAATGGTCCACAAATATCGGTGTGTATAATTTCAAGGAGATTACTACTTCTTGTGGCACCTTTCTTGCTATGTTTGGTTTGCTTACCCTTAATGCATTCCACACATAAGCCAAAATCAGTGAAGTCTAGATTCGGTAGAATCTCGTTCTTCACCAATCTTTGTAATCTTTCTTTGGATATATGACCCAAATGTTTATGCCACAAGAAAGCAGAATTTTCATTGATGATACTACGTTTCATTCCAACATTATGATCAACAGTAAACAAAGATTCAGAGAAAACGTCATCAAGTTTCAATTTATATAAATTATCAATAAGAATACCATAACCAATAAAGGATTTATTCTTATATAAATTAAAACGACCATTTCCACCACCAAAAGTATACCCACTAACATAAAGTCTCGGAACAGAAATTAAATTTCTAGAAATTGAAGGTACATAGAGAGTATTCATTAGATCCAAGTGAAACCCGGTATCTAACTTCAATATATAAGTCCCTACGCCTTCAATGGGAGCCTTCATTCGGTTCCCCATAAATAGAAAATCATTAGTTGGGCTTGTGGTTTGGATTGTAAGGAATCCCTGCATAATATTGAAAACATGAGTAGTAGCACCAGAATCAAACCACCAAGTATTAGAAGGATCTTCAGACAAGTTTGATTCAAAGCATACAGAAACATAATGTATACCTTTTCTTTTCGAACCAAGCCTTACACTTAGGATAATCCTTTTGGAAATGTCCCTCTTTTCTGCAAAAATTGCATTTTTTGTCCTTTTGTTCCTTCTTTTCACCATTAGCAACCTTTGAGGTTGTAGCATGTTGTTTCTTCTTAAAGTTCTTGGGTTTTGGTTTGAGCTTCTTGTCAACTCCTTGACTCACCAGGTTAACGGAGTGAACTCTTTGTTTCTTTAGTCTTGCTTCCTATTGAATAAGCTTACTGGACAGTTCATCAATATTCCACTTATCCTTTAATGTGTTATAATTGATGTGAAACAGTCCATATTCAGAAGGAAGTGAATTCATTATGAATTGTACCAATAAAGAGTCATCTACATTCATACCCAGTGTCTTAAGTCTTGCTGGGTATTGGTCATGTCAAGTACATGTTGCTGCATACTTTTTGTACCATCAAATTTCATGGTGGTGAGTTCAGCCATGAGTGTTCCTGCTAGTGCTTTGTTAGCATAACTAAACTTCTCTTCCAGAAGCTTAAGAAAATATTTAACATTTTGATTTTCAATGCTGGGAAGAGAAGACTTAATGTTGTTGGCAATTGTCATCCGCATAAAGTTTAAGCAAAGTCTGTTGGACCTTATCCATGCCTTATAGTGTGATTTTTGAGCCTCTGTACTATCATCAGTAAGGTCAGTAGGCTTATCCTCTAGTAGCGCCAAGTCAAGATCCAAAACACCTAAATGGAAAGTGACTTGTTCGCTCCATTCAGAGAAATTCACACCGGTAAACAAGGTAACAGAAGAAGCTTGAGAGTGAAGGTTAATTGCTGCAAAATGTATATGCTTTACTGATTAAAATTGATATGAGATAAAATAAATGAAATATATATTATTGGTTTCTTTTGGGTAAACACAATAATATATCATCATTATTATTAGAATGCAATGAGACTTTACAAGAAAATATAATAGACTTGGTCAAATATATAAGCATCTTTGAATAACTATATATATATGACAAAAGTATACTAATTTTCATCTTTTAGTTTATTAGTTATAGAAGAATATTTTTTCCTTTGGGCAAAATTCATAATTTCTATCAACTAATAAATGATCCATAATAGCATTTTTTAAAACAACATAAATTATATGACTACAAATTTAAAATTTGAAATTAACTTGATCACTTTGGTGACTGACAAATTAATCTCACTTAATGTCATATAATAAATAAATGACTTTAAAGAAAAATTATGTAAGGAATTATATGTGTAAACATTATCATCAATTATTCATGATGAACACATTAATCTATTATGCCACAAAGATCTTATAAGATGATAATAACCACATAATAACATAAACAAGTAAAACATACCCGAAGCGGAAGCGGATGTCGTCATGATATTGAGAACACTTAAAAATGACTAGTATCTCTCTCTTGACCCACTTAAGTGTAAAGAGCTTGATGGATAACTATATTATTCTACTTGTTGTGTGTTTTGGGTAGAGAGGACTAGGCATATATATATAGGCTTAAGAGTTAGTATGTCCATCAATACTAACAAATAAAACGGTCAAGACTTAAAGTACCATTAGGAGCAATCATTATAATATTGAATTATTTGATTACATAATAAGTATACATTTAAGTATATGTAACCTACAATTCAATATGAGATAATAATGAGATATAATAACATGTCACATTCTTACAAATTGGAGCAGTTGAGGGGTTGCATGGTAAATATATGTGATTGATGGAGACAATAATTGGGTCTTCACATGTGTAGTAAATCCCCTATTCTTTGTATTATATAAGCCTACTGAGAATCTGCATAAAGAAAAAGAAGCAAAGAATGATGCATCAATTTATATATACTTTTGAAACAACAGGGATAAGTAGTATTACAACTCACCTTGACATATAATGAGACCGAAATCGAGAAGGGGAATCTCTTCATTTGGAATCAAACAGTCTTCCATGGATATCATGTGACAGTGTTCTCCTTTCTCATTAATTGATAATTTGTAAGTTGGGAATTAGTTGTGCTCGTATGTATTAATTTTATTAAATTCTATTTAAAAAAATTCAAAGCACCAGAATATTTTGTTCTTTTGGTTAACTTCCCTATGATATAATTGTGCATTCTGACTTTCCAGGCATTGGCGGACTTATGTAGGGGCATGGGAGGGTCCCAAAAAAAATGCGGCACCTATTGTAAATATTATAGGTTTTAGGGGTAATTTAGTTGAGGTTACTAACAAATCTCCGATTCCCCCCCCCCTAAATGTTCTAGTTCCGCCACTGTTTCCAGGAAGGAGATCATGGGCTATCAAATGTAAAAGAACACAACGTGGTGTCTAGTGGTGTTCGTAGAACCTTACCATGGATGGCACCCGAGTTTTTTAGAGGAAAAAGTCAATTAGTAAGAAATAAGGTATATTATAGTGTAAATACCAAACTGTACTTGTTCCATCAATTCTTTGGCATAAATTCAGTTTTATTTGCGTACCCATATATTGCATATTGGTTTCGCTTATTGCATACAATTCTGCATTTGTGTTTTTCTGCTTGTTGTGCTCTAGGTCAAAAGGTCATGATTAGTTAAGCTGTTAACTGCAAGGGTACATTAGAAAACCCTTTTATCAAGTGTCTGACTACTGTCTCCATTTCTAATGGGACAATGGAATACATGTTTGACTTTTGAAGTCACAGATATAGTTCCTGAGTCAAAGAAACTCCAACATGTTTGACTTTTGAAGTCACAGATATAGTTCCTGAGTCAAAGAAACTCCAATCTTACTCTTAATAGTATATTCTGGTTGTCAATTCTTTGTAAAAATTGTACGATTGTCAAAATAGTCTGCGATGATTGTGTAGATTGTGTTTGACTAATAGTATGTTTTGAAAACCAGAATATACTATTAGAAAACCCTTTTATCAAGTGTCACAGAGTATGTGTAGTTGGGCAAAACACCAGTACTAGGTAATCAGCCTAATTTTTTGTTAGTATAATTAAGATTAAGATTGATCTAGTTTATAGGACTATGTTCTTTAGAGAACCAGGCTGTTGTCGTCCGTCATGGGGGAGCCCATGGTTACAGTGTAGGGAAGTTTTTGTCTGTTTTAGTGGAATTTTGAGCCACAATAGAAATAAAACTTGTGAAATGTGGTCGGCCAGTGGTAGAGAAGGAGAAGTGAAACGTCGCAGATGTGACGCCTTTGGTCATTTCTTCATATGTAATGATCTAAAATTGACGTCACAGATGTGACGCCTTTGGTCATTTCTTCATACCTAATGATCTAACTCTTCTTTAGCGTCTTTGTATTTTATTGGATTTAATTGTCGCTAGTGTGTTATGATACATTTTGTATAAGTTAATGGACACAATAGATGTTGTTCATGTTTGTTCTTTAAATGAGTAAATGAATGTAGATGAACTTCAAGCAGAACAATCAACTATCGGTTGGTTGAACGTTCGGTTTATTTTACAGCCTTATAGTTTAGTCAAATTTGTATTCATTTAGATTTGATGTATTTGCTCGGTGAAATGGAGCTAATTGTTTGAAGATTGGACTGTTTGTTGAGGAAAATTGATTTCTGTGATTTTAATATTTTATCTTGAATGTAACATTGTTAGCAAGCGTTGTGATTGACTGATTGAGATGAGTTTTGCTTATTGAATAGGTTAATGATCGAAGCGTTGCAAATGTTGTTTGGGTTCCGACAGAGTATTATGATGCGATTGCGTGCAATTGTTTCGATGGAAGCTTGTATATATGGGTACAGGGTAGAGTTCGCAGAAGGTATGAAATGTGTTTCTGTTTAGATTTAGAATGTAGTTTACGTATATATGTAGAAAATAATGTGCCTGAAACGATCCGTTGTGCATTTTAGTGTTACAACCTGCACAATTATTAACTCCTTGGGTTTGAATGTATACATGGTTAAGCTTTTAAGATCATTGTTGTAAACTTTTAGTTAAAAAAGTTACAATCAAATATACTCGTTCTACCCATATATTTTTCAGTTATCACGTAAGCTGTAAATACTACTCACCCAATTTTTTTCTTTTCCTTATATGTATCAGACAAGGAGCCTGTTCAGTGAAGCAATTCAAAAACTTTGGAGGACCTTTTTACAAATTACCAGAAGACCAATCCACCTTCGAGGCTCCTCTTGTTCTTCCAAATGCACATGCTATCTTTCTTCAATACATTATATCAGATCACTGTCCTCTTGTTCTGGCTATCCCTGATGTTGTTCAGAAAAAGAAAAAATCATTCAGATTTGCTAATTTTGTTATTGATAAAGAGGAGTTCTGTGATGTGGTTAAGAAGTATTGGGGGGAAACTAGTACTGGTTGTCAAATGTTTAGAGTTGTTAAGAATCTTAGATTTCTTAAAAAGCAAATGAAGAAGCTTGCTTGGAAGAATGGGGATATTTTTGAGAATGTTAAAAGTATTAGAGAAGAATTGAAGAATATACAGGGTAGGATAGATAATGATCCTGATAACAAGGTCCTCAGAAGTGATGAAAGTAGGATATTAAAACAGTATAATGATGCATTGAAAGAAGAGGAGAAGCTGTTATATCAAAAAGCTAAGATTAGATGGCTTAGCTTGGGTGATAGAAATAATGCCTTTTTCCATAGGGTGTTAAAAGGGAGAAATCACAGAAATAGGATCAATGCTATTCATGATGAACAAGGAGTTAGATATGAAGGTGAACATGTGGCTCAGTAATTTATAAAGCATTTTGAAAATTTTTGGGCATAAGTGTTCCTGTGGTGAGAATCCAAGATGCTGGCATCGATTTTACAACTAAACTTAGTAGTGATGAAGTTGAGTTCATGATCAGAGATGTTTCTAATAGAAAGATAAAGAAAGCTATGTTTCAGATTGAGGATAATAAAGCTCCTGGGCCTGATGGTTATTCTGCTCATTTCTTTAAGAAGGCTTGGAATATTGTGGGTGAGGATGTTTGTAAAGCTGTGAAAGATTTCTTTGACAATGGCAAGTTCTTAAATGAGATTAATTCTACTTTAATTGCTCTTGTTCCAAAGATACAAACTCCTTATAAGGTGTCAGATTATAGGCCTATTGCATGTTGCAATGTTATATATAACATAGTGTTTGGTACATCGTAATAAAAGTAGGAATGGAAAAGAACATTACGACGGAATGAGAAAATTATGTTTGTTTTTAACTACGGAATGCAATGACTCATTACATGTAATCACCCATTACATCAAAAGCCATCATTTTCATTCCATAGAGGCTCCCTCCTTTTTTTTTCATTACGTCCGTAATGTAATCAAAATTACATAAAAGCCCAACATTAACTAACCATATTAAATACACTTCTTATTAACTATAACTATTTTTGTCTTTTTTTTATCGATTACATTCCGTCTTATCATAGTAACCAAACATTATTAATAATGGTAATGAATTATTACATTACATCATTTATTCCATTACGTCGCTTATTCCATTCATTTAACATTTCATTACGTCCTACCAAACGAACCCTAAGTGTGTGAGTAAAATCCTAACTGATAGAATGAAGAAAAGTCTTGGGAAGCTTGTTAGTAGTAATCAAAGTGCCTTCATTCCTAACAGGCAGATCTAAGATAACATTCTGATTTCTCAAGAATTGTTGAAAGGGTATGGTAGGAAGGATGGGCCTAGTAGAGTTTCATTAAAGATTGATTTGCATAAAGCATATGACACAGTGAATTGGGAGTTCTTGGAAGGTATGCTGCATGGTTTTGGTTTTCATAATAAAATGGTTCAATGGATTATGCAGTGTGTAACTTCTACTACTTTCTCTCTGAGTGTTAATGGTGATAGTTGTAGGTACTTCAAAGGGGGTAGAGGTTTAAGACAAGGTGATCCCATGTCCCCTTATCTCTTCACCATGGTTATGGAAATTTTAAATCTTATTATGATTAAGAAAACTGCAATTGATAGAAAATTTCAGTACCATTTTGGATGTAAGAAGATGAAATTGACTCATGTATGCTTTGCAGATGACCTAATCATGTTTTGCCATGGTGATAAAGACTTAGTGAATGTTATCAAGGAGGTTATTGAAGAATTTGGGGCTTTATCAGGGTTGAAGCCAAATTACAGCAAAAGTACAATCATTTTTGGCAGTGTTAAGGAGGAAATCATGAGGGAAATTCTTGAAATAGTGCCATTTAAAGTTGAAAGATTACCTGTAAGGTATCTTGGTGTTCCTTTGATCACTAGGAGAAATGGTGTGAAAGAGTGTAAATGTTTGATTGATAAAGTGAGAAATAGAATCAATAACAGGAAAAATAGAAGTTTATCTTATGCTGGAAGGCTCCAATTGGTGGCTTCAGTACTTGAGTCTATTCATGTTTATTGGGCAAATGTATTTCTTCTTCCTCAAAATGTGAAAAATGACATTAAAAGATTGTTAAAAGGATTTCTATGGAATCAAGGAGAAAGAGCAGAAGGTAAATGTAGAACCCTGTAAAAATATCTTGTAATTAAATCGTTAATAAATAAATAATCCTTTGTTATCGTTTCTAATTCCCATTTTCTCGAAAAAATTTGAAATTTTTCTTATTATATTATTTTGACGATTTTCACAAAATAATATAATTCACGAAATGACGGAATTAATCCTCGACACGTTACACGAAACCTAAACTTTTCATTTAATCCTAAACTTAATTCCTAATCCTAATTATATTACCTAAATATAATTAAAATTTCTTAATTACACTAATTAACCAATCGGACCCTTAATTATTTTCGGCCCACATCACATTCACTATTCCTAACCCCATTTAACCAAAGCCCAAAATCCAAATTATTAAGTTCTCATCCGATCGACTAGTTCAAGCACCCCCCAAAACGCCTCGTTTATTTCTAAATCTTACACACGACATACGTATTTTATTTTCTCATCTCATTAACCTCCTAGCCAACTATTAGTGTGTCAATTCTCACGTCCATACGTTGAGTTTTGATACGTTTTAAAAAGGTAAAGTGTGCGACCCTTACAAAACCAAACCGATTCACAACTTATTCAAAACTTAACCGTTTTGATTCCCGTTTGATTCTAATGGTTCCTAATAATAATTCTGAGATGATTCTATGTTCAAATGTCGAAGATGATCAAGTATGAACAAGTAGCATGTGATTTAGTAAATTATATGTATTAATATATGTTGGTCGACATCTTGTATGAATCACCACAACATATTCCATCTTTTGTGCTCTCACAACCCTTTGTAAATCAATATATTAATCACCTAGAAGCTAGTTACCTGACATGCTATAGTGTACAAGAAGTTTTCTTTGAAAGTTTCTTACATACGTGTTATAAATTCAAGTAATATATAACGTACATGCATGCATCGTTCAATTATCATTCACAAACTCTTTCACCTAGTAAAATCGTCCTTCAAACTAATCCTAAAGACCAGAGAATCGATTGCTATATTATTGGGACTAAAGAAAAGGAAATCGGGTTTGAATTTTTATATATAACGTTTGGGTTATATTGTGAAACGTGATATTCTTGTGTTCCATACTATCACACTCGACTCTCTATCACCTCTAAGGTGTTTGTAAGTCTTTTCTACTCATTTCCATTCCATATCACACGTAAATTTCATATCATGCACCATATATATTTTATTTCGAACGTATATCATTTTGCACTTATATTATACGTATATATTGTTACTTAGTACACGAATCGTGACTAGCCTCTATCTTGGAAGGCCTAGGAGTCACGTAGCACACCAAGTTCACTTTAGTTTAAACGTTACATGCATTTCATGAACCCATTTCAAACCATATCCATCGTATGCAATTTGTTAAAATACTTAGTAAATATTTCTAAGTTTCCAAAATATATAATCGTTTCAAACATGCTACAAACTACGCGTATAACTTAAAATTTAACTTAACGAGAGTACAATATTATTTCATGACTCCATAGCCAACCTAGAAAACTATCAATTTCATTTACACGACTTGTGAAAATAATCACGTTTTGACACCATACTCGACCCAATTTGAATCGACACAAACCGGATTTTCAAATCAAAACTTTAAACCAAAAACCTTATATTTGTCGAGTGGGCTCAATCTAAGCCCAATAAGAATTTAATATTCGTAAGCCCACTGGGCCCATATGAAATGTTTTTAGAATCATAAAAATAGCCCAAAGCCAAGCCCAAAACTTTTTCCATGCCCTCGCCTCCAAAACTCTTAACGGGCCTTGATATGTCTCGTTCAAAGCCCATAAGCTAAAAAAATAAGCTTTTAAATAAATAAGCTGTTGAAATTAGCTTATTTTAAACTTAATAAGCCTCGGAAAATTTAAAAAAAAAATTATAATTATTTTTACAAATTTGGACAAAAAATGTAACGTGACGACACTTAGAGGGACTAAATGTGTAAATATTGAAAAGAAAGGACTAAACTTGTAAAGACAGAAACATAAGGGTAAAATGTGATAAAAAAATTTATATTCTAAGGTTAGTACTGATTATTGGACAAAGTAGAGGACTATAGTCGAAATATATATAAAAAAGGACTAACGGTGTAACGCAAATATCGTTAGAGTAAAAATGGTAAAATTGGAAAAGGAGACAAAGACTAAATATAAAATTTATTTATCATTCTTATTTATTTTCTATTTTCGTCAATTTATTTCATGTTACATTCAAACTTTATTTTATATATATATATATATATATATATATATATATATATATATATATATATATATATATATATATATATTATTTAACGTAACGTTAATAATATATATAACGATATTTAAAAAAGTTAATATTTTACTTACGATTAAAAAGGTAAAACTTCGATGGATAATTTAAAAATCATATTTTGTCATATCATGCATATCACAAGAATTACACTGCACATCACCTATTTGTCATAACGAATATTTAATATTCGTTATTCCTTCGTATTTACCAAATAGTATTTGGTCAAGTTCTCAGATAAATTTATTTATCAGGTTGTGTTTCGAAGCCGTTATCATAAATTCATCCGACTTTATTTTCTTCATTTTCAGTATCAATCAAGGTGAGTCATAGCCTCACATTTACTTATTTTCAAAACTCCGTGAGGGGATACATGTTATAAACAGATCGCAAGTATTTTTCTGTATGCTTCCTGACTTGATATATGCCTAAGTTAGCTATTGCCAAAAGACCCTTAATAATGAGCCATAAATCACTGAGGTAAACGCGAATATAATGAATAGATCTATTTAAGGTTTGACAGCCTGTCCCATTAATACTTGACGGAATGCCATTATGCATATGGTTAGTCGTATTAGTTGTGATAATTATATTTGAGTAAAAATAGGAACTGGCAAATCACCTATTACACGAGGGCAAATTTATCATTGATTTGATAAACACCTCCGTTTTTACGGTATTTGTTAACGTTTGCGTGTCATGAGACTTAGAGAAATATATGAACTGCAATATCAATATTTTCAAACTGATTGTATTTTCCAATACAATCTTACTTGTTTATCAAAATGATTATTAAATTCAAACTCTATGATTTCACTCAACATTTTTGTTGACTTTTAAGCATGTATCTCAGGTATTTAGCAGGGGAAGCAAGCATGGAACGGGCGGCAAAAACTTCAAAAGTTGTCTACTTTATTTCAATAATGGTGTTAAATAAAAGATGCTTGATTTAGTTCAAAACATCAAGACTTTTATTATAATACTCTGATAAGGACCTATTGTATTTGAATTTCAATAAATGAATTTATGTTTTAAAACGTCTCTTTCGAGTCGTTTTCTATCATTATGACTTCGATCCTCACCGTAACACCCTATTTACTATTCTGCTGCCGCATTTCAAATTAGGGGGTGTTACATATTGGCATCAGAGCCATAGTTATAGAGAACCAAATGTTTTCAAACATTGAACTATAACCACACTTTCAAATAAATTAAATTTACACCATATAAATTTTTGCCTGCCGTACCTGCTTGCTACCATATTCAGTAAGTTAATCATTAAGCTATGATATTTTGATCTTGATATGTTAGAATTTTGGATTCTTTGACGACAATAAATTCTTATTCTGCACTATTTATGAATTGTTACAGTATTGTTTCAATATGAGTATGTCAGACTCCGACTCTGATATTTCCGTCGCGTCCGTTACTTCGCCTGTTTATCGTTCTACCTTTGTACCTGACGCTGTTTCCCAAGAAACCGAACCCTTCGAGCAAGACGAAATTGTTACAACGCCTGAAAATCCCGATGCTTTTGTTTTACCGACACACACACCATTACCACGTCATGAATTTGATTCATATGCCCCCGACCATCTATTCAATCTTTTTAGCCAAACTTACCCATATACTTTTCACCATAGAGAACAAATTCCTGAGGAAGATATACCCGCATCCAGCCGACTTCGTATTTCTGATTCTACTCCTCCATTTTCATCATCATTACCCTATCCTCCTGGTTTTACTCCCCCAGCTCATATCTATGAAAATGGCAAGAGTGCTAGGACGGAAATTACCTCTACCCTTTCGCCTTCTGTAGTAGTGACGCGATTGGAGCATCACGAAGATCAGATAGACTCACTTCTTCAGATGATTGATTATTCATCATTCAATCATTCAGATACTATCCACAACACCTTACATAACCTTATAGCCAATAGGATAGAGTTGCAGCAAGGGTTAGCTCAGATACATTCGGATATCTCTGAGACACGTTCTTTCGAGATATCATTGCGAAGAGAGGGACAGAACCGTACTTGGGAAGCCCAGCTTGCACACCGAAGAGCAGATACATTGGAAAACCTTGTAGGAGATATGCAGATTCAACATCATACCGAGATGCAGGAGCTCCGAACTCAGATCTTAGAGATGGGAGGACATGTGGACATACATAATCATTAGAGGCAGTTAGTATTTGTATTAGTAATAAGGCATCTAAGCCTGCCACATGTGGCAATTAATAATCTTGTATCGTTTTGTTATGACAACTCAACTGATTAAGTTATTAATGTTATGCTGTTGGTTGTGATATTACTATATACAAATGTTAATTTATGCTTAAGGTTGTTCATGTGTATTAAAAATGCATCTAACATATCGGGATGATTATGACTGTTGTATCGAAATAAAAACTACATATGGTGCCCAATTATTGTTAAGACTCATAAATATTCATTTCCCTACTTCACAAGAACCTTTAAACAAAATTGTTGTTTAAAATTCTAAATGCTATATTTTTGTATTATTAATAGAAAAATGGAGCATGCAAGTAGCGAAAATTCCAACCCGGAAGTGATCATGACCCCCACTGAGGTTCAAAGAATGATTGCTGAGGGAATATCTGTAGCTCGTGAAGCGGATCGTTTGAATAATAGCAATGGTGTAACTTGTGAAGCTAATACATCTACTCCTCGTAATTGTACTTACAAGGACTTCATGACTTGCAAGCCAACTAACTTCAAAGGAGTTGAAGGAGTTACTGAAATGGCCCATTGGTTTGAGCATACTGAGACAGTCTTTAAGAGGAGTGGTTGTTCTGAGAATAGCAAAGTTACCTTAGCTACAGGAACTCTTCAAGGAGAAGCACTATCGTGGTGGAACACTACTGCGAATGCTATGGGTCCAGATGAAGCTTTCAAACTTTCGTGGAATGAGTTGAAAAATAAAATGCTTAAGAAGTATTGTCCCAGGACAGAGATCAGAAAGCTAGAGGATGAATTTCATCAGTAGTAAGGTACAACGACCTGAAGACATACGACAGAAAGTTTCTGGAGTTGTCCGTGTTGTGCCCAACTATAGTACCCGATGTTGAACAAACATTGGAGAAATATGTGGAGGGACTGCCACCATCCATTGAAGGGGATGTTACCTCATCGAATCCAAAGACAGTAGAAGAAGCTATGGGGCTTGCACAGAGATTGTTAACCAGGGTGATCAAAAGAGGTTCTACCTCCGTGATCAATGAGCATAAGAGAAGTGCTGACAACCGTGGGAACAACAATAGCAACAACCGCAGCTACAACAACAGTTACAGTGGTAACCGGAGCTACAACAACAACAATCAAAGCAGCAACCGCAACAGAGATCAACAGCAGAACCGTAGTAATCATCATCAACAACAAAATCATCGACAAGAAGCTACCAGAGCTTATGCAGCAGTGCCTGCAGAATGTAAAGGTTATGCCGGAACTCTACCCCCATGTAACAAGTGCAACATGCATCATACTAGAGAATGTAAGGTTGCTTGTGGCAACTGTAGAAGAATTGGTCACATGACAAGGGACTGTCGAGCGACTGGAGCCAACACACAACCGATAGCAGTAAAGTGCCATGGTTGTGGTGAGGTTGGACATTACAGAACTCAATGTCCGAAAATTGCCAATAATGTTGCCCGAGGAAGAGCGTATGTACTTGGTGATGGGAACACAACGCATAATTCTGATGTGGTTACGGGTACATTCCTATTAAATCAACAAGATGCTAAGATATTATTTGATTCAGGAGCAGATAAAAGCTTTATGTCTACTTCGTTTGCCGCAATTCTAAATATTACTCCTGTAGAATTAGATACTATCTATGAAATAGAATTAGCAGATGGAAATATTCTAAGTACCAATACCCTAATCAAAAACTGCACCTTAACTCTTCTAAATAAATCTTTCCCTATCAATCTTATGCCCATCCAATTGGGAAGGTTTGATGTCATCATTGGTATGGATTGGTTATCTACACACCGTGCCAGAATAATTTGTGACGAGAAAATCATCCAAATTCCATTCGACGGTGAAACCTTAATCATCCAAGGTGATAAACCTAAAACTTTGTTCAATATCATTTCGTACGCCAAGACGATGAAATACATAAGCAAAGGATGCCATGTATTTCAAATCCAAGTAAAGGGAGGAGAAACAAAAGAAAAGAAGAAACAACTTGATGAAGTGCCAGTTGTAAAAGAATTTTCTGACGTATTTCCCGAAGACTTATACCAACCCGTCAAGTAGAATTCCGCATCGATTTAGTGCCTGGAGCAGCACCAGTTGCAAAAGCACCATATCGATTAGCACCCTCCGTAATGAAAGAATTATCTGAACAGTTGAAAGAACTATCAGATAAAGGATTCATTCAACCAAGCTCATCCCCTTGGGGAGCACCAATCCTATTCGTCAAAAAGAAAGATGGAACATTCTGAATGTGTATCAATTACAGGGAGTTGAACAATCTCACGGTGAAGAATCGATATCCATTGCCAAGGATCGACGATCTATTTGACCAATTACAAGGATCAAGTGTTTACTCAAAAATCGATCTAAGATCAGGATATCATCAATTAAGAGTTAGGGAAGAGGACATTCCCAAGACAGCATTTCGAACACGATACGGACACTATGAATTTCAAGTGATGCCATTTGGTCTTACCGATGCACCAGCTATATTCATGGATTTAATGAACCGAGTATGCAAACCATACTTGGATAAATTCGTTATTGTGTTCATTGATGATATTTTAATCTATTCGCGCAATAAAGAAGACTTAAGGACTATTTTGGAGTTACTTAAGAAAGAAAAGTTGTAGGCCAAGTTTTCCAAATGTGATTTTTGGATTTCTACCGTTCAATTTTTTGGCCATATCATCAACAACAAAGGTATCCATGTAGATCCCGAGAAGATAGAAGCAGTTAAAGGTTGGACGTCACCCACCACCCCAACCGAAATTCGTCAATTCTTAGGTCTCGCTGGTTATTACCGGAGATTTATAGAAGGTTTTTCAAAGATTGCAAAACCTTTGACGGAACTAACCCAGAAGAACAAGAAGTATATCTGGGAAGAGAAGCAAGAGTCAGCATTTCAACTGCTGAAACAGAAGCTTTGTGAAGCACCAATATTAGCATTACCGGAAGGCAATGAGGACTTTGTAGTGTATTGTGACGCATCTCATCATGGTTTAGGTGCGGTATTAATGCAAAGAGACAAAGTTATAGCCTATGCTTCACGACAACTAAAGAAGAATAAAGAAAACTACACCACTCATGATCTAGAATTAGGAGCAGTAGTTTTTGCTCTTAAGATATGGAGACATTACCTATATGGTACAAAGTGTATATTTTCACCGATCACAAGAGTCTACAACATATACTAGATCAAAAGGAGCTGAACATGAGACAAAGAAGATGGTTAGAATTACTCAACGACTACGACTGTGAAATTCGTTACCATCCTGGTAAAGCGAATGTAGTAGCCGATGCGTTGAGTAGAAAAGATAGAATTAAACCTCTTAGAGTTCGATCTCTAGGAATGACAATTCATTCGCCACTTCCAGCTCAAATCATCAAAGCTCAAACAGAAGCTCTACAAGAAGAAAACCGGAAATATGAGAAAATTAACAGAAGGTCAAACCTGGAAGATCAGGTTGACAGAATGCCAAATAATGAAAAAGAATTTGTGAGAAGAAATGATGGAATGTTATGTTTTAAGGAAAGATATTGGATTCCTCTCTTTGGAGGTATTCGAGACCTTATATTGCATGAATCTCATAAATCCAAATATTCTATTCATCCCGGTTCCAATAAGATGTACCAAGATATGAAGAAGAATTATTGGTGGCCAAATATGAAAGCTGATATCGCTGAGTATGTTGGTAAATGTTTAACATGTTCTAGAGTAAAGGCAGAAACTCAGAAACCATCAGGATTACTCGTGCAACCAGAAATCCCGGTCTGGAAATGGGAACGAATCACCATGGATTTTATTACCAAATTACCAAAGACTTCGACCGGATTAGACATAATCTGGGTTATCATCGATCGATTAACCAAGTCTGCACATTTTCTACCAATCAAGGAAACTGACGAGATGGAAACACTCGCTCAATTGTATTTTAAAGAAATTGTGATTAGACATGGGGTGCCAATACCTAAATATAATTAAAATTTCTTAATTACACTAATTAACCAATCGGACCCTTAATTATTTTCGGCCCACATCACATTCACTATTCCTAAGCCCATTTAACCAAAGCCCAAAATCCAAATTATTAAGTTCTCATCCGATCGACTATTCAAGCACCCCCTAAAACGCCTCGTTTATTTCTAAATCTTACACACGACATACGTATTTTATTTTCTCATCGCATTAACCTCCTAGCCAACTATTAGTGTGTCAATTCTCACGTCCATACATTGAGTTTTGATACGTTTTTAAAAGGTAAAGTGTGCGACCCTTACAAAACCAAACCGATTCACAACTTATTCAAAACTTAACCATTTTGATTCCCGTTTGATTCTAATGGTTCCTAATAATAATTCTGAGATGATTCTATGTTCAAATGTCAAAGATGATCAAGTATAAACAAGTAGCATGTGATTTAGTAAATCGTATGTATTAATATATGTTGGTCGACATCTTGTATGAATCACCACAACATATTCCATCTTTTGTGCTCTCACAACCCTTTGTAAATCAATATATTAATCACCTAGAAGCTAGTTACCTGACATGCTATAGTGTACAAGAAGTTTTCTTTGAAAGTTTCTTACATACGTGTTATATATTCAAGTAATATATAAAGTACATGCATGCATCGTTCAATTATTATTCACAAACTCTTTCACCTAGTAAAATCGTCCTTCAAACTAATCCTAAAGACCAGAGAATCGATTGCTATATTATTGGGACTAAAGAAAAGGAAATCGGGTTTGAATTTTTATATATAACGTTTGGGTTATATTGTGAAACGTGCTATTCTTGTGTTCCATACTATCACACTCGACTCTCTATCACCTCTAAGGTGTTTGTAAGTCTTTTCTACTCATTTCCATTCCATATCACACGTAAGTTTCATATCATGCACCATATATATTTTATTTCGAACGTATATCATTTTGCACTTATATTATACGTATATATTGTTACTTAGTACACGAATCGTGACTAGCCTCTATCTTGGAAGGCCTAGGAGTCACGTAGCACACCAAGTTCACTTTAGTTTAAACGTTACATGCGTTTCACGAACCCATTTCAAACCATATCCATCGTATGCAATTTGTTAAAATACTTAGTAAATATTTCTAAGTTTCCAAAATATATAATCGTTTCAAACATGCTACAAACTACGCGTATAACTTAAAATTTAACTTAACGAGAGTACAATATTATTTCATGACTCCATAGACCACCTAGAAAACTATCAATTTCATTTACACGACTTGTGAAAATAATCACATTTTGACACCATACTCGACCCAATTTGAATCGACACAAACCGGATTTTCAAATCAAAACTTTAAACCAAAAACCTTATATTTGTCGAGTGGGCTCAATCTAAGCCCAATAAGAATTTAAAATCCGTAAGCCCACTGGGCCCATATGAAATGTTTTTAGAATCATAAAAATAGCACAAAGCCAAGCCCAAAACTTTTTCCATGCCCTCGCCTCCAAAACTCTTAACGGGCCTTGATATGTCTCGTTCAAAGCCCATAAGCTAAAAAAAAATAAGCTTTTAAATAAATAAGCTGTTGAAATTAGCTTATTTTAACTTAATAAGCCTCGAAAAATTTAAGAAAATTTTTATAATTATTTTTACAAATTTGGACTAAAAATGTATCGCGACGACACTTAGAGGGACTAAATGTGTAAATATTGAAAAGAAAGGACTAAACTTGTAAAGACAGAAACATTAGGGTAAAATGTGATAAAAAATTTATATTCTAAGGTTAGTATTGATTATTGGACAAAGTAGAGGACTATAGTTGAAATATGGGTAAAAACCATACAATAGCCACGTACTTTCCAAAATTGTCCGTCTAAAACCACTTACTTTTTTATTACCTTACTTCACCAACGAACTATCAAATTATGTTCCGACTTCACCAATATAACCTTGAAGTGACAATTTTACCCTTATCTTCTTTACCCTCACTTGCATCGTTAGTCCTTAATACTAACGTACGTTAGTCCTTTTGTACCTTTTTGTTCGTTTTTTCACGTTTTTGACCGGTTTTGCACATTTTTATACGTTTTTGCACTTTTCATCTGGTTTTACACATTTTCATCCGTGTTTGCACGTTTTGGTCCGTTTTTGCACGTTTTCTTTCGTTTTTCCACTTTTATAAAAAAAATTCGAAAAAATTGTTTTTTCGAATAATTTTTTTTATAAAATATTTGAATAAAATATTTTCGAAAAAAAATATTTTTTCTAAAATATTTCAGAAAAAAATATTTTTCGAAAAAAATTATTTTTTCTAAAAAATATTTTTTTTCGGAAATATTTAAAAAAAATATTTTTATTCGAAAATTTTTAGAAAAATATTTTTCTAAAATATTTTCGAAAAAAATATTTTTTTTTTCGGAAATATTTTAGAATTTTTTTTTTTCGAAAATATATTTTTTTAGAAAAATATTTTTTTTTCTAAAATATTTTTTAGAAAAAAAATAAAAAAATTTTAGAAAAATATTTGAATAAAAAAAAAATTTGAAATTTTTTTAAAAAAAATATTTGAATAAAAAATTTTAGAAAAAAAATTATTTTTTCTAAAATATTTTTTTTCAAAAATTTTTTAGAAAAATATTTTTTTTCTAAAATTTTTTTAGATAAGAAATAAAAAAAATTTTAGAAAAATATTTGAATAAAAAACGTGTGAAATAGACGTAAACGTGTAAAAATAGATAAAAATGTGTAAAACCAGAGAAAAGCATGTAAAAACGGACCAAAACGTGTAAACACGTATGAAAACGTGTAAAACCAGATGAAAAGTGCAAAAACATATGAAAATGTGCAAAACCGGTAAAAAAACGTGAAAAAACGAACAAAAATGTGCAAAAGGACTAACGTACGTTAGTACTAAGGACTAACGATGCAAGTGAGGGTAAAGAAGATAAGGGTAAAATTGTCACTTCAAGGTTATATTGGTGAAGTCGGAACAGAATTTGATAGTTCGTTGGTGAAGTATGGTAATAAAAAAGTAAGTGGTTCTAGACGGACAATTTTGAAAAGTACGTGGCTATTGTATGGTTTTTACCCGTTGAAATATATATAAAAAGGACTAACGGTGTAACGCAAATATCGTTAGAGTAAAAATGGTAAAATTGGAAAAGGAGAAAAAGACTAAATATAAAATTTATTTATCATTCTTATTTATTTTCTATTTTCGTCAATTTATTTCATGTTACATTTAAACTTTATTTTATTTATATATATATTATTTAACGTAACGTTAATAATATATATAACGATATTTAAAAAAGTTAATATTTTACTTACGATTAAAAAGGTAAAACTTCGATGGATAATTTAAAAATCATATTTTGTCATATCATGCATATCACAAGAATTACACTGCACATCACTTATTCGTCATAACGAATATTTAATATTCGTTATTCCTTCGTATTTACCAAATAGTATTTGGTCAAGTTCTCAGATAAATTTATTTATCAGGTTGTGTTTCGAAGCCGTTATCATAAATTCATCCGACTTTATTTTCTTCATTTTCAGTATCAATCAAGGTGAGTCATAGCCTCACATTTACTTATTTTCAAAACTCCGTGAGGGGGATACATGTTATAAACAGATCGCAAGTATTTTTCTGTATGCTTCCTGACTTGATATATGCCTAAGTTAGCTATTTCCAAAAGACCCTTAATCATGAGCCATTAATCACAGAGGTGAACGCGAATATAATGAATAGATCTATTTAAGGTTTGACAGCCTTTCCCATTAATACTTGACGGAATGCCATTATGCATGTGGTTAGTCGTATTAGTCGTGATAATTATATTTGAGTAAAAATAGGAACTGGCAAATCACCTATTACACGAGAGAAAATTTATCATTGATTTGATAAACACCTCCGTTTTTACGGTATTTGTTAACGATTGCGTGTCATGAGACTTAGAGCAATATATGAACTGCAATATCAATATTTTCAAACTGATTGTATTTTCCAATACAATATTACTTGTGTATCAAAATGATTATTAAATTCAAACTCTATGATTTCACTCAACATTTTTGTTGACTTTTAAGCATGTATCTCATGTATTTAGCAGGGGAAACAAGCATGAAACGGGCGGCAAAAACTTCAAAACTTGTCTACTTTATTTCAATAATGGTGTAAAATAAAAGATGTTTGATTTAGTTCAAAACATCAAGACTTTTATTATAATACTCTGATAAGGACCTACTGTATTTGAATTTCTATAAATGAATTTATATTTTAAAACGTCTCTTTCGAGTCGTTTTCTATCATTATGACTTCGATCCTCACCGTAACACCCTAATTACTATTCCGCTGCCGCATTTCAAATTAGGGGGTGTTACAGTAAAGCAAAAGTGGCTTGGAAGAATGTTTGTAAACTAAAGACAAAAGGAGGTTTGGGATTGAAAGATCTGAGTATATGGAATAAAGCAATGCTAACTAAATATATTTGGAATATTGCTGAGGATAAGGATGCTCTATGGGTGAAATGGATTAATATTTACAAATTAAAGGGTTGGAGCATTTGGGTTATTAATGAAGAAGCTAATGATAGTTGGGGATGGAGGAATATGTTGAGATTGAGGCAGGATATTAGAGTCCATTTGGCGAAGAAATTGGGAGATGGGGGGGAAACTTCTATGTGGTTTGATGATTGGTCAACATTTAGAGCTCTTAATAACTATATTACTTACAGAGATTTATACAAAGAAAGATACAAGATTGATATCACTGTTAAGGAGTTTGTTGAAGTTAGTGAAGGTAAATGGCCAAGTGAATGGGTTTCTAAGTTGCCTGTTCAAGATGTGAATCATAATATTGCTCTGAGTAGTAATCAGCATGACAAGCTAATGTGGAAATGTAAGGAAGGTACAATGAAAAAGTTTTCAGTTAAGCAAGCTTATAAAGATCTTTCTAATACTGATAATGATGTTCCATGGTTCAAACTGGTGTGGTTTTCACAAAACATACCTAAATTTGCTTTTATACTATGGTTAGCTATTCAGTGTAGACTGACTACTCAAGATAAAATAAGGAAGTGGGGATCCTATGATATGATGGTCTGTATTTTTTAAATGCAAGTTCTCAAATGGGTTGTGAAAGAAGGTGTTGGAGAAAACACAGGGGCTAAAATGGGTAAATTTGGAATGGCATGAATTAACTGGTGAGCTAGCTAGTCTTTACAATGGTAATACAATTAATATGTAGTGAGAAGACTATGCCTGGCTACATGTGTTTATATGGTGTGGCAAGAGAGGAATAATAGATTGTTCAGAGATGAAAAAAGGAGTGAAGAGGTGTTATTTCATAGTATCTGTGAGGTAATCAGAAACAGATTAAGAGGTCTTACTGTGAAAGTATCAAAAGCAACTAAAAAAGTGGAAGAGATTTTGGATGTGCAGTTTGATGTTACTGGTATAGAAGATTGATTGTGGGAAGCATGTTTTGAAAGTATTAACATTGCAGGTATATGTCATCCAGAGTGAATGATAATTGGATGATCAGAGGTTTTTGTGATGTTTTACCTCTGCAAGGTTGTATGAATGGTTGCTATCTCTACAGTTACTGATTTTGCAAAAACAGTTTGAGTTTCTTTTCTTTTGTCCATTTTAAAGATGATGGCTCTGTATCTTGGGATTCTAATAAGATCATAACTGTATATGACTTATATTCTCTGATTATAGGCCTTTGTTAGGTAATAATAGAGGATTTTGGGTCATAGGCAGTTATGGTTTATTCTGAAAACCATAAAGTGAGTTTCCATCTTTGAAGGGTAAAAATGGACAGGTGTGGTGGTACATGAATCTAGGAATTGTGAGGAGCGTAAGATGATCCTACGTGGTCCTAGATATGTACTGCTAAGGAGGTAAGGGTTGGTACTCATTGAAAGGTTGTGTTCCCAAGTGTGTGAAACCATTGTTGTAAATGGAACTGTAGCACATTTGGTATAACACTTGCTATGGAGAGATTATGGGTTCCTAGTGAAGCCACTAATTTGCCTTATCATGGTTATTGTGGTGGCAGGTTGAATGATCATGATAGGTAGATAAGGTGGAAATGTAGCTAGATGGTATTTGGTACATTAGGGCTGAATTGGGATCTGCAGATTTGGTACTAGTATGTTTTGATGGCTGCAGTTGGAAAGGATAAGGAAAGAAGATGTCTCAGCAATTCTACGCTCTGAAGTGTATGCTGCTTTTGAAGCAAGTTAGTATCTGTTAGTATTGTATATTGTAAAAACTATAGGAATGTCTATAGTTTTGATTCTGAGTATTGTAATTCTTGTGTTTAATAAAATATGTTCACCCTTTGCACAAAAAAACCTTCAAGGCTCCTCTTGTTGTGGAGGAAAGACATCTTTACGATTATCCAGACTGGTATATCTATTTCGCAGGCCCTCTGATGAGGCGAAAAATGAACCGTTTTTAGGGGCTCATTTAAGCCGGAATTGGAATTTATTTGATCGAATATTACCCTAAATCGTTCCTTTTGTGATTTTAGGTACTTTGGGAGTGAATTCTGGAAAAGGAAGCATTTTGGACTTTTTGGAGCATAAAAGTGAAGAAAACGACAAAGACTTAATTTTCCTTGCTGGGAACAGTACCTGACGGCGTCAAGAAGGAATTTTTGACGGCGTCAAGAGCAAAATGGATGACGACCCAGAGAAAACGTGACGGCGTCAGAATTAGGGCGTCAAGAGTTAATTTGGTGACGGCCTGGAGAAAGATTACGCATGACGGCGTCAACTTTGGATCTAGGTAGTCCGAGAACTTTATTGGCGGCGAGATGACGGCGTCAGATATTTCCTCTTGACGCCGTCACCTCACAGAATCTATATATACTTTTCTATTTTTTATTCATTAAAAGAGGAACTTGTGTGGAGAATACTAGGGCCGAACCTAATAAACCCTAGGTCGTTTGTAACAGTATTTTCAAGGGTTATTCCCCCCTTGAAACCTTTCATGTTCAATTAAGATAAGTCTTCTCTCAATTCATTCAATATGTCTATGTGTTGTTTGAATATATCTTATGCTTGTCTTGATTATAACATGCTAGACTAGATCTATTGTGTGTTTGCTTAGATGTAATGAAACCTAGATGTTGATTGTAGGTTGATTGCTTGTTTATAGTTGTAATGGGTGAATGATTTCAATGTTAGGCTTAAGAAAACTAGCAGATCTCCATTGTGTAACTTGCTTGAACGTCATAAGAAACATGAACCGATGTGTACTAGGTTTTTATGATTTTATTTAATGCATGAGCGAATTCTAGTGAACCCATGTTAGGAGCTTCTTAGCCGGCTCAACATAGGAGTGAAGTAGGAGCTTATAGGATTGGGGAAGTAAGTACGCCACCCCATGAATGGTATTAAGGAATACAATCCGTCATCCACGCAACTGTAACAAGTAATTAACCTGTAAAAGATATCTAGGGAGTAGTGAAATCTAAGTAAACACAATTCTCCCATATATTGCTTACACCACTAGTTTAATTTAGCTTATTTTCATTTTTATTATTTTATTTTGATTGCATCTTAGTTATTGGGTTAGTGGACTAGCAACTAATTCCGCCCACTCTTCCAAAAACAGAGATTTTTATTTGCTTTTATAAAATATAAAAAAATGCAAAAAGAATCATCCCTCACCTCTAGACCTAGTTTTTAGGCTTTCTAATCCTAGCGACACTATTCCTGAGTTGAACGATCAATCCCCCGGTACTTGTCACTATACTATACTACAACGATCGGGTACACTGCCTGGTGGAGGTTGTAAACTTCTCGAGATCCCTCGAGAGGTAAAGCCTGGTGCAATTCACACGTATCAAGTTTTTGGCGCCGCTGCCCGGGGAATAGTTATTGTCTAGGTTAGAATTTCTTTTTATTATGTCTACTTGCTAGATTCCTTTCTAGTAAGATTTTATTTTTATTTTTAGGTTTTCTTTAGTCTATCTCATTTCTTCGTGTTTTTGTTCATAACTATTTACCATCCGACATCATGGAAGGTGGTAACATCTTTGAACCCATCAACCCACCACAACAAGACCACCAAAAAAACCCACCACTAGCTAACCAACCTCTTAGGCCCCGAACCCTAGGAGAGTATTCCCGACCTAACCATCAAGGCTACCGAAACACCATTGAGCTCACCCAAGGAGCCAATGTTTCTCCCTTGCGATCCGACACCATCCGGTTGGTGCAAAGCGGATGTGCATTCCATGGACTTCGTTCCAAAGATCCAAATCAACATCTCAAGGACTTCCTTAAAATCATAGATTCTATAGACCTTGATGTTACAACTAGAGAGTCACCCCGATTACGCCTATTCTAATTCTCTCTAAGTGATCAAGCTAGTCAATGGCTTGAGCGTTTACCCGCGGGATCCATCACCTCATGGGATGATCTCACCACTCGTTTCCTTGCTCAATGTTTCCCACCGGGGAGAACTACCAAGCTTAGAAATGATATCTTGATGTTCCAACAACGTCAAGGTGAAACTCTATATGAAGCATGGACTCGTTTCAAGGACTTACTCCAAAAAGTCCCTCATCATGGCATAGATCTTTGACTCCAAGTCCAAATTTTCTATGACCATATCGATCTCTCCACAAGGCGAACCATTGACCAGTCGGCCGGTGGCAAGCTACGTAATCTAAGTGCGGAAGAATTGTAAACTCCCGTAAAATTTCCTATGAATAGTAAAAGTAAATCAAAGACTAATATATTATTCGTTAATTAATAATGTTTTTACAAATAACAATTTTTTTTTCTTTCAAATATGCTATGATACTTGAAAATCACTACGATATTTATGATCCCTTTTTGCTTGGAACGATGCTCACACATGTACCACTATAGTCTAAAATCGCGAGAATATTAAACATTTACCATTTACAAACATACGTAACCTATTTTAGCAAAACACATTCGACAACCCCCGAACTCACGTAAACGTTTCACTAAATATTAACTAAACCTTTCACTAATCACAAACTAATTATTTTCACTAATCTTAATTACACTAACCGGACCCTTAATTATATACTAAGCCCAACACAAACTTTTGGCCTGTTACTATTCACGGCCCATACTTTTTAAGCCCAAATCCTCTTAATTATTTTCGAAACATACGACTAACACAAGCCAAGAAAACACCTCGTACACATTATTTTTACATGCGACACCCCTATATTTTTACACTCCCTCATTCCTCACCTAGCCAACCCCGAGTATGTCAAGTTCCAGCTTCCCATGTCGAGTCTAAATACATTTTTACGAGGCAAAGTAAGTCGTCCAAAAACAAACCCACTCGATTTTTAACTAATCCAAAACTAAACCATTTTAAGTCCCGTTTGTTTCTATGAAGTCCTAAAAATATTTCTAACACAATTTCAAGTCTACATATTACATTTGATCAATCATCACCAAGCCTAGCCAAAGTTACAAATTGTTTACAAAAGAAATAGATATGTCGACATGTACTTTTTAAAACAAAAGAGTACTCCCTCTTTTCATGCACACACACATACATATTTTATGATCTAGGCAAAGTACCACAAGCTTTTTAAAACAAATTTCACAAGTACGATTTATTTTATATTGGGTCACCCACACGTTTCTTTTGAAACAAAGAGTATGTCGATCGCTAGAAACCAACAAAGAGTCATGTTGCATCTTACACTCCCTCAATGACTTTTGGTAAACACGTAAACATCCCATCCCATTAATTTTAGTCACCAGGATACTCAAAAGTTCATATTTAAACACCATGCATGCATACACTCGTTCACAACTCACATACGAATCAAATTTTACAAAAACTAAGTCCTAGTGATAGTTTTCTACTACAAAACGTTTTGGCAAAAACACAAGCTTTCCAAATCGGGTCTAGAAGAAACAAAACTTTGTTTGTGAACCTTGGTTGAGTCGACATACACACTACACTCTCGTATTCACTTCCCCTCGACTCTACGTCTCGTTTTACCCCACCATTTTGGTGTAGTAAGTCTCACACAAACTTTTTTTCCATTCTTACTTGAAAACATATTTTTGATTTTTACGTATAAATCACTTTCACTTACACCTTATTACTCGCAATCTATATACATAACACTTACGTATTATTATCTCGTCTACATATTTACTACCTTAATAACCAAGTTGTATAAAGATATGAACCTTAAAAGCTACGTATAAACTATTTTTAGATACATTTCTAACGTATGCCAACTAGTCGTGAAATCCTTAAAAATATTTCTAAGTCTTTTTATTTAAAAATTCGACCAATGCGACCTATGAAACAAACATATATCTTGAAATTTTACATAACAAGCCTACTATTTTATTTCACAATCTATTTGACAACCTAACTAACAATCATTTTCATAAAAATACCTTGTGTTAAAAATCACGTCTTGACCTTTTAAATGATGCAAAGCATCGCGACCTTGAACCACTTTCGGAAAACAAATAAACAACGATTGGGCCTTAAGGCCCAATCCTTTGAAAATAAGCTAACGAGATAAGCTGTCTTGATAAGCTGTTTAGTAACGTTTTTAGTATCCTAAAATAAGCCCGAAACCAAGCCCAAAATTTTCGTAAGCCCATTGGATTTAAAATGCTTAAAGGGCCTTGGTTTTCTCGTTTAAAAGCCCATAAGCTATAAATAAGCTTTTTTCGAAAAATAAGCAGTTTTGAAAACTTAAATAAGCTGTTTTTAGCTTAATTAAGAAATAAAAATGTTAAGTTTCGAATTTGGTAAATTTTGGACTAAATTTTCAAAAATTATAATTTTCGGGTTAAAAGTGTCACTTTTATAAACTTTAGGTAAAAACTGTCATTTTACAAACATGAGGATGAAAAACTGATTTTTATAAACTTTTGGATGAAAAGTGTAATAATTATAAACTTTTGAACGTAAAACGTAAATATATTTAACTTTGGAAATATATCTGGAAAAGACAAGGCCGTATAATATATTTAACATTTTTATTTTTACTTTCCATTTCTACGATTTCACATCACGACGTTACATTTTATTTCAAACTATTATTATTATTATTAAACTTTACGTTATATATATATATATATATATATATATATATATATATATATATATATATATATATATATATATATATATATATATATATATATATATATATATATATATATATATATATAACTTAACTAAACTTACGATATTTTATCAAACCACAAGTTTTACTATCGTTAAATCAACGACTCACGTATTTAAAAACTACTCGCGATTTAACCATTAAGACTATCAAACACTAAAACTTGCCATATATTATCTAGGTCGTGTGTGGAGCCGTTCCCTTATTGCAAACTGAGTATCGATATTTTTACCACTATACCACTAAGGTGAGTTCATAGCCTCGCCTTTACTTATTTAAATGTTTTATAAACCTCGCGAGGGGGATACATGCTAGTTTTTTTTACAAACTGAACACACGTATTTTCTTTTGGTATGCTATACCTGATATCGTTATTGCTTAAGTCCCTTATTGCCAAAAGTCCCTCATATCATGAGCCTTAGTCACCCGTAGGGTGAACATAAATAATTGTGGATAGATCTATTAGGGATTGACAATCCCCGTTTGGTCGTTCGAGAAAACTACCAAACGGACTTTATTTGAAATCTAATAGGTTACTGGCAAGAACCTATCCCGAGGGCCATTGTTACTATAATCCATCATTTATGATGAGATCTTTTAATCGGATGAGTTTCATGAGCTTAATGCAATAACAACTGTTTTTAACTCATAATTGTATGACGGTGCAATTATCACTTATAACTTGTGTTCAACTATCAAACTTAAACCTATGAATATCACTCAACTTTTGTTGATTTTTAGCGTGTTTATCTCAGGTCCAAAATGAGCAAGGATGGGACGGGAGAGCAAGAAATTCTTACAAAGGCTATAAAATTTTACTATCATTCGAAAACCTATTTAACAAATTTTGAAACCACTGGGACCTCATTTTGAAAACTCTGATATTTACAAAACTTCGAATGATAAATGTTTTAGAAAATTATTTTTTACTGAAAAGCTATGAGCTGTGAAGTAACACCCAATCTTTATTCCGCTGCAAATGTTTTTAAAATTGGGGGTGTTACAGATTGGTATCAGAGCTTTAGTTATAGCGAAACGGGTCTAATACAGATCCGAACTATAACCGTTTTTACAAACCAAAACATTTTATAGCCTTACACTCTCCATGCCTTCCGTGTCTGCAGACTACCTTACTCAGTACATTACCTGTTAAGATTATTTTGCATGTTTAGAAATTGCGCTTACATAATTATTATTTCATCCTTACTATTATATCTTTAATGTAAAAGTTACTTGTAAAATACTATTCTCGGTTACTACAGTAACATGTCACAAAAATTTTCGTGAACGCCAAAACTACTCTCCGTAATACTAATACATCACCTATCAATCAAAATTCTCCGAATACTGAAGATCCCTACGTACAAATATCACAGCCCCAACTTAATATAGAAATCACTCATAGGTCACTCCCATCGTCACCTATTTGTTCACCTCTACGTCAAAAACTTATGAGAACTACTGAATCATATGAAGATGTGATTGGTGGTCAGGCAACATTCGAAGTTGGACAAAGTTCACGTCAAGAGAGGCCGTGGAAGAATGTTGAGCCAAATTCTCCGTTACCTTACACTTCAGATTCCCCAATACCAAATATCCCAATTAATTTATCCTCACATAATTCCCCCAACTACAATATAAGCACACCTGATTCAATATGGACTCTTGTTTATCGACAAGCCAGCATATTAGAGGCTCACACTGAACAGCTGAAAGGTTTACAACCAACAAAATTTGAATGGTACGACCGTAACCTTGACTCATTGTTCAAAAGAGCGGATGCTGAAAGACGAGCAATATGTGAATTAGGATTAAAGATTAATGAGATAAAAGACAACACCAACCAGGAACTTGGAAGCTTGGATTCCAGGGTCCGTTCTGCAAGAAGAGAACACGGTCATACCCATGGTAGAATTGTAGACATTGAAAGGACCCTATGGATGGCCAGAGACACAGCAAGAAACCAGAGTCAAAGGATTGCCGCATTAGAGACTATGTTGGCTAATCAAATGAACATGTGTCAGGAACGTTTCTCAAACATGGAAGCAACACAACTTGAACTTGAGAAAGAGATTAGATATTTACGTCAGAGGCGTAACTAATTTTAAGTTTACAAGTATCCCTGTTGCAACTACTAAACCAGACAGACTTGGTTAGTATTTCATGTAATGCTCAATAAATCTGAACCTTTCAGAATTTGTAATCAAATCATAATATATAATAACCTCTTCTTCCGTTACATCTCTTTGTTACGAATCAACCGTTTCTTTCGTATCAAGAATGCATACTATGAATCCTCATACTTTCATGCAAAAATCTCATCAATTGTTACCTCCCTTGAAGAACAAATAACTCCACGTAGATCCATGACATATTAATAAGAGACCTTGTACTAATCGTTTTACGAAAACGATCAGTCAAGTTATTAATATTATGATAACTTCTACAATACTATTCAAATCTACCGTAAGATTTCTTACAATTGATAAGATATCTTAAACATACTATAATTCACCAGAAACCAAAGTTTTGTCTAAAAATAAATTTTCAAGAGAGAACTTGAAAAATGGAGAGAAAATTTATTTTAGTGGACGAATCGGTTTGTTCATTAGTAATCCCATATCAAGAGTTGATTATCTATCTATGATACAACACAGACATATCTTGAAATTAGATTACAGTAAGGAGTCAATTCAGTCTATCATCAATGAAATAATTATAATTCATTATTTAAATTATTCTGACATGATGCGTGGGAATCGCAACAGGCTTTACCTCTCGAGAAGCTTACAACCCCCACCAGGCAGTGTACCTGATCGTTGTAGTATAATATAGTGACAAGTACCGGGGGATTGATCGTTCAGCTTAGGAATAGTATCGCTAGGATTAGAAAGCCTAATTACTAGTTCTAAAGGTGAGGGATGATTATTTTTGTGTTTTTATATTTTTTAGAAAGCAAGTAAAAATCTCGGGTTTTGGAAGAGTGGGCGGAATTAGTTGCTATTCAACTAACCCAAAACTAAGATGCAATCAAAATAAAATACTAAAAATGAAATTAAACTAATTTATACTAAGGTTGTGAGCAGTAATTGGAGAAAATGTGTTTACTTAGATTTCACTACCTCCTAGATATCTTTTACACATTAATTACTTGTTTTAATTGCATGGATGACGGATCGTATTCCTTAATACCATTCATGGGGTGGCATACATAACTCCCCAATTCTATGAGCTCTTATCTCCTCCTACACCATGCCCAGCACAACTATAGGGATTGTAAACAGTGGCTCATGCATTAAATACAACCAATAAAGACCTAGTACGCCTCGGTTCATGTTTCTTAAGACGTTCAAGCATGTTACCATTTGGAGATTTGCCAGTTTTCTTAAGCCTAACATATAAATCATTCATCCAAAAACAAGAATAAACAAGTAATCAACACATAATCAATATCTAGGTTTCATTAGATCTAAGCAAACACAAAAGAGATCTAGCCTAACATGATAGAATTAAGACAAGAACAAGATATAGACAACCAACACATAGACATATTGATTGAATTAGAAGAACACTTATCTTAATTAATCATGCAAGGTATCAAGGGGTTGGAACCCTTGAAAAACCTGTAAAGTTACACCAAAATCGTCTTTAGGGTTTCTCCAAAACTTCTCTCTTTAAATGTGAAAAACTAGAAAACTATATATACGAAAATAGGGATGACGGCGTCAAGAACAAATGTGGGACGCCGTCATCTCGCCGCCAAATACTTCCTCGGACGGCCTTGATCTACTTCTGACGCCGTCAAGGCCTAGGCCGTCACACAAATTACTCTTGACGCCCTGTGGGTGACGCCGTCATCAACTCCGGATTTTTATTATTGAGGTTTAACGCCGTCAGGAAATTACTCTTGACGCCGTCACCTTCTGTTCCCAGCATGGAAAATTGAGACTTTGCCGTTTTCTTCAGTTTTATGCTCCAAAAACGTCCAAAATGGCTTCTTTTTCAGAATTCACTCTCCAAATACCTAAAATCACAAAAGGAACGATTTAGGGCAATATTTGATCAAATAAGTTCGGATTCGGGCTTAAATGACCCCCTAAAAACGGATCATTTTTCGCCTCATCATATACCCTTACACTTGAGATTTGCTTGTCCTCAAGCAAATGCGCTTTTATTCTACTCAAAAGACAAGTTAGGGGTCATTTAACACTAATATAAAAGTAATTACAACAAATAATCATTCCACTAAAGACCAATAGACAAGCACGGAGGTCATATACAAGCACCTCACAGATAGTGTTTAGATACTCACATCTCTCGGGTGTAATACAGTAATATAACATTATGGAAATGGAAGATATCTCTCACTACCTGTCATAGCAAAATAGATTACCATAGGCTTGGGAAAGGATCAAACCTCCACCACATGGCGTAAGCACCTAAGATCAACTATCAAAGAGGTCTTTTAAAGGGTTGTAACGTTAGGTATAGGGATATGAATTACACGGTTTTGTTGGATAAAGGAAGTTTTACTGGTGGCGAGTTAACAATCTTGGTTAATTACATGTACAAGATGGCGTTGCTAAGCCAAGACTAGACTCGACTTAAGTTAATAAATGAAAAATAACTAAAAACATAAAATGAACATAGAATGAAAACGGGATGGTAGTCCGTATGTTTTTTCTCTGTTTATTTATTTTTTATTTATTTATTTTTTTTTGCATACACTCTTACCCTACCATCCAAAATAATACATCATAGGGGTAGAACATTCCCCTTACACTTGAGTCTTTACATACTTTACAATAAACTAATCTACTGACTCGAATTAAAAAATCAAAAACACTTGGAGCACTTTTAAGGTTAACGTACATATGGGGGTAATAAATGATGTTCTTCCCCATTACTCCATAAAATATGTACTTACCCATGAGTCCCAATCGTCCCAAAACAATATGTACAAGGATATGACTCGACTTAGCAACCATGTAATCAATTAGAAAGTTAACTTAGGGTTTAACAAATAACAATAATGCACTAAAAATGAGCGCATACACGGAAGGCTAAGTCGATTTGGTTGTACATTTAAGTGGGGTGTAACAAATTCTTCCTTTAAGTAAAATGCTTAAAGTTAGAAACGAAAAGATAGGCTCGGAGGGGTGTACTAGGGGTTTCGTGTACTAAAAATGAGTACAACGCTAAGGGTGTGGGAAAAATTAGTTGACTTAACTAGCCAAGTAATATGACTTAAATGGTCAAGTAATTATAATACGGGTTTAACACAAGGGTGATCCTAATGCCTCTTATCATGTAGTAAATCCTACCACACGAATGTAGTCTCACTAGCGGTATCGGGATGCATCACTAACGCAAGTTCTAGAATCTAAATGCTACCGGTACACTCATAAGCACTAATAGTAAATGCTTTTCCTATCAAATCTAAAGGCGAACCTCACATATTTGGGTGGAAAATTTTTCTGAATATACGGTTATGTGCTAGTCATACAATCTCCTATCCATGAGACGCTTGCTATGGCTAAAGTTTCACTCCTAAATGTTGTAAAAAAATTTAAATTTGGCGCTAAAATTGCACTAACAAGTATTTCTCATAGTTTTATTACACATCTACTATCAAACAAAACAAACTCAAGCGAAAGTGCATATGTAAGGTATCATCTTTTTACCCTCCCCTTACACTTAAGATGAACATTGTCCCCAATGTTCAAGTAAAGAATGTAAAAGTGAAAAAGTAAAGAGAATGAAATCAAATACTCCCCTGATTCGCTCGGTATGGATTATAGGTTGGCCAGGTTAGATCTTCCTCCAAGAAAACGAACAATCAAAGCTTCCCTTCCAGAATATAAATCATCTTCTTGTCGAACATAACCTGTAAATCCTGACAAAAATAGACAAGACAACCTCGCGTAAAATCGGCGGCATCCTATATAAGTTACTAAATCCTAGAAAACAAGATAAGATATAATGCTTGTGGAATGAAGTTTGCAGATCTCCTGGAGATTATAAAACTTAATAATTCACAAAAACCATAAGACTCCGTTAGAAAAACAAAACCGGTAAAATTTCCAGATTTTAACTCCTGACGCCGTCAGAATGGACCTGCAGAAATTCTTATGTTAAGTTTCCGGAAAATTTCTGGAAAAACTTGGTCTTACTTCCTGGAAAATCCTGCAAAACTTCATTATGACACAATACAAGCATTTGCCTCTAACAAATACGAATACACATGTTCATTTAATATTGTGGAGAATCATGATCGGTTTGTTTCTTAAAAACATATTTGGATTTTCCCCTTACACTTATCTTTTGCAAAAATACTTTTAGGTTGGAGTTAAGACTAGGCCAAACAACATAGTAAAGTATTTCCACATTTTAATTTAGAAACATGATCAACCAACAATAAAAATAAAACATGCATACGAAAGCAAATAACAATCAAACAAATAAAATCACACAAAACATGGGTTGCCTCCCAAGAAGCGTTTTTCTTTATTTACGAGTCTTGTAGCTAGACTCAAGGTCATGGGTTAACGTGTATCGCTTATGCTCACATAACCAAGTGTGAGCCATCTAATAGTCGCCTCATCTTTCCTATAATCATCTCCTAACTCTAAGCATCCGCGATAGTATCTTTTATTCTTTTCATGAGTATACTTAAGTCCTATTTTCTTATCATTCTCACTTAGCATTTCTATAGGCGGATACCTACTACACTTTTCGATGGAGAAATCCTTGAACTTAGGGTGTGTGCGGGGCATTTGATAGACAAATTCTTCATCCCCATCCGAGAATGTAATTAACCCTTCTATGAGTTTTTCATCGAGGTTGGTCAACCGTTTGAAAGGTCTTCCAAACACAACTTGGGTCAATTTATCATCAATAAATTCTCCTAGATTCTCCATAACCATGAACTCAACAAGATAAACCAAACTTCCTACAAACACATGCAATGGTATTGCCCTAGCCACAATATTTTCCCCTTTGTATTCTAACTCATCTACCATGATTTTATTATATTCATTGTGCGAGATTATGTTCATTGGAAGAGATGAGTTAAGATAGGCGTTAAAGCTCTTAAATCCGATCTTACAAGGGAATTGCATATTGAATGAGCTATTACACTCAATCTTAGTCCTAGGGTCGATATACCTAAGAGGATTAATTTCTTCTTCCATCCTATTCTCATTAATCACATCACCATCATCAAGATCCTCGTCGGAGTCTGAATAGTAAAAGGGACTAGCCTACGGTCATCATCATGATCAGACTCCTCTAACTCAGAATTATTGTCAAAGTGGTGGTTGGGTGAAAGGTTAGGTGGGTTCTCGTTCTCAACTAAAGGGAGTGGGGCGGGCATTTGGAAAATCCTACGACGAAAAACACGAATAACAGGAATCAAACGATCAATGTTATTATTATCCATCGAAATAGCTTACGAACAAAGGACACAAAGAAATTAAGATAGACTAAAGAAGACCTAAAAATAAAAAATAAAATCTTACTAGAAAGGAATCTAGCAAGTAGACCTAATAAAAAGAAATTCTAACCTAGACAATAACTATTCCCCGGCAGCGGCGCCAAAAACTTGATGCGTGGGAATCGCAACAGGCTTTACCTCTCGAGGGATCTCGAGAATCTTACAACCCCCACCTGGCAGTGTACCTGATCGTTGTAGTATAGTATAGTGACAAGTACCGGGGGATTGATCGTTCAGCTTAGGAATAGTGTCGCTAGGATTAGAAAGCCTAATTACTAGTTCTAAAGGTGAGGGATGATTATTTTTGTGTTTTTATATTTTTTAGAAAGCAAGTAAAAATCTCGGGTTTTGGAAGAGTGGGCGGAATTAGTTGCTATTCAACTAACCCAAAACTAAGATGCAATCAAAATAAAATACTAAAAATGAAATTAAACTAATTTATACTAAGGTTGTGAGCAGTAATTGGAGAAAATGTGTTTACTTAGATTTCACTACTCCCTAGATATCTTTTACACGTTAATTACTTGTTATAATTGCATGGATGACGGATCGTATTCCTTAATACTATTCATGGGGTGGCATACATAACTCCCCAATTCTATGAGCTCTTATCTCCTCCTACACCATGCCCAGCACAACTATAGGGATTGTAAACAGTGGCTCATGCATTAAATACAACCAATAAAGACCTAGTACGCCTCGGTTCATGTTTCTTAAGACATTCAAGCATGTTACCATTTGGAGATCTGCCAGTTTTCTTAAGCCTAACATATAAATCATTCATCCAAAAACAAGAATAAACAAGTAATCAACACATAATCAATATCTAGGTTTTCATTAGATCTAAGCAAACACAAAAGAGATCTAGCCTAGCATGATAGAATTAAGACAAGAACAAGATATAGACAACCAACACATAGACATATTGATTGAATTAGAAGAACACTTATCTTAATTAATCATGCAAGGTATCAAGGGGTTGGAACCCCTTGAAAAACCTGTAAAGTTACACCAAAATCGTCTTTAGGGTTTCTCCAAAACTTCTCTCTTTAAATGTGAAAAACTAGAAAACTATATATAGGAAAATAGGGATGACGACGTCAAGAACAAAGGTGTGACGCCGTCATCTCGCCGCCAAATACTTCCTCGGACGGCCTTGATCTACTTCTGACGCCGTCAAGGCCTAGGCCGTCACACAAATTACTCTTGACGCCCTGTGTGTGATGCCGTCATCAACTACGGATTTTTATTATTGAGGTTTGACGCCGTCAGGAAATTACTCTTGACACCGTCACCTTCTGTTCCCAGCATGGAAAATTGAGACTTTGCCGTTTTCTTCACTTTTATGCTCCAAAAACGTCCAAAATGGCTTCTTTTCCAGAATTCACTCTCCAAGTACCTAAAATCACAAAAGGAACGATTTAGGGCAATATTTGATCAAATAAGTTCGGATTTGGGCTTAAATGACCCCCTAAAAACGGATCATTTTTCGCCTCATCATGACATCAGATGGATTCTAAGTTAAGTTTCATTAATGATTTCAGAAGATGGACAACGTAAACAATACATGTACTCCATCATCATCAAAAATCACCATGACTACTGAAGATGTCAGGGAATTGGTAAGCAACATCATGTCAGTAGTACTTAAAGTGGCCACCATAGTTTATACAAAAGGAGAGTCGGATACGTCTGACAAGCAGAACCAGGAAAACTACATGGAATTTAGGCCAAACCCCTTTAAAACTCCAGAAAGAACGACTAACCCTATCACCAACCATAACCAAGGGATTAGGCAAGAAGTTAGACCTAACGGAAATAAGCAAAAGCGAAAACTCACTGAAATAGGAACCAACAACCCCACCCACTGCAACTTCACCAATGCTCAAAACTGCTACCATAAACATCGGGAAGATCGTATCAACTATCATCACCGACTGGGATACAAACAAAAGGCTAATAGATACTGCCTAGTCACACCTGTTGCCAGAAGGGTATATCTTGGAGGTAAACCCCTGTGTCAAAAATGCGAGAAGCATCACACAGGAATCTGCAAGATTAAGTACATGGAGTGTCAGAAAACAAGTCACAAGGCAACTAACTGTAGGACTTCGGACAACAAGGGACAAACAACAACTGTAATATGCTACGGATGTGGTGCAAAAGGACACTACAAGAACCGATGTCCAAACTACAATATAAATTGGAAAGCCAAGACTTTTGCAAGAAAATGAAAACTCTACAAGGACTTCAGTGGTATCAAGGGAATGATTACTAGATTTATGCAGATGAATAAATTCCTGTTGTGAATAAATAAACTCTAGTTCAAAAATTTCCTGATTGTACCTCTTCCTTGTATTTTACTTTAAGTTACGATGGATGTAACCAAAGTATAACAACTATCCTTCTACCGTATCGAAAAATCTACCTTGTAATATTTCCGAAATAATTATAATCTATGTCAATCTCAATTCCTATTCCATTTACCAAATAACAGCATACTGTTATTACCCTAGAAATTTCTGACTCATCATCATAGTAAAAAAAAAAATACTTTATTATTAAAAAGAAATTACGTGTTATATTATAAAAACAACACGTTGAACACCATCTAAAACAATTTAAAGAAAAGCATAAATACCCCTGTGACTGAGCCAAACATCACATCATTTAGTCCTCAATTATACATAGCCTGATCAACTATGTCTAATTTAGGAAGAATCATGTTATGAAGGAACAATCATAATGTCAAAATTTCTAAATAACAATCTTCATGTAAAAGCAACAAATAGAGATAAACTGAACTATTCATAAATATTACAAACTACAATAAATACCTATCTTATTCCTTCGCCATTAGGACGAGAAGCCAACAAAAGTACAAGTAGAAAAACCCTAAAGACTAATAGAAAACTCCAATAGTGAAAAATTATCCGAACCCATGGAAATTAATAAATAAACAAATAATTAGCATCGGAAGTGCTAACGTCACAATAATTACAATATAAACCATAGAATCTTCAATAGGTTGATCTGCTATGACAACAAAACCCCCACCAACATAACCATAGCGAGAGCCACCACAGGATGGATCACCTTAATTATGCTGAAAGATAAATATAAACAAATCATTAAAAATAATAACAATACAAATTCCTAAAAACAAAACAAGTTTTATTCATTATTCGTTAAAAATACATAGAAACACGACAAAGACTTAATTTAAAACAACCCTAGCTCAAGATTATTACCCACATATCTTGTCCACGGTAATGGCTAGAACCGTGAGGGGTACGACAAACAACAAGATCGCAACCAAGAATCCAAAGTCTTCATCTGCAACATACGCTAAGTAGATAGCGGCAAGGACGACATACACAATCGCTAGTATAGTGATGAGGTGCGGCATTTTGGAGATGGGAAACGAGAGGCAAATGGTTGGTGGAAGGAATGGAAATTTGAAAGGGGTATATGTAGGAAGAAATCTAGCCGTTAGTCACTATTTCGGACCGTTGGGATTCACTATTCATGACCGTTGGACACAGTACACCTAGCCGTTAATTTACTATTCATAACCATTACCTTCAATATTCACAACCCTTAAATACACCAGTTACTTGATCTTGTCTAGCACAAATAAGTCTAACTAAACCACGTCTCCTAAATCTTAATAATAAAAATCTCTCGACAACCCTCTGATAGAAAATTTCCCTAATACAGGAATTTTGTTAAACTTGAATTCCGGGACGGAATTCAGAATGAGGGGTAGGTACTGTAAACTCTCGTAAATTTTCCTATGAATAGTAAAAGTAAATCAAAGACTAATATGTCATTCGTTAATTAATAACGTTTTTACCAATAACAATTTTTTTTCTTTCAAATATGCTATGATACTTGAAAATCACTACGATATTTATGATCCCTTTTTGCTTGGAACGATGCTCACACATGTACAACTATAGTCTAAAATCGCGAGAATATTAAACTTTTACCATTTACAAACTTACGTAACCTATTTTAGCAAAACACATTCGACAACCCCCGAACTCAGGTAAACGTTTCACTAAATATTAACTAAACCTTTTACTAATCACAAACTAATTATTTTCACTAATCTTAATTACACTAACCGGACCCTTAATTATATACTAAGCCCAACACTAACTTTTGGCCTGTTACTATTCACGGCCCATACTTTTTAAGCCCAAATCCTCTTAATTATTTTCGAAACATACGACTAACACAAGCCAATAACACACCTCATACACATTATTTTTACCCGCGACACCTCTATATTTTTACACTCCCTCATTCCTCACCTAGCCAACTCCGAGTATGCAAAGTTCCAGCTTCCCATGTCGAGTCTAAATACATTTTTACGAGGCAAAGTAAGTCGTCCAAAAACAAACCCACTCGATTTTTAACTAATCCAAAACTAAACTATTTTAAGTCCCGTTTGTTTCTATGAAGTCCTAAAAATATTTCTAACACAATTTCAAGTCTACATATTACATTTGATCAATCATCACCAAGCCTAGCCAAAGTTACAAATCGTTTACAAAAGAAATAGATATGTCGACATGTACTTTTTAAAACAAAAGAGTACTCCCTCTTTTCATGCACACACACACACATACATATTTTATGATCTAGGCAAAGTACCACAAGCTTTTTAAAACAAATTTCACAAGTACGATTTATTTTATATTGGGTCACCCACACGTTTCTTTTGAAACAAAGAGTATGTCGATCGCTAGAACCAACAAAGAGTTATGTTGCGTCTTACACTCCCTCAATGACTTTTGGTAAACACGTAAACATCCCATCCCATTAATTTTAGTCACTAGGATAATCAAAAGTTCATATTTAAACACCATGCATGCATACACTCGTTCACAACTCACATACGAATCAAATTTTACAAAAACTAAGTCCTAGTGATAGTTTTCTACTTCAAAACGTTTTGGCAAAAACACAAGCTTTCCAAATCGGGTCTAGAAGAAACAAAACTTTGTTTGTGAACCTTGGTTGAGTCGACATACACACTACACTCTCGTATTCACTTTCCCTCGACTCTACGTCTCGTTTTACCCCACCATTTTGGTGTAGTAAGTCTCACACAAACTTTTTTTCTATTCTTACTTAAAAACGTATTTTTGATTTTTACGTATAAATCACTTTCACTTACACCTTATTACTCGCAATCTATATACACAACACTTACGTATTATTATCTCGTCTACATATTTACTACATTAATAACCAAGTTGTATAAAGATATGAACCTTAAAAGCTACGTGTAAACTATTTTTAGATACCTTTCTAACGTATGACAACTAGTCGTGAAATCCTAAAAAATATTTCTAAGTCTTTTTATTTAAAAATTCGACCCATGCAACCTATGAAACAAACATATATCTTGAAATTTTTCGTAACAAGCCTACTATTTTATTTCACAATCTATTTGACAACCTAACTAACAATCATTTTCATAAAAATACCTTGTGTTAAAAATCACGTCTTGACCCTTTAAATGATGCAAAGCATCGCGACCTTGAACCACTTTCGGAAAACAAATAAACAACGATTGGGCCTTAAGGCCCAATCCTTGTGAAAATAAGCTAACGAGATAAGCTGTCTTGATAAGCTGTTTAGTAACGTTTTTAGTATCCTAAAATAAGCCCGAAACCAAGCCCAAAATTTTCGTAAGCCCATTGGATTTAAAATGCTTAAAGGGCCTTGGTTTTCTCGTTTAAAAGCCCATAAGCTATAAATAAGCTTTTTCAAAAAACAAGCAGTTTTGAAAAATTAAATAAGCTGTTTTTAGCTTAATTAAGAAATAAAAATGTTAAGTTTCGAATTTGGTAAATTTTGGACTAAATTTGCAAAAATTATAATTTTCGGGTTAAAAGTGTCACTTTTATAAACTTTAGGTAAAAACTGTCATTTTAGAAACATGAGGATGAAAAAATGATTTTTATAAACTTTTGGATGAAAAGTGTAATAATTATAAACTTTTGAACATAAAACGTAAATATATTTAACTTTGGACTAACGACGTAACGCTACACAGTTAGGGTAAAAAGTGTAAAAATCTGGAAAAGACAAGGGCCGTATAATATATTTAACATTTTTATTTTTACTTTCCATTTCTAAGATTTCACATCACGACGTTACATTTTATTTCAAACTATTATTATTATTATTATTAAACTTTACGTTATATATATATAACTTAACTAAACTTACGATATTTTATCAAACCACAAGTTTTACTATCGTTAAATCAACGACTCACGTATTTAAAAACTACTCGCGATTTAACCATTAAGACTATCAAACACTAAAACTTGCCATATATTATCTAGGTCGTGTGTGGAGCCGTTCCCTTATTGCAAACTGAGTATCGATATTTTTACCACTATACCACTAAGGTGAGTTCATAGCCTCGCGTTTACTTATTTAAATGTTTTATAAACCTCGCGAGGGGGATACATGCTAGTTTTTTTTACAAACTGAACAAAAGTATTTTCTTTTGGTATGCTATACCTGATATCGTTATTGCTTAAGTCCCTTATTGCCAAAAGTCCCTCATATCATGAACCTTAGTCACCTGTAGGGTGAACGTAAATAATTGTGGATAGATCTATTAGGGATTGACAATCCCCGTTTGGTCGTTCGAGAAAACTACCAAACGTACTTTATTTGAAATCTAATAGGTTACTGGCAAGAACCTATCCCGGGGGCCATTGTTACTATAATCCATCATTTATGATGAGATCTGTTAATCGGATGAGTGTCAAGAGCTTAATGCAATAACAACTGTTTTTAACTCATAATTGTATGACGGTGTAATTATCACTTATAACTTGTGTTCAACTATCAAACTTAAACCTATGAATATCACTCAACTTTTGTTGATTTTTAGCGTGTTTATCTCAGGTCCAAAATGAGCAAGGATGGGATGGGAGAGCACGAAATTCTTACAAAGGCTATAAAATTTTACTATCATTCGAAAACCTATTTAACAAATTTTGAAACCACTGGGACCTCATTTTGAATATTGGGGACAATGTTCATCCTAAGTGTAAGGGGAGGGTAAAATGATGATACCTTATAGATACACTTTCGCTTGAGTTTGTTTGTTTGATGGTAGATGTGTAATAAAACTAGGAGAAGTATTCGTTAGTGTAATTTAGCGCCAATTTTAAATTTTTTTTACAACATTTAGGAGTGAAACTTTAGCCATAGCAAGCGTCTTATGGATAGGAGTCGTATGACTAGCACAAAACCATACCATTCAGAAAAATTTTCCACCCAAATATGTGAGGTTCGCCTTTAGATTTGATAGGAAAAACATTTACTATTAGTGCTTATGAGTGTACCGGTAGCATTTAGATTCTAGAACTTGTGTTAATGATGCATCCCGAGACCGCTAGTGAGACTACATTCGTGTAGTAGGATTTACTACATGATAAGAGGCATTAGGATCACCCTTGTGTTAAACCCGTATCAAAATTACTTGACCATTTAAGTCATATTACTTGGCTAGTAAAGTCAACTAATTTTTCCCACACCATTAGCGTTGTACTCATTTTTAGTACACGAAACCCCTAGTACACCTCTCCGAGCCTATCTTTTCATTTCTAACTTTAAGCATCTTACTTAAAGGAAGAATTTGTTACAACCCACTTAAATGTACACCCAAATCGCCTTAGCCTTCCATGTATGCACTCATATTTAGTGCATTATTGTTATTTGTTTAAACCCTTCGTTAATTATCTAATTGATTACATGGTTGCTAAGTCGAGTCATATCCTTGTACATATTGTTTTGGGATGATTGGGACTCATGGGTAAAGTACTAGTGTTATGGAGTAATGGGGAAGAACATCATATTATTACCCACATATAGGCATTAATCTTAAAAAGTACTCCAAGTGTTTTGATTATCTTAATTCGAGTCATTAAATTAGTTTATTGTAAAGTATATAAGAATTCAAGTGTAAGGAGAATGTTCATTCCCTATGATGTATTATTTTGGATGGTAGGGTAAGAGTGTATGCAAAAAAAAAAAAAAAAAAAAAAAAAAAAAAAAAAAAAAAAAAAAAATTAGAAAAAGAAAAAAAAAAAAAAAAAAAGAAAAGAGAAAAAAAAACATACGGACTACCATCCCGTTTCATTCTATGTTTATTTTATGTTTTTGTTATTTTTCGTTTATTAGCTTAAGTCGAGTCTAGTCTTGGCTTAGCAACGCCATATTGTACATGTAATTAACCAAGATTATTAACTCGCCACCAGTAAAGACTGCCTATATCCAACAAAACCGTGTATTCCATATCCCTACACCTAACGTTACAACCCTTAATAAAGACCTCTTTGATAGTTTATCCTAGGTGCTTACACGATGTGGTGGAGGTTTGATCATTTCCCAAGCCTATGGTAATCTATTTTGCTATGACAGGTAGTGAGAGATATTTTCCATTTCCATATTGTGATATTACTTTATTACACCCGAGAGATGTGAGTATCTAAACACTATTTGTGAGGTGCTAATGTATGACCTCCGTGCTTGTCTTTGGTCTTTAGTGGAACGATTATTTGTTGTAATTACTTTTATATTAGTGTTAAATGACCCCTAACTTGTATTTTGACTAGAATAAAAACTCATTTGCTTAAGGACAAGCAAATCTCAAGTATAAGGGTATATGATGAGGCGAAAAATGAACCGTTTTTAGGGGGTCATTTAAGCCAGAATTGGAATTTATTTGATCGAATATTACCCTAAATCGCTCCTTTTGTGATTTTAGGTACTTTGGGAGTGAATTCTAGAAAAGGAAGCATTTTGGACGTTTTTGGAGCATAAAAGTAAAGAAAACGACAAAGACTTAATTTTCCTTGCTGGGAACAGTACCTGACGGCGTCAAGAAGGAATTTTTGACGGCGTCAAGAGCAAAATGGATGACGACCCAGAGAAAACGTGACGGCGTCAGGAGTTAATTTAGAGACGGTCTGGAGAAAGATTACACATGACGGCGTCAACTTTGGATCTATGCAGTCCGAGAACTTTATTGGCGGCGAGATGACGGCGTCAGATTTTTCCTCTTGACGCCGTCACCTCACAGAATCTACGTATACTTTTCTATTTTTCATTAATTAAAAGAGGAACTTGAGTGGAGAATACTAGGGCCGAACCTAATAAACCCTAGGTCGTTTGTAACAGTATTTTCAAGGGTTTTCACCCCTTGTAACCTTTCATGTTCAATTAAGATAAGTCTTCTCTCAATTTATTTAATATGTCTATGTGTTGTTTGAATATATCTTATGCTTGTCTTGATTATAACATGCTAGCCTAGATCTATTGTGTGTTTGCTTAGATGTAATGAAACCTAGATGTTGATTATAGGTTGATTGCTTGTTTATAGTTGTAATGGATGAATGATTTCAATGTTAGGCTTAAGAAAACTGGCAGATCTCCATTGTGTAACTTGCTTGAACGTCTTAAGAAACATGAACCGATGTGTACTAGGTTTTTCTGATTGTATTTAATGCATGAGCGAATTCTAGTGATCCCATGTTAGGAGCTTCTTAGCCGGCTCGACATAGGAGTGAAGTAGGAGCTTATAGGATTGGGGAAGTAAGTACGCCACCCCATGAATGGTATTAAGGAATACAATCCGTCATCCACGCAACTGTAACAAGTAATTAACCTGTAAAAGATATCTAGGGAGTAGTGAAATCTAAGTAAACACAATTCTCCCATATATTGCTCACACCACTAGTTTAATTTAGCTTATTTTCATTTTTATTATTTTATTTTGATTGCATCTTAGTTATTGGGTTAGTTGACTAGCAACTAATTCCGCCCACTCTTTCAAAAACCGAGATTTTTATTTGCTTTTATAAAATATAAAAAATGCAAAAAGAATCATCCCTCACCTCTAGACCTAGTTTTTAGGCTTTCTAATCCTAGCGACACTATTCCTGAGTTGAACGATCAATCCCCCGGTACTTGTCACTATACTATACTACAACGATCAGGTACACTGCCTGGTGGGGGTTGTAAGCTTATTGAGATCCCTCGAGAGGTAAAGCCTGGTGCAATTCCCACGCATCACCCTCACACCCCAGTTATCGGACCAAAGCTTGATGAGAGCACCCAGAACCCACTGAATAGACCCAGTAAACTGAATCTCCTTCCACAATAGAGGAGTGATGGTTGGATGGAAGTCAAGGTATTGGAGTTTCAAACCGAAACTTCTACCGAAACGATATCTATTCATCTTAGGTTACAGCATCCTGGTAAAATTCTCAAACGTTCATTATCATTCAGAACCAAGTTCATTCAGGATCTATAAATCACTCAGCGCTTAATCATACCGTTTTATCAAACGGCCCCTTAGGTGCTGTTTGATAAAAAAAATGATTTAGCGCTGAATGAATCAAAGCTGGTGAATGATTCCAAGATGCTGAGTGAAATTGATTTTTTGTGAAAATTATTGTTTGATAATTATACTGAATGAACAATCTGAGTTGCCTTAAATTACCAATTTAACCTTGTGTCTAAATTTTTACTGAGCAAAATATATAGTTTGATAAAAAAAAATATTGACTCGAATAGAAATATAATATAAATAAAACAATGTTAAAGTAAGAACTAAAATGTAAATAGTCTTATCAAAAGATAATAAAACAATATTAATTACGAACTAATTAAAAAAATAATAAAAAATAAAAAAAAAACTCAATATCATTTAAAAAATAACTCATCAATTTGATTATTAAATCACGAGAACTAGTTTACTCTTAAAGATATGATCAAATGCATATATAAAAGTTGACTATTGGACACACTCGTATATGACATTTATGTAATTTTTGTGGTGCTTAATCATTTTGCATGTCTTTAATGCTGGCCAATTCAGCCCTTCGATGAATGATTAAGAGAAGAAAAAAAATTATCAAACAATTAATCCCACTTAATGATTCATGATAAGGTCTGTTAAGAGGCTATCAAACACCCTCTAAGAGTCTAAGACCCATATAATTTCAATCACATTTTAAAGATTGTGCTATATTTAATCCATGCTCTGCTTAATTATGTGTGTCTTAGATGTTTCAAATTATGCGTGAGCATGGTTCAGTTTGGGCCGGTGTTTATCCAAAACCAAAACCGAACCTAACTTTTTGGTTTTTATAAAATCCAAAACCGAAGCCGGTCGGCATTTTCGGTTTGGCCTGCTCGGAATTATCAGAATAATATTAATGAATTTGATAGATGGAATAATGGAATGTGGGATTGGGTTTGGCCTCCTCGGGCTAGGACATATCGAAATGGAGCGTAGATTCGAAAGGGGTTAAAGCCTTGTCAAAATGGATACTGACAAAACATTGTCCATAGAAAAGTGATAGGAACTATTAGAGCTAAGTCCAATTGGCACGTGAGGCGCATGTGTAGGTTAATCTCACACGTGAGGTGCACGTGTATACCACTCAATTGAATGCTCTAACTGTTTTTGGCGCCAAATTTACTTTTAAATAGTCGTTTGCTTCATTACTTGTATTTTAGCTTTTGATAAATCATTTCTCCTCTCAAAATCTCTCTATTATCATTTGTAACAAACTTGTAACAACCAAAGTATCTCCATTGATAATACATTGAAGCATTCGACTGTCTATTCATATTTCTTTGATAGTCCAAGCCCAGTGTATCCATTATCGACCTTTTTTGATAGAAAAGTGATAGGAACTATTAGAGCTAAGTTCAATTGGCACGTGAGGCGCATGTGTAGGTTAATCTCACACGAGAGGTGCACGTGTATAACACTCAATTGAATGCTCTAACTGTTTTTGGCGCCAAATTTACTTTTAAATAGTTGTTTGCTTCATTACTTGTATTTTAGCTTTTGATAAATCATTTCTCCTCTCAAAATCTCTCTATTATCATTTGTAACAAACTTGTAACAACCAAAGTATCTCCATTGATAATACATTGAAGCTTTCGACTGTCTATTCATATTTCTTTGATAGTCCAAGCCCAGTGTATCCATTATCGACCTTTATTGATCCTAGTGGTGTCTATAAAAAAGTGAATGTTTTTGTTAAGGACATATGGAAACGGAGGCTACCGTTCGCAAGGAGTGTGATAGAAAAGGTATCGATCTTGATTCTATTCTTTTTCCGTGTTGTGGAAACAGTCATTTTAGTGTTTTGTGAGAAAGCGTTACATGTGTGGGGTAGAAGTAGAATTTTTGGTTGGTCGGGAATTGATCTCGTAAACGTGTACATGCAATGGCAGACCTTAATGGAGGCAAGGGAGGGTCCCAGCCCTCTCAAATTTCAGGGTTACTAATGTAAAACAAGTAAAAGTTCAAGGGTAATTTATGAAATATCAATTATCATCTCACAAAAAACTTGGAAACTAAGTGATCGATTGTGTTTTTCTAGTTATTTGTGATTAGTCATTACTTGTTTTTTACATTTTTTATAGTTTGATATTCTTTATACATATAAAAACTTATGTTTTGGGCCCTCCCAACGAAAGTTCTTAAGTTCCGCCACTGTGTACATGAGATGGGTTATGTGGACTAAAATGATAGGAAGACTATTGATCACCATGCATCAACTTAAATTTCAACGCATTATTAATTCCACCAATTGTCGTGGTATCGCAAGAGCATATATAATGGCTATCGATAAACTTGTGAGGGGTGTATTATTTGAAACAAAGGGCATGATTGGTAGTGGGTTATGAGGGTGAGAAATAGGAAAGATAATGAAAAAAAAAAAGTGTTTAATAGAGTATAATGCAATTACTCATTACCGAAATTACCTAATAAATTGTGGGAAATGCTTTTCTTTCATTTTCCCTTTCCCAACCGTTATCATTATCTTTCCATTTTCTTTTTCCGAGTTTGAACCAAGCACACCCTAAATATATTTCATTTATTAAAATATTACTACTAAACAAAGGTTGTCATTTTGTGTAGACACCAGATTTGAATGAGAAAGAGTCAAAATGGACAAAACATGAAACACTTGCAAACTTTTTATTTATGCAAAACACGAATATACATTTAGCTAATATAATGATGATACTAACATTTATAAAGGTACTTGTAAAATTTATTAGGTTTTTAAAATTAATTGAGAATTTTACAATTGAGTCTATGAAATTAAATCTAAGATTAGATATTTTTGTAATGTTCTAATTTGATAAAGTTTTAAATTGAGCCTCCTTTTCTTATGTTATTTTTGCAGGTAGTTTTTGGCAAACGAAGTTTTCTATATGGTTGTCTTTTGCATATAAGCCAAAAGTTCTTTATAGATCCAACTTTTACTATAGAACTCATCAAACATTCTTAACCACTCATTTTTTTTTATCAAAATAAAAAAATAAACTTCCACCCTTTTTTTAAAACTTAAATATTTCGCAAACCGTAAATCGTCAAGCTACAAAAAAAATACCATTGCGACGAGAATTAAATTATCTTTCTATAGACATGCATTGTTATATACTTTCGACGAACTTTTTTTTCGCCTAGAAAAATCATATATGATTCGTAAGAACCATATATGATTCGAAGAATCGAATCATATATGGATTTTTACGAATCATATATGATTTTTACGAATCATATATGATTCTTTCTGGGCGAAAAAAAAGTTCGTCAAAAGTATATAACAATGCATATTTATAGAAAGATCATTTAATTCTCGTCGCGATGGTATTTTTTTTTGTAGCTTGAAGATTTACCGTTTGCAAGATATGTTGTTTTGAAAAAAAAGGTGGAAAATATAAATAGGTGGCTATGATTGGTTGATAGGTTCTATGACATATGACATGTATGGGTTCTTCATGGATCTCAACTCTTGCATATAATCCAAGAAAGGCCTACTCAAGTAAAATGACTTGATAACCAACCAAAAAAACAATTGGCTAGAATTTCACCTATCCATATGCAAATAAGACTTGACTTTTTGCATCTCATCCCAACTTCATCTTTGCTATATTAACATCTCAGTTATCACTTGAGTTCCGCACTGGCAATTGCTCAAAACACTATATTTGATTTTTCTCATTAAATCATTCTTTCATCAACGTATAATGGATTCCATCATGAAGGAGTTTGAACATCTTGTGGTCAAACTAGAGGAGGTCAAATCAGCCACTGACAACTTTAATGTCACCAAAATCATCGGAAACGGTGGTTTCGGAAATGTATATGAAGGAGAAGTATCTCAACCAAGAGGGAAAACTAAGGCGGCTTTTAAGCGTTTAGATCGTAAGCACGGGCAAGGTGACCCTCAGTTCTGGAAGGAGGTCATGATGCTTTCCCGTTACACCCACGAAAATCTAATCTCTCTCCTTGGATATTGCAACGAGGGTGGTGAGATGATTTTGATGTATGAGCATGCATCTAATGGCAGCCTTGATCGCCATCTGAGTTCCACTGCACTCACGTGGACTCAACGTATCAGGATATGCCATGATGCTGCAAAGGGACTACGTTACCTTCATGAGGATAAGGGTAATCACCACAGAGTTCTTCACAGAGATATAAAAAGTTCCAACATTCTGTTGGACGAGAACTGGAGAGCTAAAGTCTCTGACATGGGACTAGCAAAAGTAGGACCTGCTAATCAGTTTACGTTTTTAATCACTGATATTGTGGGTACACTTGGTTACATTGATCCAATGTATCTGCGCATGGGCTTTCTAACGAAAGAGTCTGACGTATACTCTTTCGGTGTTGTCCTTTTTGAAGTATTATGTGGAAGACTATGCTTTGATTATAGCAAGACTCATAGTGGGAATATAGTGCATATCTGGAAACAAAGATACGAAGAGGACAAGTTAGATGAGATTATGTTTAAAAATGATCTTATGCAAGCGTTGGATCAGACTTCTTTGGAAATATTTTCAGAGATTGCCTTTCAGTGTTTGCAGGAATCTCGTGAAAAGCGACCAAGGATGTCCGAAGTTGTGGAAAAACTAGAGATAGCACTCAAATCCCAGGAGCCTATTGATCTCATACCAAAGGAGTATCAAGAGATAATTAAGGCTGTGGTACCTCCTCTGATCTACAGATCCATAGAGGAACTAAAAGTGCTTCTCTCCAAAGGAGTCCTCCTTAATGGGGGCAAAACGGTAATTAACTACACTGCTTGAAATACTAGTTTCTAATTATTATTTTTTTAGTTAATTACAAACTTCGTCCTTGTAGTTTACACACACTAGCACCTTTGGTCCTTTTTTCAAAATAAATACATTGACTGTATATATTGTTGTCAATTCTTTTATGGATGGTCCTTCGGGGGATTGACTGTTTGACTAACCCTCACGTGCATAAAACGTAAGGGCATTTTTATCTTTCGCATGTACTTTTCGCAAAGTTAATAAATTAGATGTCCTTAATATTGTCAAAATTGCAATTTCGTTCTTTTCGCAAAATAATTACTTTACAATAAATATATTTTTTATGCGATTCTTACTTAATTACTTTTTTTTTCTTTTAAAAATTTGATATTTTATTTTAAGTTTTAAACAATTTTTACTTAATTACCCTTTTTTTCAAAAACTTTAATTTTTTATTTTAATGTTTTATGCAATTCTTACTTAATTATCTTTCTTTCTGAAACTTTAATTTTTTACAAGGTTGCAAAAATCGTTAGGTAGTATACCTGGGCAACCGGGTACCGTCTACCGATTAATCAGTTAGTAATTATAAAAGGTGCATAGTTAAAATAGTTATCCAAGTACATCTATCACTTTTATGAGGCTTTAAGCATTTGAAAAGTGAAAACATCTTTAGTGACTATAAACCCACCGTTGACATGTTTAATGAATTTGACACGTTAAGAAATACTACAAAAATTACTCACATCACATGCACTTTTGCAAAGGTCAATAAGCATGATGCAATGGATTATTTATGGTGATCGACTGGGACATAAATATTTTCGGTAATGCAAGGAAATGAAAAAGAAAATTCTTATGTAGCTGTCGATGATAAATAGGTTGTCTAAGATCAGGCCATATAACTTATTTGAATGTTCATAGGATTTTATCACCCTTGCATTAACCGTATACATGCTGAAATTAGCATTAGCCAAGTCAACCCAAAAGGTCACTAAATTTTGCCAGTCATTACTAAAAACATCATTTTAATATTGTATATACGTATCTCACATGAAACTATTTGTACCCATTATTTCTCGTCCATCGGCAAAGTAGACGCATGGACATAACACATCATTAAAGAAAATAATCCCTATTGAGTGATGTTATCTAAAGCCATGTCAAATAAAACAACAAAAATACCAAGATCAGTATTACTATTCCATAAGTAATTAACACACACAACAAAAAAGAGATCTAATTAAACATTTATAAGGTAGTGGGTAGAATATGTGAAACATGAGAAGGCCACCAATGTTTGAATTATAAATATAATAATGGTTAAATTTGAATTTGGAGAAAGGAATACTCGAGAGTCGAGATGATGCCGAGGAATAAGGGTTTTTTATTGTGTGATGCCACTATTTTTTTCGTTCGGTACGCAGGAGCTGTAAGCTTTTTGTTATAAAAATAATCTCTTATAAAATAAGTAGCTTTGTTTGAATGCATCAACTTTAATATTTTATTTTAAACAAGTAGCTCCAAAATGAAAAGCTGATGCATGAAGCTTTTAAAAAAAATTGGAGCTGTTAAAATATAAAATAACTGTTAACAACTTATAATTACATTTAACAGCTATATTACCAAACACATTTATTGAAAAAAAAGATACAGCTTGTAGCTCATGTTAACAGCTTTGCAGTTTACAGCTTACAGCTTACAACTTACAGCATACAGCTAACAGCTAGTTTTGCCAAACGTACCCAAATCTCTATCCTATGAAGTATGAACTAACCGTTAGACAATGAAACACATATTATTACTTTATTATTAATCAATATTTATATATTACAAATGTAGCAAATCTAAACCCTAATTGATCTAAGTACGTAAACTGGACTTGGGCCAACTACCATATTCTAACATCTAATACTCTTCGCAGTTTGAAGGCGAAATCGCGAAACCTTGAATTGAAGTAAAAAACTAAACACATTAAAATAGTAACTAATTTATTGATGAAGATATCTAACAGAAAAGAAGCACAAATCTTCAACATCAGCGGCAAAACCGGATAAACCAATGTATCATTTTTATTCATTTATTTTCGTTAATTTTATCCACCAAACCGGATAAACCAATGTGTCAGTTTTCATCTACCATACTGGATAATCCAATGTATCCTTTTACATCTAATATATGGGATAAACCAATGTATCGTTTTACATTTAACATACGGGATAAAACAAAGTTTTTTATTTTTTATTTTTTATAATTTTATAATTTTATAATTTTTTTTTAAGATCTTACATCAACATGAATAGAAAAACAATTTAAATAAGGAATTGAATGCGGAAGAAAATTAAATAGAATAAAAAAAACTAACAGTGTTAAATGATGATGATTAAACAAAAAAACAAAAAAGAGAATATAGAGAGGAAAAGAAAGAAACAACCAAGGGAGGAAATCATCTATTTATTATTATTATTTTTTAATCAACATATTATTGAGTTGACAACAAAATTAAAAGATTTTCATCAACAAAAGTAATTGCTTACGGAACAAAAGTAAACTGTTTAGGCAACGAGGCACTAAAACAAAAGCAAAAAGTTGTGGTAACTTTGATAAGAGTTGACTTGCTTACATAATTAAAGAAGATAAAACGGCGGACAAAAGATGATGATTAAGGAAGTAGGATATTTCATGGTTAGGGAGAAGATAAGTGAGGGCTGAAAAAAAAAAAAAAAAAAAGATTTGGAAATAGGGTTTGGAGCTGTTTTAGAGATAGGTAGGTGTAGGCTATGTTTAGCACAAAGCTTTTTTGAGCAATGAGCGGTGAAAAATGAGCTTTTTGATTTTTAATGTTTGTTTGGCATGAGAGCTGTGGGCGTTGCTATTTTTTAGGAAAGCTCATTTTCCCAATATTTCTTTATGAAGCTGTGAGCTTTTTTTGCTACTACTCACAGCTCACTGCTACTTCTCACAGCTACTTTTGCCAAACATAGACATAAAGGAGTAGTATAAAGGTGGCAGCTTGGTGACCAAGTAGGTCTCAAGATCATACATTCATACCTGCTCTGGACAATGAAACCAACAAATCTACTATAATGGACCTAAGCCAACAAACCGGATTTGGGCCAACCACCATATTTTACCATCTAATACAAACTTTACGTTTTAAAAGGAAGAGTTATAAAGGTCATGATTGAAGGTAAATTTGATCGAATGGCCATAAATAGCTTAAACCCAAATGCACGATCAGTAATAGAATAGTAATTAAGAGAAAAAAGAAACACACCCGAGTCACAAACTTAACGCAAAACAAAAAATGAAACATTGTTATCAACGGAAAATTAAGATTTACCCTATAAACTTGGCCCAATTCCCTTGAACCAAATCTAAAATGAATTCGGAACTTTATTTTAATTGGACGTGTAGTGGCTGTCAATAACGTCAATAACCGAGAAGGGGAAACATGTTGAAAGGATTTACATTGAAGCCTGTCTGAATCCCGCTGAAATTGAAGATGATAGTTTACAACATCTATCTGATGATATTGAAAATTCAAGGTGACTTCTCCTCCTTACACCCATCTTTTTTGTTTCTCTAGGTTTTTTTAATTAAGTCAATATTTGGGGAAACTTCATTTAGATTTCCAGGGGGACGCTGTTACTGCAAACATGAAGACGAATTGAAAGTACGTGTTAGAGCTGAATTCTTGTGTCCCCTAATCACATACAGTGTGAACATTGTCTTCAGAAATGCGGGGATAATAATGTACTTTAAGACCCTCCACTACAAATTAAATGGGGAGAAAAAATGTTGCATGGTTTATGATACATACGAGAGAGAAGATGGATGGTTCGTGGTACCATTATATCAGTTTACAAGCGACCAAAAAACTGCAGATTTTGAAATTGACTTTGAAGGATTTCAGAACGGTTGCAAGTTACAATTAGCAGGCTTCGAGTTCAAACCCATTGAAGAAAAAGTAAGCAAACAAATACCGGTTTGTTAATTTATGTCATTTTCTATGTTATTTGATGGTTCAAGCTAGTATATTATGAAGCATTCTTGGAATATAGGTCAGCCACAAGCATATTTTTAAGTATAACCTCAACGGTTCACTTGATTTGGTAAGTTTTCATATATAGGTGGAACAACATGATCGAGTGTTAGAAGAGTACCAAGACATAGTTAAGGCTGCATCACAGTCTCTGTTCTACAAATCCCTTGAGGAGCTTAAAGGGCTTCTCTCCATAGGTTTCCACATTAACAATCACAAAACGGTAATGTGCTACGTCTATATATAAGCCACTACTTGAGATTATTTTTAATTTGTTATATGTTAAGAAAGATAACATCGTCAAAACTAATTCCTAACTGTATTATATAATATATGGACAGTGGTTTTCATTGAATGAAAATGGAGAACACTGTGAAATGTTATCCATAGCCAATTGTTTGATTTCACCTGAAGATTATAGATTCTATTATACTCAACTTTATTCAAGGTGACTTAGCCTCCTCCTCCACCTACTCATTCCTAAGGTTTTCAGACTAATAATATTTCATAATTAAGTATGATTATATGCTTCTTCTTCATGCAGATTTCCACGTTATTTTAAAACAAATAAAAAAGGATTTAAAGTACATGTCAGAACTCAATTCTTGACCCCGTCAATCAAATACACAGTGAACCTTGTCTTACGCAAGGATGACTCTTCTGAGAAACAAAAGTATGTTGCTCTCATATACAAATTAGAAGGGGAGACAGAAACTTCTATTGTGTACCTTGCAAATGAAACAAAAGATCATTGCTCTTTTATTGCTGAATTATATCAATTCACTAGCAGCGGGAGAACTTTTGATCTTGAAATTGTGTTTGAAGATCATAAAGACGATTTGGAAGTTGAAGGCATCTTGTTTCGGCCCCTAGAAAACGTAAGTTGACAAATACTGGTTTACTCAACTTAGTCATTTTTATTATTATTATGGTTTCAAGATTTGAAACTTTCTTACAAAACAGCACTAGAAAATTTTGAATTAGAGGTAACAATATATTAGACTGAATTTGGGTTGGGAATATGTTTTTTCTGAAATGTGGATTCGGTTCGTGTTGGCACGTTCGGTGGACCCGGTTTTTGTTTGGTTATCTTCTGAATGTCATAAACATCAAATATAAAGTAAAGTTTTAATCTGACTGACATAATATATTTTTTAAGTTTTATACTAACTATAGAGTGTTTTTTTTTTTTTTTTTTTTTTTTTCAATCAGTTAGAGTATCTTCACTCCAATTTTCAAGAGAATCCTTATTATCAAGTATGATCTAAAATGTTGATTGCTGCTAAAAGAACTTAATATTTAGTAAAATTAATACACCAGGAGGGTAAAATAATTTATTTAACATAAAGCTGCCATCTGGCAAGTGTGCAAGATGGTAGATGAGTTATACATAATTGGCTGCCGGCCGCAGCTAGAGCTTCAGCTACTTTATAATTAGGTATTGGGTCGAAAATGGTTTGATATATGTTTATATTTCATAGGCTGAACGTGAGCAAGTGTTAGAGGATGAGGAACTGCCAAATGATATTCCACAGTGGACAATGAAGAAGGGTCTCGTCTCAGATATAAAAAGTTTCAATAGTCAAGAGGTGCATCTGATATGAACTATTCATTACTGTCATTTCGAAACCTTTTTAAATGTACACTATTCCTAAATTTGGTTCTCATTTGGTACTTACATGTATCGATATTGATTGACTGATAGGGTTATGTTGTTGATTACAATGGAAAGAGATCTTTGATGTTCTCAGCAAGAGGCGTAATAAGAAGCTGCCAGGACCTGTCTTTTCAGTATTTACCCGGATCAAGGTTCTTTTTCTATTATCATGTCAGTTTTCAAGAAGAAGTTTATATCTTCTTCTTATACGTCTAGTGCACACTCACAGTACTAAAGAAAATTTTCAGGAAGAAGTTCAAACCCAGCTTAGACTGGTTTGTAGCCACTTACAAATTTGGTACTCGAACGCAAAAAAACAAATGACGTCATAGACGTTGTACATGTTTCTATCAATAGACATATACCTGAATCGTGTGAGTTAAAAAAACATGTTCTATCAAATGATAGTAAAACATGCATATTTATGAGTATTAATCATTCAAATTCTGAATTTTAGTAAGTTCTCCAGTTCTGACTTTCAAGTTCTGAGTTTCGAGTTCGTATGTCAAGATGATTTTCTATGTTTACTGCAGATTTGGAGAAATGGCTGTGATAACCAACAACTACAGTTTTTCTATTGAGAAGAAAATTGAATCCAATGTACTATCACCTGAAACAACATATGCATGTTACCTTGTTTACATATCAACTGATGACCAACCCGTATTGAAAATTATATATCCTGATTATAGGCATATCTATTTAGTAAGACCTCCAGACACCCCAACTATTGGACAAAAGCTTGATCAAATTACTCACAGCCCATTTAATAGGCCCAAACTAGATTATGTGCCACGACAGAGGAGCGATGGTTGGATGGAAGTAAAACTACGGCAGCATCAAACCCCAAGTTCTACAGAATCTATTGATGTTAAAATTTGGTTATGCGATCCCGATTATAAGGATATTCGTGGGCTTATTATACACAGCATCGAGGTTAGGCCCATTGTGGCGTATTCAGCTTAAGCCCAAATCCTTGGGGGCACGGGAGTTTTGATAGTGAATATTAAGAGTTTCAGATTTGTACCAAATGTGTATGCAAATTTAACATGGAGAAAGTGAATTTGATTTTGAAATCATACTTTTTTTACACATTTATTTGGTGGTTCCTTTTATTATCATTGATACATAGAACTGCAGCGTTAGAATAAGATAAATAACAAATGTATCTTAAAATAATAACTGAGTATTGTAGAGCTATCTTAATGACTAGACGAGTACCCGCGCATAGTAATAGAATTTTATACCAACAGATAGTTATAGTGATAAAAAATAGTTTATGGGTTATAAACGAAAAATAATAAAAGTTTGAGGATTTGAGGATTAAACATAATATTTTGAAACCCAGTTCTACCCGGGTGGTTCAACCGGTTGAACCGTTTCAGTCGAAAAACGGGTCAATTTAAACAGGGTCAAACCGACGGGTTGGGTCGAAAAATGGGTCAAATTAAACCGAGTCAACCAGTTAGGTTTGAAGCGTCCTGGGTTAACCCAGTTTTAGATGTGTATTAATAGTTTGCTTAATTAAGTCTTGTCACGCATTTGATGGGTAGAAAAACTTAAAAAAAAAAAAAAAAAAAAAAAAAAAAAAAAAAAAAACCTTTACTTTAAGTAAGCTCATTCATTATTTTTAATTTATACGTTATAATCATTGTTCTGTTTTGATAGCAATTTTGATAATCAAAAGATTTGTAAACCTTCTAAAACTTAAACCTAGGGGTGTTCATCGGTTCGGTTATCGGTTAATCGGTTTATTCGGTTCGGGTTGTTCGGTTAAAAAAAAAATTTGGGTCATAACTGAAAACCGAACCGAACCGAAAATATCTATAACCGAACCGAACCGAGAACCGAACCGAAGTTCGGTTCGGTTATGGGTCAAAACCGAAAACCGAATTTTTTACTTAAATTATACTATTTATATTTTTTTTGAATTTTATTATATATATTTTTGGCAAAAAAAATATTTCAAGCATAAAAAAATGTTTTTTTATATTAGTATAAAATTTTAATGGATATTTTTTATATTTAAAATAATATAAATATATAAAATATATATATATATATATATATATATATATATATATATATATATATATATATATATATAAATTCGGTTTTCGGTTCAGATAGCTAAACCTATATCCAAACCGAAAACCGAATTTTTAATTCGGTTCGGTTCGGTTTTAACAAGTTCGGTTCGGTTATATGTTCGGTTCGGTTTTATTTCGGTTCGGTTCGGTTTTCGGTTTATTCGGTTAATTAACCGAACCGTGAACACCCCTACTTAAATCATAAGACTTAAAATATCCAAAGCAAGTCCAAATGAAAATATGAGAAAAAAAAACACTACATAAAACCCCACGTAATAAACATGTAACATAAAAATTGAAACTAAACAAATTTTGAATATACAATGTTATTCAAGTATTTTAAGCTTAAGGACCCCGTTAGTTACTCAAGTATTTTTTGCTACTCATTAACATATTTTTTTATTAAGATTTGAGTCATTCACGCCAAATAAAACGATAAACTAAACTGAATGAAGAGTTTCGTACAAACAATCACAGCCACAGCACATATATGATTTTACACCAAAAGTAATATTCTTTTCCTGAGAAAAGTAATATGTACCTCCTTGGTTATTATCACATTCTTTTCCTAAGAAAACGTGCGTCTTTTTTGTGCCACCGTAGTGTCCTCGATTTTAACATTGAGGAAGTGTTGTGCTAGGTGTATTGGTACATCGGTCATGTCCGTCGGTTGTCACGTGAACACGTCTTTGTTTCGTCTTAACAAGTCTATCAATCTTCTCCGGTATTCGTTTGAAAATTTCCCCCCTATAGTTACCAGCTGATCGGGGTGAGCCGGATGTATTAATACCTCCTCCGTAAGACCAATTTCGCCCTCTTTCTCTTGATGAGTCGTATCGGCCGTTTTTCCTTTTTTCTCATTTGGTGACAACTGCTTTTCCTCCAGGACTTGACATTCCAACATGGTCACTGACCTTGTAACCAAAGTGGCGATACCCTTCGGAGTAGGAAACTTCATCATGGCGTGAATAGTGGATGGGATGGCTCTTAATTCTCTCAGTCCGGTTCTTCCCAAGATGATATTGTACGGCGACGAGTATCTTATTATTGCGAACTTCACTCTTGTCTTTCGGAACAAACCATGATCGCTGAAGCAGACATCCAGCTCTATCTTTCCCAAGGGTTTGACCACTTCCCCCGAGAACCCCATTAGGGGGGAATCACATTCCCACATTCTTGACTTAATCGTAGGGCACATGTTATTAAAACAGTGTTCATACATAACCTCCACCGACGCTCCTTCGTCCACAAAAACTCTCCTGACTAGGTAGCCCTCCATCTCTGCCTCAATAATGAGGGGTTCGTCTGATCGGAGGAAAAGTGATGGGAACGAGCATCCATGGTTCCTCCGGTTCTCGACCCTTTCTTTTTAGAGGACCCACGGTACCAATCATGTTTATCACCTTCCCTTTTCCCCGAATATTTTCTTTCGATTGTTCCCTTCCTTGTTATCTAACGTTTCAGATCAGGTGATCTAGTTTTCCTGATTCCAACGCCATTTCTAGCAGTTTCTTTAGGTGGTGACAGTCGTTGGTGAAGTGTCCTTTTTCGCCATGATAGTTACAGTACCTATCCGCAATTTCTTTGTTGGGTCTGATCACCAGTGGTGGTGGTGGTGTGATGTGTGGGAATCGCACCTTGCTTTACCTCTCGAGGGATCTCGAGAAGCTTACAACCCCCACTAGGCAATGTACCTGATCGTTGTAGTATAGTATAGTGACAAGTACCGGGGGATTGATCGTTCAGCTTAGGAATAGTGTCGCTAGGATTAGAAAACCTAATTAATAGTTCTAGAGATGAAAGATGATTATTTTTGTATTTTTATATTTTTATGAAAGCAAGTAAAATCTCGGGTTTTGGAAGAGTGGGCGGAATTAGTTGTTATTCAACTAACCCAAAGCTATTATATAATTAAAATAAACTAATGAAAATAAAATTAAACAAAATTAAATTAAGGTTGTGAGCAGTGGTTAGAGAAATTGTATTTACTTAGACTTCATTACTCCCTAGATATCTTTTACATGTTAATTACTTGTTACACTTGTATGGATGACGGGTTGTATTCCTTAATACCATTCGTGGGGTGGCATACATAACTCCCCAACTCTATGAGCTCTTATCTCCTCCTACACCATGACCCAACACAACTATAGGGATTGTAAACAGTGGTCATGCATTAAATACAACCAATAAAGACCTAGTACGCCTCGGTTCATGTTTCTTAAGACGTTCAAGCATGTTACCATTTGGAGATCTGCCAGTTTTCTTAAGCCTAACATATAATATCATTCATCCAAAACAAGAATAGACAAGTAATCAACACATAATCAACATCTAGGTTTCATTAGATCTAAGCAAACACAAAAGAGATCTAGCCTAGCATAGTAGAATTAAGACAAGAACAAGATATAAACAACCAACACATAGACATATTGATTGAATTGAAAGTATACTTATCTCAATTACAATGCAAGGTCTCAAGGGTTTGGAACCCTTGAAAAACCTGTAAAAGAGGCACCAAAATCGTCTTTAGGGTTTCACCAAAACTTCTTTCTCTTTAATGAAAAAACTAGAAAACTATATATAGGAAAAACAGTCTGACGGCGTCAAGAGTTACTTCTGACGCCGTCACCTCGCCGCCATATACTTCCTCGGACGGCCTTGATCCACTTATGACGGCCTATGTGACGCCGTCACCACCCACGGTATTTTATTCTTGCCACTTTGACGCCGTCATAAAGCCTTCTGACGCCGTCACCACCTACGGTGTTTAATTCTTCATGTCTGACGCCGTCAAGATGGTGGTCTTGACGCCGTCACCTTGTATCTTCAGCATGGAAATTTGGTACTTAGCCGTTTTCTTCACTTTTATGCTCCAAAAACGTCCAAAATGGCTTCTTTTCCAGAATTCACTCTCCAAACACCTAAAATCACAAAAGGAACGATTTAGGGCAATATTTGATCAAATAAAGTTGGATTCGGGCTTAAATGACCCCCTAAAAACGGATCATTTTTCGCCTCATCATATACCCTTACACTTGAGATTTGCTTGTCCTCAAGCAAATGAGCTTTTATTCTACTCAAAAGACAAGTTAGGGGTCATTTAACACTAATATAAAAGTAATTACAACAAATAATCGTTCCACTAAAGACCAATAGACAAGCACGGAGGTCATACACAAGCACCTCACAAATAGTGTTTAGATACTCACATCTCTCGGGTGTAATAAAGTAACATAACATTATGGAAATGGAAGATATCTCTCACTACCTGTCATAGCAAAATAGATTACCATAGGCTTGGGAAATGATCAAACCTCCACCACATGGCGTAAGCACCTAGGATAAACTATCAAAAAGGTCTTTTAAAGGGTTATAACGTTAGGTGTAGGGATATGAATTACACGGTTTTGTTGGATAAAGGAAGTTTAACTGGTGGCGAGTTAACAATCTTGGTTAATTACATGTACAAGATGGCGTTGCTAAGCCAAGACTAGACTCGACTTAAGCTAATAAATGAAAAATAACAAAACTATAAAATGAACATAGAACGAAAACGGGATGGTAGTCCGTATGTTTTTTTTTTTTTTTTTTTTTTTTTTTTTTTTTTTTTTGCATACACTCTTACCCTACCATCCAAAATAATACATCATAGGGGTATGAGCAATCCCCTTACACTTGAATCTTTACATACTTTACATTAAACTATTCTAATGACTCGAATTAAGAAAATCAAAACACTTGGAGCACTTTTAAGATTAACGTACATATGGGGGTAATAATATTATGTTCTTCCCCATTACTCCATAAAATAAGTACTTACCCATGAGTCCCAATCGTCCCAAAACAATATGTACAAGGATATGACTCGACTTAGCAACCATGTAATCAATTAGAAAGTTAACTTAGGGTTTAACAAATAACAATAATGCACTAAAGACGAGCGCATACACGGAAGGCTAAGGCGATTTGGGTGTACATTTAAATGGGGTGTAACGAATTCTTCCTTTAAGTAAGATGCTTAAAGTTAGAAACGAAAAGATAGGCTCGGAGGGGTGTACTAGGGGTATCGTGTACTAAAAATGAGTACAACGCTAAGGGTGTGGGAAAAATTAGTTGACTTAACTAGCCAAGTAATATGACTTAAATGGTCAAGTAACTATGATACGGGTTTAACACAAGGGTGATCCTAATGCCTCTTATCATGTAGTAAATCCTACCACACGAATGTAGTCTCACTAGCGGTCTCGGGATGCATCAGTAACGCAAGTTCTAGAATCTAAATGCTACCGGTACACTCATAAGCACCAATAATAAATGCTTTTCCTATCAAAACTAAAGGCGAACCTCACATTTTTAGGTGGAAAATTTTTCTGAATATACGGTTATGTGCTAGTCATACAATCTCCTATCCATGAGACGCTTGCTATGGCTAAAGTTTCACTCCTAAATGTTGTAAAAAAATTTAAATTTGGCGCTAAAATTACACTAACAAGTATTTCTCATAGTTTTATTACACATCTACTATCAAACAAAACAAACTCAAGCGAAAGTGCATATGTAAGGTATCATCTTTTTACCCTCCCCTTACACTTAAGATGAACATTTTCCCCAATGTTCAAGTAAAGAATGTAAAAGTTAAGAAGTAAAGAGAATGAAATCAAATACTCCCCTGATTCGCTCGGTATGGATTATAGGTTGGCCAGGTTAAATCTTCCTCCAAGAAAATGAACAATCAAAGCTTCCCTTCCAGAATATAAATCATCTTCTTGTCATAAATAACCTGTAAATTCTGACAACAGTAGACAAGGTAACCTCGCGTAAAATCGGCGGCATCTTATATAAGTTACTAAATCCTAGAAAACAAAGTAAGATATAATGCTTGTGGAATGAAGTTTGCAGATTTCCTGGAGATTATAAAACTTAATAATTCACAAAAACTATAAGACTCCGTTAGAAAAACAAAACCGGTAAAATTTCCAGATTTTTGACTCCTGACGCCGTCAAGAGCAATACCCTGACGCCGTCAGAATGGACCTGCAGAAATTCTTATGTTAAGTTTCCGGAAAATTTCTGGAAAAACTTTGTCCTACTTCCTTGAAAATCCTGCAAAACTTCATTATGACTCAATACAGGCATTTGACTCTAACAAATACGAATATACATGTTCATTAAATATTGTGGAGAATCATGATCGGTTTGTTTCTTAAAAACATATTTGGGGTTTCCCCTTACACTTATCTTTTGCAAAAATACCTTTAGGTTGAAGTTAAGACTAGGCCAAACAACATAATAAAGTATTTCCACATTTTAATTGAGAAACATGATCAACCAACAATAAAAATAAAACATGCATACGGAAGCAAATAACAATCAAACAATTAAAATCACACAAAACATGGGTTGCCTCCCAAGAAGCGCTTTTCTTTATTTACGAGTCTTGTAGCTAGACTCAAAGTCGTGGGTTACTACGTAACTTCATCATTGGTTCCACTCTCCGATTGTAAATATTCCTTGTAGAAACCAAGCATCCTATTTCTAACATACTCTACTCCTCTACGTCTATCCTCCTCATTCCTATAGTAAGCCGCTTGCTTATGTTCCTTTTCGAAATTAGAGAGAAGGCGGTATTGTTCGATCTTGTAGGGCATTTGATAAGCGACCTCATCATTATCTTTCTTGAACCTAACTACCCCTAAAGTCGGATCATAACTCATCCTAGTGGCTTCAACAAATGGTTTCCCGAACACTACTTGACTTAGGCCATCATTTATTACCGGGCGAATATCCTCTACTATCATAAAATCAATCTTATAGGTGAGATTCCCTATAATCACATGTACTCCCTTAACTCTTCCTACAAAATTACTCATCCAATTTGTGATAGGCATTATCCTACATTCAAGTTGCTTCTTCATCACCCAATTATAGTAGGCCCTAGTCATGATGTTTATGGGAGATTTAAGATCGATGTAAGCCTTCCACACATGCAAATGCCCAATATTGCATGGTATGTTTATGTTAGAGGGATCACCTACTTTAATAAGGGGTGAACCAAGGATATATGGTGTCTCGGGATCATCGAATAAATCCTTGTGATATCCCCGTTCTTCCTTGGTGGGCAACTTATCAAAGTATTTCTCTATAGGTTCTATCTCCTCCAATTCCTCATCCTTTTTAACCTCTACTTCCCTACTCTCATCATCACTATTGGCTTCTACCTTAGCTTCATCCTTGTCACTCTCCTCTATCTCTCTATCTATCGGCTTAATGGTGACAACATTGACAAAGTGGACATGTTTGGATGATGAGGGGTCCTTAATTTGAATTCCACTATTGGTGTCCCTAGTGTCCTTCCTAGGTGTGGCTAATGTTTGGTTGTTGAGGGCTTTCAACAAATTGTCGATCTTGTTGGTCATCTCCGTTTGTTGTTGGTTGCATTCGTTTTCGAACCTAGCTATGCGGGCTTCTTGAGATGCCATAAATTTCGACATCAATCCTTCAAGATTGTTGGTACCACCATAGTTGTTAGAAGGATTGTTGTTGAAGGTACGATTGGATGGTGGACCGTTTGATTGGTAACGATTAGGCGGATTGGAAGAATTGGGTTGATTTTGTTTCCACCTAAGGTTTGGGTGATTTTTCCATGAGGGGTTGTATGAATCACCGTATGTGTTTGGCTCGGGCTTGAAAGTGTACCACTTATCTCCCGCTTCGTCGGTACGCGTGGATGCGTAGTCCGCAAAAGCTGTTCCGGGGAGTTCCATACAATCACGAGTGTCATGGGGACCACTACATAATTCGCATGAAGAAGTGATTTTGTTCACTTGGCTTGAATGCTTTGGAGCTTCGTAAGATTTCATGAGAAACTTGACTTGGTCCTCAAGTTCCATGATCCTACGGTCGGGAGTGCTTGAATTGTTCGAAGGCAAAGATATTGCCTTGACCGTTTTGTTCAAATCACGGGGATCATTCCAACTTTCATTGTCATAGAGAGCAAGATCTTCTATGAGTTCCCATGATTGTTCCGCACTAAGATCACGTAGCTTACCACCGGCCGATTGGTCAATGGTTCGCCTCGTGGAGATGTCGATATGGTCATAGAAAATTTGGACTTGGAGCCAAAGATCTATGCCATGATGAGGGACTTTTTGGAGTAAGTCCTTGAAACGAGTCCATGCTTCATAAAGATATTCATTTTGACTTTGTTGGAACATCAAGATGTCATTCCTAAGCGTAGTGGTTCTCCCCGGTGGGAAAAATTGAGCAAGGAAACGAGTGGTGAGATCATCCCATGTGGTGATGGATCCCGCGGGTAAACGCTCAAGCCATTGACTAGCTTGATCCCGTAGAGAGAATTGGAATAGGCGTAAACGGGTAGTCTCTCTAGTTTCAACACCTAGGTCTATGGAGTCTACGATTTTGAGGAAATCCTTAAGATGTTGGTTTGGATCTTCGGAACGAAGTCCATGGAATGCACATCCGCTTTGCACCAACCGGATGGTGTCGGATCGCAAGGGGGTCACATTGTCTCCGGTGAGCTCAATGGTGTTTCGGTAGCCTTGGTGGCTAGGTCGGGAATACTCTCCTAAGGTTCGGGGCCTAAGGGGTTCTAATGGTGGGTTTTGTTGTGGTGGGATGATGGGTTCAAAGATGTTACCACCTTCCATGATGTCGGATGGTAAAGAGTTACGAACAAAAGCACGAAGAAATAAGATAGACTAAAGAGGACCTAAAAATAAAAATAAAAATCTTACTAGAAAGGAATCTAGCAAGTAGACCTAATAAAAAGAAATCCTAACCTAGACAATAACTATTCCCCGGGCTGCGGCGCCAAAAACTTGATGCGTGGGAATCGCACCTTGCTTTACCTCTCGAGGGATCTCGAGAAGCTTACAACCCCCACCAGGCAGTGTACCTGATCGTTGTAGTATAGTATAGTGACAAGTACCGGGGGCTTGATCGTTCAGCTTAGGAATAGTGTCGCTAGGATTAGAAAACCTAATTAATAGTTCTAGAGGTGAAAGATGATTATTTTTGTATTTTTATGAAAGCAAGTAAAATCTCGGGTTTTGGAAGAGTGGGCGGAATTAGTTGCTATTCAACTAACCCAAAGATATTATATAATTAAAATAAACTAATGAAAATAAAATTAAACTAAATTAAACTAAGGTTGTGAGCAGTGGTTGGAGAAATTGTGTTTACTTAGACTTCATTACTCCCTAGATATCTTTTACATGTTAATTACGTGTTACACTTGTATGGATGACGGATTGTATTCCTTAATACCATTCGTGGGGTGGCATACATAACTCCCCAACTCTATGAGCTCTTATCTCCTCCTACACCATGACCCAACACAACTATAGGGATTGTAAACAGTGGCTCATGCATTAAATACAACCAATAAAGACCTAGTACGCCTCGGTTCATGTTTCTTAAGACGTTCAAGCATGTTACCATTTGGAGATCTGCCAGTTTTCTTAAGTCTAACATATAATATCATTCATCCAAAACAAGAATAGACAAGTAATCAACACATAATCAACATCTAGGTTTCATTAGATCTAAGCAAACACAAAAGAGATCTAGCCTAGCATAGTAGAATTAAGACAAGAACAAGATATAAACAACCAACACATAGACATATTGATTGAATTGAAAGTATACTTATCTCAATTACAATGCAAGGTCTCAAGGGTTTGGAACCCTTGAAAAACCTATAAAAGAGGCACCAAAATCGTCTTTAGGGTTTCACCAAGACTTCTCTTTTTTTTAATGAAAAAACTAGAAAACTATATATAGGAAAAACAGTCTGACGGCGTCAAGAGTTACTTCTGACGCCGTCACCTCGCCGCCATATACTTCCTCGGACGGCTTTGATCCACTTATGACGGCCTATGTGACGCCGTCACCACCCACGGTATTTTATTCTTGCCACTTTGACGCCGTCATAAAGCCTTCTGACGCCGTCACCACCTACGGTGTTTAATTCTTCATGTCTGACGCCGTCAAGATGGTGGTCTTGACGCCGTCACCTTGTATCTTCAGCATGGAAATTTGGTACTTAGCCGTTTTCTTCACTTTTATGCTTCAAAAACGTCCAAAATGGCTTCTTTTCCAGAATTCACTCTCCAAACACCTAAAATCACAAAAGGAACGATTTAGGGCAATATTTGATCAAATAAAGTTGGATTCGGGCTTAAATGACCCCCTAAAAACGGATCATTTTTCGCCTCATCATGGTGGTAGTCGGAGTTGGTGCTCCGTGGCTAAGATCTCCTTTGGTTGTTTGATTAATGCCATCAATCCTGGGCGGTAGTTGTCATGCCGTCCTGTTTCCCTCTTCCGGAAGTCTCCTTGCTGGTGGCTCCCCTGTTTTGGCGGGACATATGGAGAGTATGGCTCCCTATGTCGGTAGTCTCCTCGACGGTCATTCCTCCGTTTTTCCGAGTAAGATCTCCTTGCCCTGTCAACCCTTGGGGAGAAGTATTTCCTACCATAATCTTGCGCTTCTCCTTTCGGTAGTTCTGTACTTTTGTATGCTTCCTCCGACCGTACGAAGTCATTGACCCTCGTCATCATTTCCTTTACGGTGTGTGGCACCCGATCAGAGAATCGCTTGGCTAGTTTCGGACATTTGTGACCGCCCATGAAGGACGATATACGCATTATTTCTGGCACCCCCGGGATGTAGCTGGCCTCGTCCGTCCATCTTTCCTTAAAGTCTGGAAGGGTTTCGTTGACCCTTCTCACTATCTTTGTGATTTCCGTGGGGGTCTCGGATCCCCTTTTGTCGGAGGGAGAATCAGGTCACAAACTGTTCTTCAAGATCATCTCATGTGTCAATGCTACCCGGCTCAAGGCGACTGAACCACCCTTGTGCCGGACCATCTAGCGTTTGTTAAAACATCTGGCACCACACTGGCATAGGCCATTCGAACTGGTTGGCCGCCCCTGCGAAGAGGTTTATATGATCATCTGGGTTTGATGAACCATCATACAACTTGATGTTGTTCGGAATTCTGTGCTTCGGCCCGGAAAATTTGACTATCCTTCGGGTAAAGGGTGACTTAAGTATTGATTTGAAGGGTTTTTCTAAGTCGTCCTCCGGTTTATCTTTGGTTTGGTTATCATCCCGGCCTTTGTCGTCGTCTTCGCCGAAGTCAAGCCGTATCGGTTTGAGAACGCTTCCTTCGAGAGCATTGTGTTCCTTGATAAGTTCTTTCAAAGACGTCAGGTGTCCCTGTATTAAATCCTGGATGTTAGGTAAGTCACGATCGTTCCGGTTGGAGCCTTCAGGACCATCCTTGTTTCTGGTACCGTCCCCTCCGATTGTTGTGAGGGGGTTATGGGTGGGAGCCCTGTCATCCTATCGCTTGGTAGATTGGATAATAGGTCCCATGGATGGGCACTAACACTACACCAATAGCAAAGGTTTGGGACAAGCAAAACCTTTGGGTCGACATTGTCGTCCCAAAATTTGGCCATGGCCCACTATTTTTTCTACCAAAAAATCAGTCAAAGCAAATTGAATATTTGTGCAGAATGGGACGACAATGTCGACCCATTCTGCATATATTTTTTTTTATTTAAAGACTTTTTAAATCAGTTTTTAATTTAAAATTAATATTAAAACTTTTTTAAAAGCCGAATGGGACGACAATGTCGACCCATTCTGCATATATATATATATATTTTTTAATTTAAAAACTTTTTAGATAAGTTTTTAATTTAAAATTAATATTAAAACTTTTTTAAAAGCCGAATAGGACGACAATGTCGACCCATTCTGCATGTATTTGTTTTTTTTAATTTAAAAACTTTTTAAATCAGTTTTTAATTTAAAATTAATATTAAAACTTTTTTAAAAGCCGAATGGGACGACAATGTCGTCCTCAAAAGTTATGGACAGCCAGTATTAATTTAGCTTGTGTTTTGTTAGACATTGTAGTAAAGTTTACAAGTATTGATGTGATAAAATGAAGTTGGTATTAATTTAGGTTTTTTTTTTTTTTTTTTTTTTTTTTTTTTTTTTTTTTTTTTTTTTTTGTTTTGTATGTTTTTGGTTAGCCAGGACAGCCGGGAGAGCCGGGACAACACCTCTTTTTCTCTTTTCTTCTCTTCCTCTATTTTAGCCGCGAACTAGGTATATAATTTAATTACTCTTATGATATTGTAATTTGGTTAGTATAATTGTTAAACTTATGTGAATTGTAATTTTTTTTTATGAAATGTATGTTTGTGTAGGACCATCGCAAAAGCACCACCTCTCTATCTTTCTTCCTTTCTTCTTCTCTTTGAGCCGTGTACCAACTGTGACATCTAGTATGTTTTCTTTATTTCCATATTTTGTTTTTGTTTATTAGTATGTAATTTAATTAGTAATGTATTTGTTATTGGAATGATATTGTATTGTTAAACTTATGTGACTTTTTTTTAGGATTCTAGTGATTGATTTCGGACAACCCCCATCTGAAATTAATCATCCTATAGAAAACCCGTCCGAAATTAATTTATTAGAAATTAATTTCGGAAAGTCCCCTGTTTGGGACTGCTTTTTGAATGTTTTGTCTCATTTAGGATATGGATGCGTATAACTGTTTTACTATTTGAGAGAAATTCGACATTATTTCCCTTTCACTCCTACGAATATGTCTTTAATGCACATATTTGGGGAGTTGAAGGGAAATGCTGCCGAATTTTTTTCAAATAGTAAATCGGTTATACGCATTCATATATGAGACAAGGCATTCAAAGAGTGAGTTAGGATTGCCTTCCATAGTTGCACTAGGTAATCAAAACAGTTCATAATTACGCCTTTTTATGTTTGAATGTGTTTATTTGAAACTGTTTTTTTTTGCAACGCAGTCATGACAATTGATAAGACTTGGACCACTATAGCAAACCGTAATTCCGATGAGTTTTTAGATGGTCTTTTTGCATTCATTGCGCATTGTGAGCCATTGTTACACCCCATCACAAAAAAGATTCTTTGCCCATGTGTTCGTTGTGGTAACGCTTGGAATAAAGCGCATACTCTCGAAACTCTTGAGTCACACATTTCAAAATACGGGTGGGACGAAAGTTATACCACTTGGAAATATCACGGTGAACCGCTTCTTCCACCCGTAGTAAACAACACACCACAACTACCTTCACCTGAACACATTGACATGAATGCATTACTCCAAGATATTTCTGCAAATAATGACCCAACTCCACCCGTAGTAAACAACACACCACAACCACCTTCACCTGAACACATTGACATGGATGCATTCTTCCAAGATATTTCTGCAAATAATGACCCAACTCCACCATCTCAAACAACAGGTTCTCAACCAACACGAACAACAGGTTCTCAACCAGCTCAAACAACGGCTCCTAACAAGTACAAAGAGTTACTTGCTAGGTCCACCCAAATGTTGGGTCCAAATTGTGATATGACTGTACTGAACTTTACGTCAGAGCTTTCGCACATCAAGGTCTTATGTAAAATACCTGATAAAGGGTTTAACATGATTCTAGCTCTTTTGCAAAAGGCATGTCCCCCTAAGAATGGATTCAATTTCCCACCGTCATACTATGAAATCAAGAAGACATACAAAGATATCGGGTTGGGATATGAATCGATCCATGCTTGTATAAATGATTGTTTTTTATTTTGGGGGTTAGATCACAACAAAAGTCTGAATAATTGTCCAATCTGCAACGCGAGTAGATGGAAAAACCTTAACAAAAAGGGGAAGAAAGTTGCCAATAAGGTGTGATTGAGTTTGGAAAACACAATATCAATATTATAGTATAGATATAAGCTCAAGAGATCCGCAAAGAAATACGGATAACCCGAGGTCGTAGTCCGTGCAAAGGTGTGAATGGAATTTCGAATTCCCGATTCGTGAAACGTGTCGTGAAAGTGGTAAAAAGTGATTTTTATGAGATTACACTAATGAAATAGTAAATGAAGCACAAATAATCAATTAAGCACGTAATTCAACTAAACAAACCAAAAACGTAACGTAGAATCGAAAACCGTAAATTAAAAACGTGAAATAAACGTCAATGCGCAAAATAAAACGCGACTTTTAAGCTACGCGACTCCTACGGACTTGAAAATAATTTCTAAAAATCAAAAATGATAAAAGAAAATTTTGAGAAAAAGAAAAATATTTTTTTGACTTTTTATGTATTTTTTATGAATTAAAAACTATTTTAAGTAATTAAAAATTAAAAGAAATTGAAAATAAAGTGAGAAAAATAAAAATTAAATTTTGAAAATTATAAAATAACTAAAAAGAAATTTTAAAATTAAAAACTAATTTTTTTTTGGCTTTTTATGTAATTTCTAGAAATTAAAAACAATTAAATCTAATTAAAAATTCAAAAGAAATTCAAATTAAATGAGAAAAATACAAAATAAATTTCTAAAAATCTAAAATAAATGAAAATAATTTTCAAATATTTTTTTGGATTTTTCTGGAGTTTTTCAGATTTTTTTGGAATTTTTGGTAATTAAAAAGTAATTAAAAATGATTAAAATTGAAAATTAAATAAGAAAAATAGCAAATGAACTTGGAAAAATCTGAAAATTTCAGGAAAATTCTAAAATAATATTCTTAATCTAGGAAAAATATAAAAATGGAAAAATAAGCAGTGGAAATGCTACTTGCTTTGAAAACAGCTTATAAGAAAGTGCTTATTGATAAGCTAACTTTGACCAGTTGACCCAAACTTAAACCAAATGATTTTAGACTCTATTAAACTTAATGGAACAATTTAAGAACCAAAATGAACTCAGAGGCACAAGTAAGGAACCAAAGAGATCAAATAAGCTAAGCTAGAAAAGCAATAAGCTGAATAGAAGATAAGAACTAGATACAAGCCAACTCAGAACAACTTCTTAAGGCACAAAAGATCTCAGATAACTCACAAAACTCAAATTATGATCAGAATTAATCAAATGCAGCCCTAGTTAAGAATTCAGGAAACTAGTCTCAACCTCACAACTTTAGAAGGCAAATAAGCTGTGTGAAAAAGCTGATGAGATGAAACCCAAGGATACTACCTACTGTCTAGCTACCAGAGATCACCAAACCACCTTGATAATGGAACCTAGGTCACAGCTATTGGTCTAAAAAGTACCCAAGAGAAGAGGGTATGAACTGTTGTGCAGGGCAATTCATAAGCTGAACAGCCAACTTAAGTGAGCTTTTCAGATAAGCTAGAGGGATCCAAACCTCAAAATTCTTTTTGATACTATAAAACCTACTACCAAACTTCCACAAAACAGCTTACCAAAAGAATTTGAACTAAATTTGAGGGCTGTGCACCTCTGAGAATTTTGACCAAAACAGATAACCAAAAAAAACTTTTTGACTTTTAAGATGAACCCAATATTTGACCAATTTAAGTTTGGAATCTGATTTACCAACTACTAAGATTATATTAAGCTATTTAACTATTTCTAAAGGTTACAGCTACTAGTTTACTACTATTTTATAAGCTACTCAATCCTAAATCCTTTTATCACTTAACTGTTTTTTAGATTGATAAGCACTTTGACTTTTTAACTAATGAGGTATAGATATTATGCTACTACTACTCTTATATGAACCTAAGTGACATGTTTAAACTAAAGTTAACCAATGAGATGAACTTACTACTATCAAACTAGATCTATCCAAACACCCCTTAATGACTGTCAACACTTAGATATCACCACAGATCCTACCACACTAATTCCAAACCTCACACTTATGAACTGAATAAGATCCAATCAACTTAATGAAGAACACAATGCCAAACCTCAGATGCAAGTTACTCAGAAATTAGATCCACAGATGATGATAACAGAAATTATGCTAATGAGTAATCAAACAACAATCTACTTATCAAACAGCCAAACAGATGAAACAGCTATTATAATCCACTACTAACAGCAAATATTAAGCACTAAGAAGCAAGTAACACTAATCCATATTACTAATTTTGAGAGGAATAAGAAATAAGCTGAAACTTACAAAAGAAAACTCTCCCTCAGCAACAATTGAGGGAGTTCACTGAGCTAGCCTGTCTTTAAGACAGGCCTTTGGACTCCTTAAGGCTGTCTTCTATCACCAAATAAGCTGAGCTTATTCAAATAAGCATTACAGTTGACTTTCTTTGACTTTCTAGATATTGATAGAATTGAAGTGTTTGGTGCCTTAGAGAGTTTCACAAAAGCTATATACAGCTTATATGAAACTACTTGAACAAATGAAAAGCTTATTGAAGCTTTGGTAAATAATAACTTGATAACTTTTTTTTTTTTTTTTTTTTCTGATTTTCTATTTTTTTTCTTTTTCTTTTTATGTAAACTTTAAATGACAAGAAGTAAATAAGCTGAAATAGAAAGACTGAATTTAAAAACAATAATAGAAGGAAAGCAATAAGCTAAAAACATGTAATAAACAACAACAATAAGCAGTAAATTAAGGTAAAGTAAATTGCAAGATGAGTAAATAAGAAAATTTAAATTTCATTAAAATAAAAATTCATTACAAGAAATAAATGAACAGCATAACAATACTTAAAAAGAGGCACAACAGATACATGATATGTAGGGGGTATATATAGTTGAGCCAGGTAGCTAGGGTTTGAGTGCCTCAGCATCCACCTCAGCAATCCGTGTGAATGTTGTGTTTCTTTGAGCTCATCTCAACCGTAAGATCATGTCCCAGATGCTTCCAATGATTTTTGGCCCTTGATTGATTGATTGATGGAGACCTATCCTCGTGATGTTGTCCTATTGGTCCACGCGTTCCCCTCTGACGCTCCCTGACTTGTCAGACCTTCTAGAAGCATGTAATCATTGGGTAATTGATTGTTACATGGGGTAATTGGAGAGGGTTAATTTCTAGGGTTCATAGTTGAATAGTAAAAACTGGGTTTGTTTGTAATTGGGGGGCGGGTAAATGATTTTTGGGGGTTTTGTTAGTTATGGTTGTTGACCGGGTTTATGTAAGGGTTGACCGGGTATATAAGCAGGCTGGGTACAAGGCTAAAGTGTTGGTGGGCTTTTGATATTGGGCTGTGGGGTTAAGGTTTTAAGTTTATATTAGATCCGGATGTTATTTTGGTTTATTTTAGTTTAGGATAAAATGATAAGGACCATTGTTGCATAAAATCAAAACTCAGGGACCAAATCTGTAATTTACCAAAAGTGTAAGCCAAGGGTATTTGTTGCCATTCTTTGAATTATAGAGGACCAAGTTTGAGATTTTAAATAATTCTTCCCGGGACCATTTTTGTAAAATTCTGAAACTGCAGGGACTAATATTGCCAATCTTCAAAACTTTGACCAGGGATCAAATTTGTACTTTGACGAATCTCTGAGGTTGAATTTAACCTTTTAAGCTTGGACTTTGACCATTTGACTTCCCCGGCTCCGGCTTTTGACACTTTCCATTCTCGTGCTCGTTTTTTGTCGGTTTTGCTGTGTTTTTGTCCATTTTTCTCATATCCGTACCTGCACATACACAAATACACAAACATGCATTCTCTTGGCATTTTTGGTTAGTATTTGGTGTATTTGGTCTGAAATAAAGCCTAAAAAGGATGAGTGAATAAGCACTCATCAAAATCCCCTAGACTAAGGTATTGCCGTGCCCTCACGCAATGTCATCACCTCACGCTTAAAAGATAAATAATTTTCAAAACCTCTCTTTACTGACGTTGTAAAGTAGCAATGATGTTCAAGAGAGATAGTAAAATCATTTATTCTCAAAAACGCTCCGTTTTCCGATTTTCATGAATAACAACTACAACTACTATTTTTGTTCTTTTTTTCAATTTTATATAAGTGACGGTTTGCCTTGACTTTCATTATCAATTCTTATCTGTTGATAACTTTCAGGGTCTACGAGTAGAAACACTTCTCACAGAGAAGAGACCATACGGATAAAAATCGTCATCCTTGATTTTTCACAAGCTCCCAAACTAAGCGTAAAATCGAAATCATTGTTTATCAGAAGTTAGATGCTAACACTGCCCACAAAAGTTACTTGTGTATTACCTCTTGTCCCCAAGTCCTTAGTTGTATCTAAAGATTTTAATTTGTGAGAAATGAATTGCTTCATATTTTCTCGTTTCGATATTTGTTAGTCCGATAAGAGCACAAAATTTGAACGCTAAGTAGTTTCCAAACTTTCCCTCGAAAACCCCTGCATACAGAAATCGGGTCCACATGAAGGTCTCTGATTTAACACGATTTGTGGAGGCTCCCTTTTTATTTACGACCGAGACATACCATGTTTGATACCCGAAACGGAAGCTTTTTATTAGGGAAACCCCCGGAGTCGAAGTTTGGCATTTTTGCATAATCATAAGCACTTTAATAATACTTTTGTCCTTAGTCCTTTATTCTTTTACAGTCAACGGTTTATGAGCCGCCAAGATGTAAGAGCTTTATTATGACTTTGGATTTCTATCCGCTGCTTTTTTTATAGCTTTGGATTCCTCTGCCTTTTTATTTTGGCTTTGGACTATTATTATTGATATTCATAATCATATACCAAACCCCGAGTCCTACGGCCTTTACTAAGATCACAACATCGGCTGCGAACCGGCAAGATGCAATAGTCTATTTCACCGTAACACTGGCAGTACCTCAATGTGTACCAAACCCCCGTATGCAGAGATTTTGTTGGGAACGAGAAAAAACTAAGTATTGCCCAAACCGTATACCCTTAATTAATCCTAGACATCTATTTTTATATATTGGTGTGCAAGCTGGTGGGAACAAGGAGGCCACAAGTACCTCTCGTGGGTTTTTTAAATCCCAGTAATGCGATCCGTGTATAGCACGAAACTTCTAAATAAACTCTATCATTCCTCGATCTCCGCAAATTTAAAATCCCAAATAATGAGATCCGCGGATGCTTAGCCATAATCTTTTGATTATTTTGGTTAAGGGAAACAAGCTAGGGCTCAACACGCCCGGTCAAGTCGGAACATTTATTTCTACTCTCGCCGGTAGGAAAGTCAAAACAAGGTGTCAAAACTTATTATTCATATCATATATATTTTTTTCATTTTCATTTTTTTTTTTTTTTTTAATTATAAAGCGGTGACAAAAATTAAAATTTTTTTTGGTGGAAAACGGAGTTGCGTAAGTTAACAGCTCAGACGATGGTACAGGTCAAATCGAATCGAAGATTCACCCCCCCAGACTAAAGTGAAACATTGTCCTCAATGTTTTAAGGGACGGGTAATCCTACGTAAAATCTAAGGCCGTTTGTTAAGTATGCCAAGAGATAAACGTTAGTCGATAAGATTTTGGATATGGTGAATTTCTGAAAGAGCAGCGAAGGATGAGACTCGAGTGGAGAAAACGACAAACCACGAGCACGAGAGTCCTCAAACTTCGGGGAAATTCCTGAACATTTATAAACAACAACCACGAAAACACAAGTTTGGAAAGGGTCGCCCCCCTCAAGTCACGTTATTAGAAAATAGAAAATATAGAAAATGAAAATGGATAAGCATGGGGTGCCTCCCACGAAGCGCTTGTTTTTGTTCACCGAGTCACATGAGCTTGACTCGATCCCCGAATTTAATCGTCCTTGGGGAAAGTCTGGAGATCCGGGACAACCATGGGTGGTATGTCCCCTCCAAAGTAATGTTTAACACGATGACCATTCACCTTAAAATTGGGACCATTAGGTTGAGCAAGTTCAACGGTCCCATAAGGAAATACTTGGGTAATGGTGAATGGTCCAGACCAACGGGTTTTTAACTTGCCCGAGAAAATCTTTAACCGAGAATTGAAAAGAAGGACTCGGTCACCAACATTGAAGACGCGATCTTTAATTTTAGCATCGTGAATCCTCTTTGTCTTCTCTTTGTAGATCAAAGAATTCTCATAGGCCTGATCACGAAGCTCGACTAATTCATTCAATTGAACTTTTCGGTGATCACCCGCGGTTTGAAGGTCAAAATTAGCATGTTTCAAGGCCCAGTAGGCCTTGTGCTCAAGTTCAAAGGGCAAATGGCAGGCCTTCCCGTAAACCAGCTTGTAAGGGGTGCACCCAATGGGTGTTTTGTAAGCTGTACGGAAGGCCCAAAGTGCATCATCTAACTTATCGGCCCATGAAGCACGATGTTCACCTACGGTCCTTTCTAAAATACGTTTTAAGCCACGATTGGAAACCTCAACTTGACCACTCGTCTGTGGATGATATGCCGTAGAAAGACGATGTGTGACACCATATTTGAGCATAACTTTAGCAAATTGATCGTTACAGAAATGGGTCCCACGATCGCTTATGATAGCACGAGGTGCACCAAATCGGGCGAAGAGACTTTTAAGAAATTTCACTACAACTCGGGCGTCATTGGTGGGTAGCGCCTTCGCTTCGACCCATTTAGACAAGTAGTCGACGGCCACGAGTATATATTTGTTACCACGAGAAGACGGGAATGGACCCATGAAATCGATACCCCAGACGTCAAAAATTTCACAGACTTGGATGGCATTTTGAGGCATCTCGTCCTTCTGAGTAATTTTTCCTTGACGCTGGCAAGAATCACATGATTTAACCAACTCATGAGCATCCCGGTAAATCGTCGGCCAGTAGAAGCCGGAATCAAAAACTTTCTTAGCGGTGAAGTTGGCACCATGATGTCCCCCCGTGGGTCCATTGTGGCATACCATAAGAATTTCAGCGGCTTCCTTGCCGTGAACGCACCGCCGAATCACTTGATCCGCATAAATCTTAAACAAATAGGGATCGTCCCAGAAATAATGCTTAACATCTTTGAAGAATTTTTTCTTCTGCTGGAACGACATCCCTTTCCGGATAAAATTCCCCGCATGGTAATTCGCAAAGTCGGCGAACCATGGGGTACTAGAATCACAATGTGATAAACTCCCCAGTGTCTCGAGAGGAAAAGCTTCGTTAATCTCCTTTTTCTCGAAAACACTTTGGTGGGGATTCTCTAAACGCGATAAGTGATCAGCAGCAAGGTTCTCAGCTCCCTTTTTATCTCGAATTTCAACTTTAAATTCTTGAAGGAGGAGAACCCACCGCATCAAGCGTGGCTTAGCATCTTGCTTTGCCATAAGGTACTTAAGAGCCGAATGATCCGTGTACACTATGCATTTCTTCAAAAGCAAATAAGATCGAAACTTTTCAAAAGCGTAAATGACGGCTAACATTTCTTTCTCAGTAGTCGTATAATGGTATTGAGCGTCGGTCATTGTTTTACTGGCATAGTGTATCGGCTGAAAATGCTTAGACTTGCGTTGCCCCAGGACTGCACCAATGGCATAATCGCTAGCATCGCACATTAGCTCGAAGGGCAAGTCCCAGTCGGGGGCAATTAAGACGGGAGCCTCCGTTAACTTCTTTTTAAGAACATTAAATGCTTCGATGCATTCATTTGAGAAGATAAACGGAGCATCTTTTTCATGCAAGTGTGTCAGAGGCCGGTCTATCTTAGAAAAGTCTTGAATGAAACGTCGGTAAAAACCGGCATGACCTAAAATACTTCTAATTCCTTTAACGGTGGTGGGATGAGGTAATTTCGCAATAACGTCGACTTTAGCTCTATCAACCTCAATCCCAGATTTCGAAATCTTGTGGCCGAGGACAATGCCCTCTTTGACCATGAAATGGCATTTCTCCCAATTTAGAACCAAGTTGGTGTCTTCACACCGTTTCAGCATATTTTCTAAATGGGAGAGGCACGAAGTAAAAGAATCTCCATAAACCGAGAAATCATCCATGAAAACTTCCATGGTTTTCTCGATCATATCCGAGAATATCGACATCATACACCTTTGGAACGTGCCTGGAGCATTGCATAAGCCAAAAGGCATACGACGATAGGCAAACGTACCATAAGGGCAAGTAAAGGTAGTCTTTTCCTGGTCCGGAGGGTCAATAGGTATTTGAAAATTGCCGGAAAATCCATCAAGAAAACAATAGAACTCATTTCCCGCTAGGCGTTCTAGCATTTGATCCATAAATGGAAGTGGGAAATGATCCTTACGAGTTGCATCATTCAATTTACGATAATCAATACAAACTCTCCATCCGGTAACAAGACGTGTCGGAATCAATTCATTATCTTCATTTGTAACGACGGTCATTCCACCTTTCTTCGGTACGCAGTGGACCGGGCTAACCCAAGAGCTATCCGAGATTGGATAAATCATTCCGGCATCAAGGAGTTTGATAACTTCCTTTTTGATAACCTCATGAATTTTCGGGTTAACCCGTCGTTGTTGCTGAACGGACGGTTTGAAATTATCTTCAAGTAAGATCTTATGCGTGCAAAAACGAGGGTCGATACCCTTAATATCAGAAATTTGCCAAGCGATGGCACTCTTATGCTTCCTGAGCACATGTAAGAGACGTTTCTTCTCCTCATCTTTAAGATCTTTAGAAATAATAACGGGAAGTTTGTCGGTTCCTTCCAAAAATGCGTATTCGAGATGAGGAGGTAAATCCTTGAGCTCGGGCTCCGGAGGATTCTCAGTAGACGGCTTAACTTCTTTAACGTCGGCCATTTTAAGGTCAAGCGGAGGGAGGGACGGGTTGGGATCTTCATTTAACAATTTCTCAATCAAAAGTACATCCCCCTCCGGGTCACAATCGGAATGATCAATTTCCGGTGAAATCGAATCATTAGCAAGAAAGGCCTCGATCTCTTCCAAAATGAAATCACTTCCCTCAAACGGAGTAAGGGAAGGGGAAGGATCGGAAATTATCGGTTCAGAAGAATAAGTGGGATTGCCACTCGAAGCATGTTCGGTAAAACCAAGTAACTCTTGAGCGTACTCCTCCGTAACTTCATCGATAACGTCGATTCGGTTAACGGAATATTTGTCAAACTCGGAGGAGTACCTTGCGGTTTGATCCAAGTTAAAAGTTACGGCTTCGGTACCAACGCGTAAGGTAATTTCTTCATCGAAAACATCAATCAAAGCACGGCCGGTCCTTAGGAAACCTCTTCCGAGAATGAGAGGTACCCGTGGATCAGCATCAAAATCAACAACGACAAAATCAGCAGGGAAATGGAATTTTCCCACATTAACAAAGACATCCTCGGCTATTCCCATCGGGCGGGAAGTAGTTCGGTCGGCAAGCTCGAGGGTCATACAAGTCGGAGTCAAATTGGGCAAAGAGAACTTTTTCCAAATGGATAACGGCATTAGGTTAATGCTAGCGCCGAGATCGGCCAAGGCGAAGCATTGAACCATCCCAGGAAAATTACACGGAATGAGAAATCGACCGGGGTCTTCAAGCTTTTCGGGAAGCTTTTTGAGGATAACCGCCGAACAATTCTCATTCATCTGGGTGCGAGATTTTTCAAACAATTTTTCTTTGTTATTCAAAAGACCTTTTAGCATAGAAGCAAATTTAGGCATTAAAAGTATAGCATCCGCGAGAGTTATGTCAAAATGTAGCTCTTGAAAAACTTGGTAAAACTTTTCCATCTGAATTTTATCTCTCTCACGGTGCGTTTGTTCGTTTAAGCGTGACGGATAAGGTAATTTTGTTTTGACGGGTGTTTCTTTCTCAGATTCGTAAACAACTTTATCTTTTCCTTTGGACGTCGGGACCATCGGAGGTTCGATGTTCTCGGTCCTTCCATTATCAATAGGAATTCCCGTATCCGTTGTCGCCTCGGTTTCACGGACGACTACCTTGGGAGACGAAGAAGAAGAAGGGGTAGTCGGAGCCGTTGGTCCATCGATTACAACACCACTCCTAGTCGTAATTGCTTTTGCATCACCCCGCGGGTTAGCAATTGTGTTGCTCGGGAGAGAACCAGACGTCGATGCTTGATTCATTTGTATAAAACTGCTCATCATTTGCTTAAGCTCATTCGTTTGACGACTCATGGTTGTGTCGATTTCCTTCTTAAGTTCGACCCTCATATTGTTAATTTGATTTTGCATTGCTCGAAGGTTAACTTCGTTCATTTTGATGTAATTAGCAAGCTCAGGAGAAGGTTGCGGTGGTTGATAAACTTGTTGTTGTGGAGGGGTTTGATAATTGTTTCCACGGTTTTGATTGTAACCTTGGTTAGTTTGAGGATAACGGTTTTGATTAGTTTGCACGGGTGGAAACCCAGGTGGACTTGTTTGGTTAGTACGAAAACCTTGATTTTGATTGTAATTCACGGCTGCTATGTTAGCATTGTAAACTTGGCCATCGGTGGCTTGACAATCATAATACGGATGCGGTCCACCACAAATCACACATTTTTCATTAACGGCTTTAACGGGCTCGGGTTTTTGGTTCTGCGACTTAAATTCTTTCATCATACAACGGATTGCGTCGGTAAGTTCGGCCAATTCCGATGATTGGACCGACGAAGGTGAAGGAGTAAAAGAAGTTATTTTCGAAACATTCGGTTTGTTACGAGAAGTCGGAACCTTAGATTTGTTCTCAATAATCGTCAAAATATCCCTAGGCGTACGATTCAAGATATTGCCACCGGCGACTGCGTTTAAAGAATCTTGATCGTTTTGCGTCAAAGCATTATAAAACGTGTCGATTTGGTGTAACTCGGAGAAACCATGGTGAGGACATTTTCGAAGAAGCTCCTTAAAGCGTTCCCAAGCCTCACCAAAGTTCTCATCAAAACGTTGTTGAAAATTAGTTATATCATTCTTAAGATTAGTCGTTTTGGACGGCGGAAAGAAATGATTAACAAACTTCGAGACGAGTTCTTCCCATGTGTGAATTGATCGAGGGGGTTCTTTTTCGAGCCAAATCCGGGCTGAACCCTCGAGTGAAAATGGGAACAACATCAATTTGATAGCATCGTGAGGGACATCCTTAAATTTCAAAGTCGAAGTTAGCTTATTAAACCATCGGATGTGTGCGTGAGGATCGTCCCTCTCAAAACCGTGAAATTGTTTTGACGTAACAAGTTGAATCAATCCAGTTTTAAGTTCAAAATTATCGGAAAGGATTGGTGGTAAAACAATTGCATCCCCGTATCCCTCGGTAGGACACTGGAGCAATTCTTGCATAGTACGTTGATCGTAAACCGGTTGTGGTCCCATCGGCGGGATCACATTGTTTTGGATACCACCCATCGGCGGGGGTCCCAAGTGTTGTTCGTTCGGGTTCATTTCCTCCGTATTAGGAAATAGAACTCGGTGTGTATGACGAAACAAACTTTCCGGATTTGAAAGTGGTGAAACAAGTCGTTTAGACGTAGAACGTGTGTTCATACACCACAAAAATCAAATTTTGAAAAATAAAAGGAAAATCAAATTTGAAAAGGAAAATCTTTTTGTATTTTTGTTTTTATAAAGCAAAATTCAAAAACTTAAACTTTTGTTTTTTTTCTTTTTCTAACGTTACGTTAATCGTAAACCGTTTCCTTTAAACCTACTCGCGACGGAACGGGAGAGAAGATTGGATCTCTCTTCAGCTTGCAATTTAATGTCAAAGCTATCCGTATTTTCCGCTTATTCGGTCGTAGAATCAAAAGTAATCCGATTAGCAATTAATTTCACGCGTAATTATATTGGGAGACTTTTTTGGTTTACAACGCCCTTTCTTTCGATCGGAACGAGGCTTTAACTTTATGATATTTTTGGTATTTTTGAAAACACTTTAGGAAAAGTGTTTTTGATTTTTTAATTTTTTTTTGTTTTTATAGAAAATATATACAAGGAAGGTTTTCAAAACACAATTTCGAAAAACGAAAACGATAAATTCACTTCAACCTTCCCTGGCAACGGCGCCAAAAATTGATTGAGTTTGGAAAACACAATATCAATATTATAGTATAGATATAAGCTCAAGAGATCCGCAAAGAAATACGGATAACCCGAGGTCGTAGTCCGTGCGAAGGTGTGAATGGAATTTCGAATTCCCGATTCGTGAAACGTGTCGTGAAAGTGGTAAAAAGTGATTTTTATGAGATTACACTAATGAAATAGTAAATGAAGCACAAATAATCAATTAAGCACGTAATTCAACTAAACAAACCAAAAACGTAACGTAGAATCAAAAACCGTAAATTAAAAACGTGAATAAACGTCAATGCGCAAAATAAAACGCGACTTTTAAGCTACGCGACTCCTACGGACTTGAAAATAATTTCTAAAAATCAAAAGTGATAAAAGAAAATTTTGAGAAAAAGAAAAATATTTTTTTGACTTTTTATGTATTTTTTATGAATTAAAAACTATTTTAAGTAATTAAAAATTAAAAGAAATTGAAAATAAAGTGAGAAAAATAAAAATTAAATTTTGAAAATTATAAAATAACTAAAAAGAAATTTTAAAATTAAAAACTAATTTTTTTTTGGCTTTTTATGTAATTTCTAGAAATTAAAAACAATTAAATCTAATTAAAAATTCAAAAGAAATTCAAATTAAATGAGAAAAATACAAAATAAATTTCTAAAAATCTAAAATAAATGAAAATAATTTTCAAATATTTTTTTGGATTTTTCTGGAGTTTTTCAGATTTTTTTGGAATTTTTGGTAATTAAAAAGTAATTAAAAATGATTAAAATTGAAAATTAAATAACAAAAATAGCAAATGAACTTGGAAAAATCTGAAAATTTCAGGAAAATTCTAAAATAATATTCTTAATCTAGGAAAAATATAAAAATGGAAAAATAAGCAGTGGAAATGCTACTTGCTTTGAAAACAGCTTATAAGAAAGTGCTTATTGATAAGCTAACTTTGACCAGTTGACCCAAACTTAAACCAAATGATTTTAGACTCTATTAAACTTAATGGAACAATTTAAGAACCAAAATGAACTCAGAGGCACAAGTAAGGAACCAAAGAGATCAAATAAGCTAAGCTAGAAAAGCAATAAGCTGAATAGAAGATAAGAACTAGATACAAGCCAACTCAGAACAACTTCTTAAGGCACAAAAGATCTCAGATAACTCACAAAACTCAAATTATGATCAGAATTAATCAAATGCAGCCCTAGTTAAGAATTCAGGAAACTAGTCTCAACCTCACAACTTTAGAAGGCAAATAAGCTGTGTGAAAAAGCTGATGAGATGAAACCCAAGGATACTACCTACTGTCTAGCTACCAGAGATCACCAAACCACCTTGATAATGGAACCTAGGTCACAGCTATTGGTCTAAAAAGTACCCAAGAGAAGAGGGTATGAACTGTTGTGCAGGGCAATTCATAAGCTGAACAGCCAACTTAAGTGAGCTTTTCAGATAAGCTAGAGGGATCCAAACCTCAAAATTCTTTTTGATACTATAAAACCTACTACCAAACTTCCACAAAACAGCTTACCAAAAGAATTTGAACTAAATTTGAGGGCTGTGCACCTCTGAGAATTTTGACCAAAACAGATAACCAAAAAAAACTTTTTGACTTTTAAGATGAACCCAATATTTGACCAATTTAAGTTTGGAATCTGATTTACCAACTACTAAGATTATATTAAGCTATTTAACTATTTCTAAAGGTTACAGCTACTAGTTTACTACTATTTTATAAGCTACTCAATCCTAAATCCTTTTATCACTTAACTGTTTTTTAGATTGATAAGCACTTTGACTTTTTAACTAATGAGGTATAGATATTATGCTACTACTACTCTTATATGAACCTAAGTGACATGTTTAAACTAAAGTTAACCAATGAGATGAACTTACTACTATCAAACTAGATCTATCCAAACACCCCTTAATGACTGTCAACACTTAGATATCACCACAGATCCTACCACACTAATTCCAAACCTCACACTTATGAACTGAATAAGATCCAATCAACTTAATGAAGAACACAATGCCAAACCTCAGATGCAAGTTACTCAGAAATTAGATCCACAGATGATGATAACAGAAATTATGCTAATGAGTAATCAAACAACAATCTACTTATCAAACAGCCAAACAGATGAAACAGCTATTATAATCCACTACTAACAGCAAATATTAAGCACTAAGAAGCAAGTAACACTAATCCATATTACTAATTTTGAGAGGAATAAGAAATAAGCTGAAACTTACAAAAGAAAACTCTCCCTCAGCAACAATTGAGGGAGTTCACTGAGCTAGCCTGTCTTTAAGACAGGCCTTTGGACTCCTTAAGGCTGTCTTCTATCACCAAATAAGCTGAGCTTATTCAAATAAGCATTACAGTTGACTTTCTTTGACTTTCTAGATATTGATAGAATTGAAGTGTTTGGTGCCTTAGAGAGTTTCACAAAAGCTATATACAGCTTATATGAAACTACTTGAACAAATGAAAAGCTTATTGAAGCTTTGGTAAATAATAACTTGATAACTTTTTTTTTTTTTTTTTTTTTTTTTTTCTGATTTTCTATTTTTTTTCTTTTTCTTTTTATGTAAACTTTAAATGACAAGAAGTAAATAAGCTGAAATAGAAAGACTGAATTTAAAAACAATAATAGAAGGAAAGCAATAAGCTAAAAACATGTAATAAACAACAACAATAAGCAGTAAATTAAGGTAAAGTAAATTGCAAGATGAGTAAATAAGAAAATTTAAATTTCATTAAAATAAAAATTCATTACAAGAAATAAATGAACAGCATAACAATACTTAAAAAGAGGCACAACAGATACATGATATGTAGGGGGTATATATAGTTGAGCCAGGTAGCTAGGGTTTGAGTGCCTCAGCATCCACCTCAGCAATCCGTGTGAATGTTGTGTTTCTTTGAGCTCATCTCAACCGTAAGATCATGTCCCAGATGCTTCCAATGATTTTTGGCCCTTGATTGATTGATTGATGGAGACCTATCCTCGTGATGTTGTCCTATTGGTCCACGCGTTCCCCTCTGACGCTCCCTGACTTGTCAGACCTTCTAGAAGCATGTAATCATTGGGTAATTGATTGTTACATGGGGTAATTGGAGAGGGTTAATTTCTAGGGTTCATAGTTGAATAGTAAAAACTAGGTTTGTTTGTAATTGGGGGGCGGGTAAATGATTTTTGGGGGTTTTGTTAGTTATGGTTGTTGACCGGGTTTATGTAAGGGTTGACCGGGTATATAAGCAGGCTGGGTACAAGGCTAAAGTGTTGGTGGGCTTTTGATATTGGGCTGTGGGGTTAAGGTTTTAAGTTTATATTAGATCCGGATGTTATTTTGGTTTATTTTAGTTTAGGATAAAATGATAAGGACCATTGTTGCATAAAATCAAAACTCAGGGACCAAATCTGTAATTTACCAAAAGTGTAAGCCAAGGGTATTTGTTGCCATTCTTTGAATTATAGAGGACCAAGTTTGAGATTTTAAATAATTCTTCCCGGGACCATTTTTGTAAAATTCTGAAACTGCAGGGACTAATATTGCCAATCTTCAAAACTTTGACCAGGGATCAAATTTGTACTTTGACGAATCTCTGAGGTTGACTTTAACCTTTTAAGCTTGGACTTTGACCATTTGACTTCCCCGACTCCGGCTTTTGACACTTTCCATTCTCGTGCTCGTTTTTTGTCGGTTTTGCTGTGTTTTTGTCCATTTTTCTCATATCCGTACCTGCACATACACAAATACACAAACATGCATTCTCTTGGCATTTTTGGTTAGTATTTGGTGTATTTGGTCTGAAATAAAGCCTAAAAAGGATGAGTGAATAAGCACTCATCAAGGTGTTGCGTTACTTTCCATTAAAACCTAGACTACAACGTATGTTCAACACAAAACACATCGCAAAGTGGATGACTTGGCATGCTACTGGACAGTCTAATAAGGAAAACGGTAAGATGAATCACCCGTGTGATGGTGAAGCTTGGAAAAATTTTGACATAATGAAACCCGAGTTTTCATGTGACCCTAGAAACGTCCGATTAGGGTTGGCTGCCGATGGTTTCAATCCGTTTGGCAACATGAGTCAAAATTACAGCATGTGGCCGGTTATATTGACAGCATACAACACACCCCCATGGATGTGTATGAAAGAGACTTCTTTAATGTTGACGATGTTAATTCCCGGCCCTAAATCAGCTGCAAAGGACATTGATGTTTTCTTGCAGCCTTTGATCAAAGAACTCCAAGAATTATGGACAGGAGAGCCGACTTTTGACGCTGTTACGGGTACTCATTTCAACATGAAAGCGGCGGTTTTATGGACCATAAATGACTTTCCAGCTCGAAGTTGTTTGTCTGGGTGGAGTGGACAAGGCTACTATGCATGCCCAACATGTAATCAGGGCACTCCATCGATTCCTGTGAAGCATAAAATCGCTTATGTTGGTTATAGAAGATTCTTACGCGTAAACCATCCAATGAGGAGGAAACATCGCGAATTCCATGGTAAACCTGAAACTGGGCATCCTCCAAGAAACTTTACCAATGAAGAAATCATGATTCAAATTAGTAAAGTCTTTAAACGTGTCTCGGGTAAACATCCACGTATTCTTAAAGACAACCCTAAACATAATCGAGAAATTGAATTGAATTGGAGTAAGCGTTCTATCTTCTACGAACTGGAGTATTGGCCCGTTCTTAAACTAAAGCACAATCTCGATGTCATGCACATCGAAAAGAACGTGTTTGAGAGTGTGCTTAATACCTTGTTAATGAACGACAAATCCAAAGACACGGTAAAGGCAAGGCAAGACTTGAAAACTCTGGGAGTTCGAAAAGAGTTGTAGCTCGTTGATAAAGGAAACGGGAAGTTCGATAAGCCTCATCCAAAGTACTCTTTCACACCAGAAAACAGAAAACGGTTTTGTCAATTCATCAAAGGAGTTAGACTACCCGATGGGTTTGGATCCAACTTCAAGAAAAAAGTGACCGCTGACGATAACAACATAACGGGCCTAAAATCTCATGACTGTCATATTATGATGCAGCGGTTACTTCCTTATGGAGTTCACCAATACTTACCCAAAGACATTTCACCCCCATTAATCGAGCTCTGCTTATTCTTTAAGCAGCTTTGTGCTCGAAATTTGACGCAGCAGGACATGGAGAAAGCTAAAAAACAAATGCTCGATGTTATGATTAAATTAGAGCAAATATTTCCCCCTGTTTTTTTTGACATAATGATTCATTTGGTTATGAATTTACCCGACGAGGCTATTCTAGGTGGCCCTGTTTACTTCAGGTGGATGTATCCATTTGAAAGATACATGAAGAAGCTGAAAAATTATGTCCGAAATAAAGCCAGGCCTGAAGGTTCCATAGCGGAGGGTTATGTTGCAGAAGAAGCATTAACTTTCTGCTCGCGTTATCTTAAGGATGTGGAGACGAGATTTAATCGTCTTGACAGAAATGACGATGGTGCACCTGAACAACCAGATAAATTCCAGGTGTTCCAGTCAGTATGCGAACCAGTGGGTAGATGTGCAGATACTCGGATGAAGCCCGATGTTATGCAGGTAGTTGTATGGTTTGTACTTAACAACAGTCCTGAAATCGACGCAGACATCCAGGCGTACAAAGAGTATGTTTCTTCTTTTTTATATTTTGAAGAACCCTTTTTTTGCTAAGTTATTTGTTTTCGATAACTTATTCTAATATCATGAACTTTTACAGTGAATTTCCTAACAATACCGTGGAAACAAGTTTTCCTCCCTGGTTCAATCACAAGGTAAACACATTAGATATATTACCATGTAGTCCAGAGTTTTTGCTCATCTGAATATGTTTGTATCTCTTTCGTAGATCCGTGAAAAGAGTGTGGCAAAAGACCCAAGCCGTAGTCCTGAGTTATTCTCTTTGGCATGTGGACCTTCATCGCGTGCATTTACATACCCCGCTTGCATAGTTAACGATGTGAAGTTTTTGGTGCATGAGTGCGATAAACTTCATACCACTCAATGCAGTGGAGTTTCAACACCCGGCCCTGATGGAAAAATGTATTATGGTCAACTGGAGGAAATTCTGGAGCTCACTTATTTGGGTGACCGAAAGGTTGTGTTGTTCCGGGTTTTATGGTTCGACACCCATAACCCTAATAACCCTACGGCACGCTCTAGGCGTTCTTACATTGAACGTGGCATACGTCATATTTTGACTGATAAGGATGCTTATAGAAATCAACAATACATTCTTTCGACACAAGCAACACAAGTCTTCTACCTTGAAGACCCTGCTAGACGACCACCTCATTGGAAGGTCGTCGAAGATGTTCATCATCGAAAGATCTGGGATCGGGATGTTGTAGATTATGATCAAGATGTTATACATGGCAGCAGTTCATCAGATGTTGCATTGTCTGTTGGTTTGCCTGGTTTGGAGTCTGCGAATTTGAGTGTAAATCATGAATCAACAGAAGTGGATGCCCCACCAGAAGAAGAAGATGCTGATTTTGTTAATAATGAAGATGATGTCGTTGCTCATGTCCTTGATGATGATGATGTTGACGTGTCTGATGATGATGAAGTGAACCCAACGATTGTTGTTGAAGAAGTTTTATCTAGCGATGATTCGGATGATGAAAATTGTTCTTAATTTGTAATTTGAATGAAACTGTTACTATATGTTTAAACGTGTAACTTTTATTTGAATGAAATTGCATGTTATGTTATGTTTAAATGTGTATATTTATATGAATGTGTTTATTAGTATTAATTGGTCCACGAAATTGTGTGTTCTTGTACTTATAATTTTACAGATGGCGTGTGTAGGTCCCCAAGTACACGGCGGGGATGCCGGTGGTGATCCACCACCACCACACCGACCCTATTTTACTACGTCGGGCTACTATTTCGGTAAGAAATTGTGATTTTTATTTGAAGTTTTTTATTGATAAAACTAAATTTTTTTACTTGTATTCTCACGACTCAATAACTTATATTTGTAGCTTCGGTTTCGAGTGTGACCTCAAATCGGGTCATAAGGAGTGCGTTCAAATCGAACAATAATCGGCCTTTGCCCATCGGCTTTGACGTTGATGATCTAGGTACCTTTACAGCTGTGGGCACGTGGGCACCGCAGTTCAGTAGTCTTTTGGGGGAACTAGTTAGTCCACTTCCCTTTGACTGCGAGCACTGGGAGCAGATTCCGGAGCCTTTTATGGCTCACATATTTCCCGCACTCGAGGTATTAATTGTTTATTATATTTGTATTCTTATCATTATCGACCGTTTAGATATGCGTGCTATATTTAAATTGTTTGTTTATTTAAATGTGTATATTTATTTGCAGACTTATTTCGAGCTCACGCCTTGGTTAAACAGGAAGGACAATATAAGGGTTGGGCAGAATGTCTACACGGTTGGGGAATGGATAAGTACTGGGATTGGGCTTCAGCTGCGGTTACTATGGCGCAAGCATAGAAACAGGATAAAAACCGCATACTTTGACACACAACCGACACCCGAGACGGCAAAGCAAAATCCGCCGCCGTCGACAGTGTGGGGTAGCAGAAGCCAAGCGGAGTGGGAGTCGTTGGTCAACTGGTTTTCTGATCCGAGACGAATGGCGAGATCTGCAAAAAATGCAAAAACCGGGCAAAGAACACCGCTAAAACCCACCAAGGGAGGAAGTCGTTCGTACAAGGATGAATGGAGCGCGTAAGACTCATTATAATTTTTTGATTTTCAAATGTCTATATAATGTTTATATATAACTCGTTATTAATTTATTTTATGTTGTATGTATAGCGGGTTGCGAAGAACGGGCAGAATGAAGAACTCGTGGAGACGTATAGGATAGGCCATACAAGAAAAGATTGCGTCTTTACAAGTGAAGAAAACGAGAAGGCTTATGTAAGTAATTTATCTCCTAACATGCGTAATTAATATCAAGTTACTTGTTTTTTTTAACTTACCTCTTTTTTTTTTCTTTTTTTTTGGTTAACATGTATATATATATATATATATATATATATATATATATATATATATATATATATATATATATATATATATATATATATATATATATTTAACTTACCTCTTTTTAACATATATATAAATATATTTTTTTTGACTTACACAGTTGGCGATGAAGGAGTTGTGGCAACAAGTTAAAGCCGGTACGGCCCCGTTGATGACTGAGAAGCAAGTACTCGATAAGACAGCCCACAGTAACAACCGGCAAAATTATAAGGGCGTTGGCAGGCTAATGCCGGGTAGCGGCAAAGCTTCATCGAGGTACTCTCATTATCCGCTTCAACAAAACAATGCTACTGAGGCTATTTCGGCGGTCTTAAGACAAAAGGAACAAGAGAATGAATTGTTGAGGAGGCAAAATGAAATACTCCTACTTCAGCAGCAACAGATTCAGTCTTGACAAGCCAACTTCGAATCTATGTTTGGCCAGTTTGTCAGCCACTACAACAACAACAGCAGCTCAGGTAATCCGTTTCCTGTTGACTTTTCAGGATTACCACAAAATCCCCCATTTCCCCCATTTCCCAGCCCTAATTCCTTCGAAAATTGTTACCGTCCCGTCTTTCATAACTCTACTACATGCCCGGGTACTAGTTCTAACCCGAATCATAATCTTAATTATTCCGACCCGACACCCGACCTTAACCAATATATACGACAAACTAATCCTCATATGAGCCACATTCCCGAGAATTTTAATGCTAGTGGTAGTGAGGAGGAGGGGGAGGAGGAGGAGGGGGAGGAATCGGAGGAGGAGGAGTAGACGTAGGCGTAGTTTAATTTGTATCCTATTTGTTATTAGTTATGTAATACTAGAATCTATATATTGCCGAATCTTGGTTTGTTTTTGTATAAAGTTCGTATTTGTTAGTTTAATTTGTATCGTATTTGTCGAATTTAAGTCATAGATGAGTAATTTGGTATTGTATCATATTGCCGAATTGGTATTGCGGATATTGGTTGATTTACAGCTTGTGTAATGGTAGGTTTTTTCCGGAAAAAACCTGGAAATGCAGGCTGCTGCTGCATTTTTTTTGCATACTTCACAAAATGGGACGACAATGTCGTCCCAAAATTACAAGAAAAAATCGTTTCAGTTGGCAAATTTTTTAAATATTTAAAACCTTTGGAACGACAATGTCGTTCCATTGGGAATTTTCCAAAATATTTTTAGTATTTAAATAACTAAAAAACGGAAAATATATCAAGTTTTGGAACGACATTGTCGTTCCATCGGGCATTTACCAAAATATTTTTAGTATTTAAATAAGTAAAACATGTAAAATAAATCAAATTTTGGAACGACATTGTCGTTCCATTGGGCATTTTCCAAAATATTTCGTGTATTTACATAAATGATTTGAAAAAAACAAATAGAGATTTGGAGCGACAATGTCGTTCCAAACGTAATATTCATTGTTGACTGATTAGTGGGTGTCGTGCCATTGGTTTTAAAAATGTCGACCTAAACGTTTTTGGGACGGGGAAAATGGTACAACCAAAAAGGGTCGAGATTGTCGACCCAAATCGTTTGGTACGACCCCACTTCAGCGTAATGTCGACCCAAATCGATCCCATTTTTGTAGTGTAAACCAATAGAATAATAATCAAGAAACTGAAATGAATCTAATGAAACAAACCCATAAAAGTCACCCACTCCGGCCACCCACTAAACCCCGACAAATCCATCTCCGGTAAACTCTGCGACAAGCCATGGCAGCACCACCACCACCATCAACACCAATAAAATCCATCAAGATCCGAACCAAATCCATATCCCACAACTTTTATATGTGAAACAATTAGATAAAATAAATAAATAAATAAATCTTTGATAGTTTTAGATTTTTGAATCCCACAACTTTTATCCAAGCAGCCACAACTTTTGAAGGTGACGGCGGAGCCACGGTTGTTGCCGTTGTTTCCGGTGACGTCTCCGAGGGTGGTGGGGTCGCCGGAGTAATAATGGTTAATTGTGGTTATAAATATTATTTAAAAGGTTAGATTTGTGATGTTGGATCTGTGATGTTCATCTATATATGTGGTGTTAGTGTAACGAGGAAGAGAGAGGAAGATGTGAGAGTGTGTTGTGGAAAGAGATAGATTAAAGTGTCCAATTTTTAATGCCATTAGTACAAAATTAAGTGAAATGGTATATGTGTAATTTATTATAAAAAAAAAAAAAAAAAAAAAAAAAAAAAAAAAAAAAAAGCTTCACTTACCTGGGACACGTGTCAACATTTTAGTGGAGTTGCCCAAAATTTCGGAGGCGATAGTCGCCCATGAGGCATTTGGAGAAAATGAATTTTTTTAAAACACATAAGGTAAGTGACCATGTACCTTTGAGGTATTTAAAGAATGAGTTGAGATCCATGAAGAACCCATACATGTCATAGAACCTATCAACCAATCATAGCCACTCATTTATATTTTCTACTTTTTTTTTCAAAACAACATATCTTGCAAACGGTAAATCTTCAAGCTACAAAAAAAATACCATCGCGACGAGAATTAAATGATCTTTCTATAGATATGCATTGTTATATACTTTCGACGAACTTTTTTTTCACCCAGAAAGAATCATATATGATTCGTAAAAATCATATATGATTCGATTCTTCGAATCATATATGATTTTTCTGTTAGAAAAAAAAGTTCGTCAAAAGTATATAACAATGCATATCTATAGAAAGATAATTTAATTCTCGTCGCAATGGTATTTTTTTTGTAGCTTGACGATTTACGGTTTGCGAAATATTTAAGTTTAAAAAAAAGGGTGAAAGTTTATTTTTTTATTTTGATAAAAAAAATGAGTGGTTAAGATTGCTTGATGGGTTCTATGGTAAAAGTTAGATCTATAAAGAACTCTTGGCTTTAAAGAATTACCTCACATTAAAATCTTACAAAACAAGCTTCTTTCATGTACACGTTATTTGAATTTGAATATAATATCCAAAATCTTAAAATAAGATTTTAATTTTGGAAAGGCCAGACAAGTAGGAAATTTCCGTTACAACTTACAAATATATAAATTGTTGAAAAAAAACACTTACAAGTTACAAAAAATAAAAGTAAGAAACCTTAGATAACTGTAATTTTTTTTTTATAAAAAAAATGGATTTAATTGGATCACTTGTTTAATCACTTTAATTTTAATGAGTTTAATCAATAAATTATGGATCAAATATTTTGACCCACTAGATTATATAAACGGATCCAACTAGTTTAGAACTACAGTATACCAACACCAGGCCATTAACAAGCCTATTATCTTCTACAAAATGATCATAAACTTATAAGTTATAGCATCCTATCCACATGAGAAAACATGAACCAGCTGAACACTGATTGTGATCAAATCAAGCTTCACAAGTCCCTAATGTTTCATCTTTAATTTGGGACACATACTGATGTACTCTCCCATAAATCTGTTTGGGTGACAATTCTCTCGGACATAGATAAGAAGGTGCATTCCTCCAAACATGATTTAAGTTTATGAGCCCAGCTTAGGAAAGTTCTATCGACAGCTGGCTCGAGAATACAATCCCTAATGACTTGCTGTTAAAATCATATACTAGTATACTACAGCAGATATCGCAGCATAGCATTGATTTAGTCTAAAGTAATTATAGTGTTATAAATAAATAACGGAAAAAGCTTCCTAGCAAGGTGCATCATTACTATTTATACTAAATCAGAACATTTACAAACAGTTTGTTGCAGCATTCCTAACCCAAAAAAACAACATAACTGCTCGGTTCAACTTCTAGACAAAACAAAAACATATCAACAAATGACAAAAGGTTCAACTACACTTTTTTCCTCTACTCAATCCAATAATCCAAACATACTTCCAGCATTTTTTACCCACTTCCCACAACTCTCCGGCTTCAAGTGCAACCAAAGCTTCCTATAATTGGCACTTTGACCAAACAGCAAAAGTGCAGTGTCATATATTGGTTCTTCTGCTCCCCATCCCATTTTATCCAACTTTTCAATGCAAGCACCCATATCATCTTCTTTATTTTTTTCCATCATCATTCTCGTCAATTTAAAAACATCTTTTTCAAGTATCTGCAACTTTTTAAAGCAAGCACGAACATCATCTTCTTTACTTTTATCCATCATCATTTTCGCCATTTTAGAAACATCTTCTACAACTTTTGAGATGTTATCATTGCTTGATTGATGTTTCCGTTTTTTGCTTTGAGTTAGAGAATGAGAAGAGCACTTTTGTGTTGTAGCCGAGGGCTCTTGTGCATCATGGCTATTATCCGCATCTTCATTAGTATCAGACTCAGGGGTTTCGTTACTTGATTGATGCTTCTGTTTTCTGCTTTGAGTTTCAGAACACTTTTGTGTTGAAGTCACAGACTCTTTTGCACGATGGCTAACATAAACATGATCCTCATCTGCAATTGGGGGTGTAGATCTTTCAACTAAAGGGATATCAGTATGAGGGAATAGCTCTGGATTAACAATGATGCCAGATTTGCTACGAATCACATTCAAGTCATTAACTAAAAGAACCCTGCACAAAATAACTAGACATCACTATGCGAATGACTGAAGCACAAAAGTGCATACAACACCAAAATGCATCTCATACTCTGGAAATATTAGTCGTCGGTTCAAAATATCATTGGCTCAACCGGTTCATTAAAATATTTATACTTAGAGGGTGTTTGGGATTGCTTATTCTTTCTTCATTTTTATAAATAAAGTAAGTTGCTCCAAAATACGTACTTTTAGAGAAACAGTGTTTGGATTTGCTTATTTTGTAAAAGATGCAATAATGCTAAAAAAACATGATAATTTGATAAAGAAATCCCAATCATATGCAATTATTAGAGATTTTATGTTGAATTTATTAAATATTAATTAAATGATATGAAATAATCAACTCTTAATTGCTTATAAAAAATAGTTTTTCTCCTTAATTATAAGTAGAAATCACTATGTGAATCGCCACGGCACAAAAGTGCACACAAAACCAAAACTTTATCTCATATGAGTATATCTAAGCAAGTACCCAAAAAAAAATGTTGGGTAAGAATTTCATACGTGATGGTAAGACACCTAACCTCCCAACACGAGTTCTAGGGTCAAACCTCATTTGGTACACATGACGGCCAAAACACCCTCTTATAAAATTTAAATAATTAGAAAGATGATATAAAAAAATAAAACGCAGTACCTGATATTACCATAAATAGAAAACTTAGTGAAATGAAACTTGGTCAATTGAACAATGGAACCTTTCTGCAACTTGTTTGATATGAAAATGTCATCAGCAATGCATCCAAAGTGGCTAGAAGAACCATCAGATAACACAATTTTTCTGTAACATTGCTTATCATTTTGAGTACTTATTCGACCACTTAAGATATTAGTCACTTGAACCACCGGTTTCAGATCAGTTGAGCTACATTTATCTGTCATTATCTTGGTTATTGCTCCCGGAGTAAGATTAACACCCATTATTGTGTCCGTATTATTTTGAGTTATAGAATGAGAAGAGCACTTTTGTGTTGAAGCTGACGACTTTTGTTTCGATGTTGGGGGTTCTTCTACATGATGACTATCATCGACATTTTCAATCGAAGAGGTCTTGTTATGAGGGTATGGTTTTGGATCACCAATGATATCACATTTAGTAAGTATCACATGGACATCACACACTGAAAGAATACTGCACAATATAAGTGGAAAAAGGTCTATCAAGTATCAATCTTTACCATAAACATAAGATGAAACTTACAAAACATCCATAATATAATACTAACCATTATCCAAAAATTATATTTGTAAACGATTTTGAATAATTCAAAAACAAAGTTTTTACAGTTACACACTCATCAATAAACAATCTTATATTCAATTGAAAAAATAAAGCCAGACTGATTGTTTTCGTTTTTTAGAGGCCTAAGGGGGTGTTTATTTTGGCTTATATGTGGGCTTATGAGCTTATTTGATTCACTACTTATATTTCATAAGACTCAATTATCCGGCTTATTTCAAGACTGGGCTTATATAAGTTTATCATAGTATAATAAACTTATATAATCCCACACGTTTCAAAATAAGCCAAAAAACTAGGGCTTATGAAACATAAGCCGAAACACAAATAAGCTAATAAGCAACATACGTATGGGTATGTTTGGCGCAATGGGCTGGGGCTTTTATTATAAGCCGAAAGTTGAAACTTATATTTTTATAATGATGTTTGGCGAATTAGTTGGAGCTGAATCTTATTAATGTAAATCACATAAAAATACATCAAATTAAATTCACATATATTTACAGCTTTTACGTAATAATTCATTATCTATACTACTATATAATGCATTTGGGACTATTCTATAATTAGAAATGCTTAAAATTCAGACTTTTACTTGCTTATTATAGAAGGATTTCAAAATTAGTTTGTTAGGAAGCAAGTTGGTTAGGAATTTTGTTATGAAGCGATTGGTTGTTCAAACTAAAATTATTTCACTTAACCATCTCAACCATCTCTACTTATAAAGTATAAACACAACTAAATGTGTAACCGAATAACGTAAAATATAGTTACAGGTACCCACCGCCGCATTGCGCTGGTACCGTTCTAGTATTTTTAAAGGTATTTAAGTAATTTAACTAGCCATAAGCCCCATTTTATGGCCTTGGGCTTATGGAGATAAGCGTGTGTGACAAACGAGACTTATTTTATTTTCGCCAAACATAGCCCTAAGCTTAAACAAACACCCCGTGGAGTATATACACATGCACATAACAAATGTAAGAAATAAATAAATACGTACACGTCGGGTATACTAGTGTAATATTCAGTCAACTGAACAACAGAACCTTTGTGCAACTGATTTGATTCAAGCAACTTATCAACAGGAGAACCATAACCAGTACTCGCTTTCTGGCAAACAGAACCGTCAGATAACACGAGTGTATACACGTTCCAACCTTTAATTACCGTACCATCAAGGGTAGTCGGGTTAAAACACAGAATATCAATCACTTGAACTACTGGTTTCAGATCATCAATCTCGTCGCATTCACCGCTCCTCGATAGCGTTGATATTGCTCCTGGAGTAAGATTTACACCCATTGTTTTTGATATGATCGAATGAATGTGGATTGGTGTAATTTGAATTTAAGGGTTTTCAGAAGCGCATTACTTCTAACTTGTTATAGTAGAACCTTGTAATTTTTTTTATATTTTTTATTTTTATTTTTATTTTTTTTAAAGTAAAAGTTTATTCCGCAGTCGCACACTTCGCACACTAAGGGTGAGCAAACGGACCGGATGGACCGGACCGACCGACAAAACTGACCGGACCGATCACATTCGGTCCGGTCTCAGTCTACGGATTTTCAAAATTTCGGTCTCGGTCCGGTCTGGTCCAGCTTAAAAACCGGACATTTAGCCTATTTGGACCGAGACCGGACCAAGACCGGACCGACCATATTTAGTTCGGTCTCGGTCTAGTTTTTTTGCCGGATTCGGTCTCGGTCCGGTCCGGTTTTTGGAACGTGAGCATCCCTAGTCCACACACTCTTAATAACAAGGGTGTTAAATTTTATTAGGTTAATTAACAATTAATAATGTGTAAAATATGTGATTTTTATTACGTTTTTATGTGTCTTTTATTACGTTTTTGTGCGTTTTTCTACGTTTTTATATGTTTTTTTACATATTATACATTTTTATATCTATTTTATCTCTTTTTATCCGTTTGTACAGGGAACTGAAAGATAGTGCGCCCGTCTCTTATCACAACAAACCCATTATCCCACATATTGATGGCATAAATATCCTCGTCTATAACGGAATATAATCCAGAATTAGACATTAGTGAACGAGAATAAAAACCGATTATCCGTTTTAACTATAGTAACTTAAGTGAACATTGTCCCAAACTTTAGTAACTTATGTGAACATTTTCTCAAACTTTAGTAACCAATTTGTCTATTAACCTATAATATATCAGCGTCACATGTAAAGGGTTAAAACTAAGATAGTAACTTATGTAACTGGTGAGAAAAAGTTGAGTAACTTGTTTGTAACATTTTAAGCTATAGTAAATTAGGCGAACATTTTTCCAAACTTTAGTAACTTATTTGTCTATTAACCCTTAAATAAACAAGCTTATGGGGTGTTTGTTTAAGCTTATATGTGTTTCGGCTTATGTTTTATAAGCCCTAATTTTTCGGCTTATTTTGAGACTTATAAAATATAAGCCGAAATCAAATAAGCTTATAAGCACACATATAAGCATAAACAAACACCCCTTAAAGTATCAATATATATTTTATATATCACTTTTATTACGATCAGATAAGCTTATTTTGAGACTTATAAAATATAAGCCGAAATCAGATAAGCTTATAAGCACACATATAAGCATAAACAAACACCCCTTAAAGTATGAATATATATTTTATATATCACTTTTATTACGATCAGACTACTTAATAACTGACTTTTTTTATGATTATTTTGTGTATCGATTCTCAAAAATATGTGATTAGATTCCCATAATACTTGATTTGATACTCAAAAGTACGTCAATCGATATACAGAATAATCAAAATTCATAAAGTTAGTTATTAAATAATCCAATCCTAATGATTCTATATACAACTTAAAAAAAAAATTGACAAATAAGATATATTTTTAGACAATTAATCCTTAAATAAAATAAGCTTGAGTTTAGAGTGTTTGAATGAACTAAGCTTGGTCTCTCTAATTTATACAACCTGATATTAAAAGATAGAATCATTTGAATAGTCATATAAAAACCAAATTTAACTTTTTATTTAGCAACTAGACAAACAAACTGAAAAGCTCACCTGGTCATCCGAACTCCGTCCCTCTAAAACAACCCCTTACGGTCTGGGACAACAAAGGGTCAAACTTTTCTAAATCAATGACCTTTAGCTTTTATCACGTTCACACCAGAGCTTATAAAGGGTCGACTCAAGCCAAAGCTCGTATTAGGCTTTTCAAGCTATATGTAAATATGTTTTTGACTTGCTGCAATAATATGGTATAGTTTTATATGAATTTGATTATCAAATTTTTTACCAACTTGTTCGTGTAAATGGATAGAACACGATAGTCGATAGGATGATCAAGACCCGGCCCATTGATATGCCATTCTATAAGATGACCATGATACTACTAAAAGTTCATATTTTTATTCTATTTTTAAACGAGGTGGCGGGTTGAAAACGGTTGGGAATATCAACCCGAACCGGCATGCTGCTAAACGGGTAACATTAGCTGGCCGTAGACCGCACTAAACCGTTTTAACATCAATCCTAACTTGTTAGTTCTCGCGTCGTGTTGATAATTTCACCGCTATTTGGTATGATGATGTCAACTAGGTGTAAGTAAAGCCAAGCTACCGAGATTGTTTAATAGACGAGCTTGAGCATGCTCAAGAGAAAAATGAGCTTTTAGAACTAAATTAAAATATAACTATTCATGCACTTGTATCTGTAATAGAGCTAAATTTGAATTCCCTAGCTAGTTTATGTAACAAGACCCGATGAACTTATTTAAGCAGTCGTATAAAGCCAGATTTTTATTCTAAACGTCAAAACTGTTGACAAAGAAATACAAAAAAACAACGACGACGCCCGTCCCGTCATAACAACCCCTAACTAAGACTCCAAAGCGTCGTAATTTTAATAAGCAACTCAAGCTCAAGCTTATATCAAGTTTTAGTCAAAGTTAAGCTTATGAAAGCTCAACATTGTGCTCGTATGAGTCGTTTCAACCCTTATATAATAATTTGTTTTATCTTATGGTTGAATTCTGCTGTAACTTTCACTGATTACTTTATCAAAATTCGTTTATCAGTTAAAATAAATTTGACAATCATTTTTCTTGACCCACTGGATCATATAAATGGGTCGATATGATCAGATCTATATCAAGACCCAGACCATTCATATCCCCATGCTACAACATGACCCTAGTTCTATTCTGCTCACATGAAAAAACATCAACCGTTTGGGGTTTAATTGCGATCCAATCAAAGCTTCTTAGATTTCCCCGGGTGTTTTGCCTTTAAATTTGGATATAGTCTTTCATTAAACTGTTCGTGTGACACAATCCCTGGAGATAGATAATGAAGTGGCATTCCTCCAAACAGACTTTACAGCAAGAACTAGGAATACATCAGGATCATGCAAGTCTTTATGTCATGGTTGCTGATTCATGAACCAGATTGTTGAATAATTTTGTTTTTTCTTCCTTCTAAAGTAAGCTATATACTGTAATATACTAAAGATATAAAACAGAAAAAACATTCAAGCGAATTTTATCATTGCACATCATACATCAAGAAAAGATTTAAGAACAGGCTGTGCATCCATCCTAATCCAAGAACATAACAGATAATATATCATCCTAATCAACCCAATGGTCCAAACATCCAGCATTCTTAACCCATCTCCCACAACTTTCCAGCTTCAAATGCAACCAACGTTTCCTATAATCAGCACTTCAAACAGAAAGCAATAAGTTCAGGGACTAATTTGTATTCTCTCTTTTAACAGTACAGGGACCAAAAGTATCATCATTCAAGTTGGATCATCTAATGTTTTCGGACTACCTGCGAAGCGCAAGCAATGATACTCGTCTTTTACAGAAGTCCCTGATTTTTTATCTTTATTACGGGGATATAGTTTTCCAATACTGTGTTTGGGTTAAAATCCCGCAACATAGATAATGAAGAGCCATTCCTCAAAAGTCCAATCAGCTGACTCAAGGATATGGTCTTTAATGACTTCCTGTTAAACTAATATTCTCTAGCATATTTATCAGTAGGAGCTAGAAATTCACCACAATCATACATGTCTTGATGACTGATTGACCGATTCATGAATCAAATTGTTGAATAACTCGACTTTTTTCTAAATTAGCTAAATAATATACTACAGAAATAAAATAGAGAAATAGTTTTCTACCAAATGTTTTCATTGCACATCATTCTTCATGAAAACATTTAAGAGCAGCCTGTCATTCCTAACTGGGAAAAAAACATAACAACAAGTCACAAACAGAAACCATACTTCATCAGTGCAGCATTCCTAACACAAAAACTTACTAGGTGGTTCAACTTCTAGATGAAACATAAACATAAGCGATTCACAGAAAACCAGGAACTATGTTTTCATCTTTCATTCAACCCAATAGTCCATACTTACTTCCAGCATTCTTAACCCAATTTACACAGCTTTTGGGCTTCAAGTGCAACCAAATTTTCCTATAATCGGAACTTTCACCAAAAAGCAGAACTGTAGTATCGTACATTGGACCTTCTCCCCATCCAAGTTTCTCCAACTTTTCAAAGCAGGCACCAATTTCATCATCTTCTTTATCATCGCTTGATTGACATTGCCGTTTTCTGCTTTGAGTTTGAGAACAAGAAAAGCACTTTTGTTTTGAAGCTGTGTGTTCATCTGCATGATGTCTGTCATCCTTCGCATCAGGATCAACATGATCCTCTTCTGATTTTGGGGTTATAGGTGCATTCACTGAAGGGGTCTTGTTGCCAGGAAATGGTTTCGGAACACCAAGGATTATACAATTGCAGCGAATCACATTTAGGTCGCGAACTGATATATAACTGCACAAATAATTGGAAGATAAGCAATGATATATAACTGCAGTCAGGAAAAGTTTAGAGATTAGCATTTGGGGGTGTTTGGGTAAGCTTATTTGAAATAGCTTATGCATTTGCATAAGGCCATTTCCACCTAGCTTATTTCATTTTGGATAAATAATAAGCTAAGAAAGTGTTTGAGATTGCTTATGCTTATCATAAAACAAAGGGCAAATCCAACTGGTCCTGCTTATCTGCTAATTTGTATAAAATAATCAGTTTTTAAACGTGCTTCTCAAGATAAAATTATGATTACCGTTTTACCCTCATATACAACCGAAAAAAGCCCTTAACCAGAGACGCAACCCCCTAATATTCGTCTACTCCTCAAGAAATGAATTTAGATTTTTGAAGAACGCGAATTCAAACACCATATCCTGAAGTGCTCTGTTTTAAGCTGCTACATCTACTTCTGCTTATAAGCACAAAATAAGCAACCCCAAACACCTTCTTAAGGCCCCCCAAAACATTGGAACACATGTAAGAATTTGCTAATACAACGTGATTTTACAAAACAAAAATTATAAATCTTAACAGATACAACATGTACTCATTCAATGATAATATTGCAGACAAAACAAAATGTTAATGTTTGATACTAGTAAGGATTTGTTTGGTCAAATACCATCGGTCAGACCGGTTAAAAAAAGTTTAGGGGTTGGTTGGGTAAGCTTATTTGAAATAACTTGTGCATTTTCAAAAAGCCATGTCTAACAAACTTTTTCAAATTGAACTTTTCAAGCATTTTAAAACACAATCTAACACGTGTTTGGATAAGCTTATCGCCATTTTATAATAAAATACGCTAAGAGTTTGAGATAGATTATTTTTCTACTTTTGGATTGTATCTACTTATTTTGGGGTAGAATAAGCCCGAGCCTGTCAGAGCTTCAGCTCGGCTCATTTATAATTATAAAGCCCGAGCTCGTTTCAAGCCTCTTTTTTAAGCTCGAGCGAGCCTTGCGAAAATTTTCACAAGCTTGGGCTTAGGACGCGTTAAATGAAAAGCTAAAATCAAACACGGCTCGTTATGAACACTAAGCTCGAGCTCGTTTATTTATCTTGAACTCGTTTATACATAGCTATACGTATACACAATATATATACACGCATATTTCCAAGGCTAGTTTAGGCTCACAAAATATATGTTACTTATATTTTACTTCCTCCGTCCGAATTTGATTGTACATCTTTCTGTTTCGATTTGTCCTAGTTGTTCACTACTAAATATGAAAAGAGAATTTTTATCAAGTTATTACCCTAACTTAAAGCTTATTATTAATATTAATCAACAACAAAAACAATACCCAATCCTGCCGGACCGGGTTATGAGAGGTTGAATCAATGTTTTAAAACCCGGGTTGACCTGTGAACTAGTCAGGTGACCGGAAGCCGGTTTTGAGCAAAAACAAGGTTGAACCGTGAACCGAAAGCTCAATTGGGTTAGTAAAAAACCGGTTTTTAAAACATTGGGTAGAATGTACACGGTCGCGCCCCTACCCGAGGGTGAAAAACAAACGAGGATACAAAATTTAAAGAATGCATTAAAGGAATGTTTGTTTTATGGGTTATTTGGTTTTGGGCTTATGTTTCATAAGCTCACTTTCTTTGGTTTGTTTTGAAACTTATATAAGCCGAAAAGTTTCAAAATAAGCCACAAAAACATAAGCCCAAAACCGAATAAGCCATAAGCCGAAACAAACACCACCTAAGGCTTGTTTGGCTAAGCTTATTAAACATAAGCCCATTTGGGCTTATTTTAAATAAGCTCCAATTTTGGGGCTTATTTTAAGACTTGTCAGCTTATATAAGTTTATTATGATAAGATATACGTATAAAAGCCGACAAGTCTAAAAAAAAGCCGTAAAATTGGAGCTTATCTAAAATAAGCCCATATTTCATTAAATTTCGGCTTATTTTAGATAAGCCCCAATTTTCTGGCTTATTTTGAGACTTGTCGACTTTTATAAGTTTATCATATCATAATAAACTTAAATAAGCCGACAAGTCTCGAAATAGGCCCCAAAATTGGAGCTTATCTAAAATAAGCCCATATTTCATTAAATTTCGGCCTATTTTAGATAAGCCCCAATTTTTTGGCTTATTTTGAGACTTGTCGGCTTTTATAAGTTTATCATATCATAATAAACTTAAATAAGCCGACAAGTCTCAAAATAAGCCCAAAAATTGGAGCTTATCTAAAATAAGCCCAAAAGGGCTTACGTTTAATAAGCTTAGCCAAACACCCCCTAATTAAAGGGTAGTATTTTTTCTCCTGGACCTATTTCCTCAAAGCATGATTGAAACAAATGAATAACAGTAAGTAATAAATTAAAAGGAGTGATGTGATATGTATATACATACGATCTCAAATTGTCGGTGATAGATGAAAAGTTAGTGAGTTGAACAAGGGAACCTTTCTGCAACTTGTTTGATGTAATCATCTCACTGATCTTCTCACCGAAAAAAGCTATAAAACCATCAATGCAAACCGAACCATCAGACAACACAATACTGTACCGTGCCTTCTTTTCAACAACCCCGTTACTCTTCACTTTAGTTCGTGTCTCAAGACACTTGATATCTATCACCTGAACCACCGGTTCCCTTACTGTGTGTTCACCGGTTAATACCTTCGATATTGCTCCTGGAGTAAGATCAACCACCATTATTTTGTGTGCTGATTTTAATTTGGGGTTTTTTCTTTTGGAAAACATGCCCTAGAAAGAAAATGAAATGAAATTGGGGTGATTTTAATTAATTTGGGGTTTTTTCTTTTAAGGTTGGGTATACGATTCGGTCCGGTGTCGGTCTAAATTTTTTATACGAATTTGGTTATCAAGTTTTTTTTTTTTTTTTACCAATTTGTTCATGTAAATGGATAGAATACGATCAAATGATCGAGACCCATACCATTGATATGTCATTCTACATTATGACCCTGATACTATTAAAAGTACATATCTTTATTCTATTTTTAAATGAGGTTACGCGTTGAAAATGGTTGAAATTATCAACGCGAACCGGTATGCTTGCTAAATGGGTAACATGAGCTGACCCGTAGACCACACTAACCTATCAGCGACGTTCATTTTGCTTGCAACATCAGCTTTTTCTCTCTGACAACCTACAGATGACTTTTTGTCACAGTAAGGGCGACCTTCATTTTTTTTTCCAACTTTTTTCAACTAACAAATTTTAATTTCATTACATTTTTTTTCTTTTCCTTCTTTAATAAAAGACTTTACAAATAATATCTAAAAAGAATTACAAAACTAAAAATAATTAAACGTAACAGTTCACACACAGCCTAACAAGAGTAGTAATTAGGTTAACACTACTTCTCTTTACTGATTTTCTTCTATTTACTTTATTATCTTGTTATTACTTTTAATTAGTTTAATTAATCTTTCAACTCAAAACCCCCTTTTAAACGTGACACAACTTAGATAATTTTCGCACCTTAGCTCTTGGGATGACCTCGGCTTTACCATTTGACTATACCACACACGACCGGATACACTGTCCGTTAGTGCGTAAAAGGTAGACCTTAGGTAAACGAGACTTTATAAATATTAAAAACGTGGTCAGTAAAACCTGCATCATACGTTATTCTCTTTGGACTTCACCCTAAAAAGAAGGGCGGAAGCCGGACGATGTGCGTAGATTACAGGGAGTTGAACAAGTTTGCATTTAAAGACAAGTTTTTAACTCCAGTGATTGAAAAATTGATTAATGAGTTACATGAAGCAATAACTTTTCTAATTGGACTTGAGGTTAGGGTATCACCAAATCAGGATGAATGAAAAGGACATTTTAAAAAATGCTTTTAGAACCCATGAAGACTATTATGTGTTTTTTGTTATGCCATCTGAGTTGACCAATGCACCCTCAACATTCCAATCATTTTTTTTTATTTTTTTTTTTTTTTTTTTTTTTTTTTTTTTTTTTTTTTTTTTGTGTAGGAAATTCTCTTTGGTATTCTTTGATGATATCCCTATTTGCAACAAGTCATTGGAAGAACATATGCAACACTAGAAGTTAGTATTAGAGGTAATAAGGAAGAACATTGTTTGCATAAAGGAGTACATAATTCTTTGATGATATCCCTATTTGCAACAAGTCATTGGAAGAACATATGCAACACTAGAAGTTAGTGTTAGAGGTAATAAGGAAGAACATTGTTTGCATAAAGGAGTAAATGTACATTTGCTGCAAATCAAATGGAATACTTGGGACATGCGTTTTTTACACAAGGAGTATCTACTGATCCTACAAAGATTCAAGCTACGCAAGAGTGACATGTTCTCACCAACATTAAGCAGTTGAGTGGTTTTTTGGCTTAATTGGCTATTATAGGAGATTTATAGAAGATTATGCTCCTATAAGTAGAGTATGGATCTAGTGATTGAAATGAGAAAAGTGAGAAGAAATTCTAGCCACATATTTCAAATAAGGAAAGAGAAATAATTTGGAGATGCATCTAATATTTTGGTTGTGGTTTCTTCCCATTCTTTTTATCTTAATTATATTTCTTATTTGATCCTACCTCGCTATAAGTAAACCATTGACTAATCTGTTGAAGAATAATGGCTTTGAGTGGTCTGAGGAAGCAAAGGCGACTTTTAACAACTTAAAAGAAACTATGACTTATGCTTCAGTTTTAGATTTGCCTAAATTTGACAAAAAAATTATTGTAGAAATTGTTGCATCTAGGATTCGGACTGGGGTACTTTTGTAGCAAAATGGATATCCAATTGCTTTTCTCAATAAGACACTTTCACTTAAACATTAAGCCATGTCTACTTATGAAAAAGAGTATTTTGTTGTATTGATGGTCACCTGCATGGCCTGTAAAATATCTGCAGCATAAAGTAAACAAGCAAAGGCCATGCAACCAAAACCCTTGATAGACGGATCTCCTAATCAGTGATATAACCTAACTAACATATAATAAGGTTTATTTATTTATTTATTTATTTTTATAGAATTACTTACTTGATCATGTAACATCGTAAGGTTCTTGACCTTCTTTGACTGCACGGAACACCGTCATTTTGTTCTCGATGCTGCACAATTTTTTAATATATGCAGTACTGGTGGAAAAATACCAATTGGACAGCGTCAGGTATTCATCGGTACTGCACATGTAAAAATAAGGCTACGAACCTATGCAAAGCAGGCGAGTACGAAATTGGGTAAACCCTAAGTCGACTACTAGTCGACCTTATGGATCGACTTAGGTCAATTTGCGATCGGCCAAAGGGTTAACCCTTTGGTTTGATCAATTATGGGTAAGGGAGCGGAGGAGGGGAGTTTTTAGGGTTTAGAGGATTAAATGTGATTTCTAATTTATGTTAGGTTTGTATTTATAGCAAAACAATTTTTTTTTAATTGCATTAGAAGTCCCTAAGAATTATCCACTATGTAATAAAAGATTGACAATTAGTCAAACTAACCTCTTAAGGGGCTAGCCGATTTCCACAACCCTAAGGGTTATGGTTATTTCTCTTATTTACTTGTATATATCGTTTGCTTGTTCTGTTTAGTGTGCACCAATGTGACCTTTCGGCACTTTTGTGAAGGCCGGTTGTGAAAGACATTGTTCTTTGCACATAATCCTTTCAGACTCCCACTTGTGCAAAGCAACAATATAAGAACCACTTTCACTGTACAAGCGGTTACTAGCAAAACAAAACCCGATTCAATACTCAGGTAGTGATTTATCAAACTCCAACCTCACCTCTGTTGAGTTCAGATATATGATATATCCTTTTGCACTTTGCGATATTTTAGAAATTTTAGAGGTTGATATGTTAATCTTGAAATACTTTCGTCCTTTCTTGTTACTGTGAATCGATTTGTCTTTCATAGTGTTCCTGAATACTTTGTTGCATGGCCATGCTTCCACAAATCCTTTCACCACATGGGATCCAGAAATATATATTTTTCCAGTCTATTCAAACTTAGAGTTGCAAATTGGCATCTTCAGGGTCGTCCCATGAATTTCAAGTTTTTTTTAGGGCCTTGGACGAAGTTAATAGTAAGACCTTCCAAAAGGAATGTTGTATATAAAGTGTCACCGTTTATAAGATATAATGCACTTAGTTATCTAAACGTTCTAACATATTACTCATGTAAGATATATTCTCATCTAAATACCTTTTTCTTCATGAAAATATGTGTACGCATGCATATAATTATTAACGGGGTAAATTTTGAAGTCTTTAAAAATTTTAGGGCTCTGAGCAATCGCTCACCTTTAACACACTCAAAAATGGCCCTGAGCATCTTAATTCATCAAGTAAGAATAAGAACTATCATCAGAAATTGCTATAGAATTATGCTAAACTGCCAACTAGTCGTAATTCAATAGCCAATGTTTGTGTGCATATACCAAATAAATGATAAAATTTGAACCAAATTAAGAATAAAATAAAAGAAATGATACATGGACATAATTATAGATCTAATTGTAGATCTAAAAACATGTGACATGATCCTGATGGGTTGTAAAATAAGTGGGTTCATGTCTGCAGCCATCAAGATGATGACACGTATTTTTAGGTCCACAATTAGGTCTACAATTAGGTTCATGTATCATTTCTCATAAAATAATTCAATTGTAAATGCAAAAGTATATAAGAATGACTTAGGCTGAGCACAGTAGTGAACAACATCGACCACTATTTTACTTGTCACATCAGCTTTCTCTCTCTCACAACTTATAAGCGATTTTTGCCATAGTAAAAATGACCTTCATTTATTTTATTTTATTTTTTTATTCTTTTTTTCAACTTTTTTCAACTAACAATTTAATTTCATTACATTTTTTTTAATAAAGAGCAAATTTACAAATAATATTTAAAAAAATTACAAAAATAAATTTTTTTATTTATTTTTTTAAAATGGGAAAAAAAAGTTCAAATGTATCATAGCCCAACTACACACATTTAAAAAAAGAAAGAAAAAAAGAAGGCAAACGTGTCATCTTCAACGTCTACACACACTGAAAACACACACAAACACAGAGTAAACATATACTGAAAAAAAAATCAAATGGTCAAAAATTTAATGCAAAAGTGGGATTGTTTTTATTGGAAAGTATAATATTTTGCTTTGTTCTTTCGATCGTACAGTCGACTAAAAAAGCCCAATGATCAATATAGGCGATCCATTGCGATCGGTCACCCTATCGATCCTCTCTCGGCCAAGATATCTTACTGCGCTCAAGCTTATACATTAGCAAATATATTTTAAACTACCCTACATATATACATATATCGGCAAATAATTATTTTATTTTATTTTATTTTTTTATTTTTTCTTTCTATTTGCTACTTGGCCATAAACTCTTTAAACTCTAATACATAGTTGTGCAAAAATATCTGCAACACTTGACATGTGTTTCTGTTTTGGATCCTGAATGAACAACACACTGAAATGTGTGTCGGGGCTGAATAGTCACCAACCCAACCACATATTGTTATCCGTGAATCCGTCTATCACATACTCCGTATATGCCAATCTTGCGTATTTTTATGCACAATTTATAAGGCCGGGTGCAATAACGACCTCGACCGACTCGGTCCTAGCCGGTCGAGTCGGTCTTCCTTGTTGTGGGCATCAGGTCGCGACCGAGAAACAGGCCAAAAGAATCACACTCGGTCTCAACCACGACCGAGTGTTTACCCCATTTTTTTTTTTGATTTTTGATCCAAAAACTTCCAAGCATTCATGTTTATAGCCGTTGGTAAAGAAAAAAAAAATTACACACTATAAATACCACTTTGAAACACACACTTTCCAGTATAATTCAAACAACAAATCAAACAAAAAAATGGCTTGTAAACTTCCCCACACTGTGGAACGAGTTCAAAACTATGTCAAAAAACAAGTCGAAATTGATGACAAGGAACGCCAAGATGCAATTATCAAAGTTATTAAGAAGTTTGTTCTGGCGAAGTAACGCAAAGAACGCCTGAAAACACGATACAAAGCATGCAAATATATCTCTGTTGAAAGGAAACATGTTATCGACCAGTTTTTGTACAATGAGTTTCGCAAAGACGCTGATGTTGTTGAAACATTGTGGGGTTGTGTGCAGCAGATAGAGAACGAAAAATCCAACAAGATACGTTGGAGTTTTGAAGAGAATGTGCAAGCTGCTGATGCACCACAACAATAACAACAGTTTGTGTAAGGTGCATCAAGTTCATCTGCACCAAGAGTTGTTGAGCCACAACAACAACAACCTCATCTTGATAACTTTCAGCTAAGTTTTGAGAAAAATGGTGTTTTATGTTAAGTATTTTCGTATCGCGTTTTATTTGTTTTTCGTATCGTGTTTTATTTGTTTTCCGTTTCGTGTTTTATGTAATGTTTACGTTTTATTAATAAAATTTGTGTTTGTATTAAGTTTGTAGTAAAAAAAAAAATTGAACTTGGTCGCCCTTACTGTGACACTGAATCGCCTGCATGTCGCTGGAAAGAGAAAGCTGACGTGGCAGAGAAAATAAGAGGGATTGATCCTTATTTCTAATCCTTATTGCGCCCAGCCTTATAGAAGCTAGAAGCTAGGCACAATAAGGGGGTCGACCACTCGGTCGATGAGGGTCTGCATGCAGATCGATTGACTACTCAACCTTTGTCACAAGTTGATTTAAAGTAAAAAAGTTTGACTGTTTGACTTATTTTATTAAAAAAAAATAACAAAAATAAATAACTTTTTTAACTTTTTAAAATTTAAACCTTTTAGCTTCTATAAATTCCGCATTTATTTTACTATTTTATTACAAAAAATAAAAAAAATGTCGGTAAAAAAACTCTTAACTTTTCAACAAGAATTATGGAAGAGCGTGACACCATGGTAACCAAAGAGTAAAGTAACAAAGCAAAATGGTCGACGCAGTAATATAATTATCTCACGTTCAAATTGAGTGCAATCACATCACTCATGGGCCACAAGTATTTATGTGCATCTTGCCAAAATTGTTAAAAGTTCAACAAGTTTTATGCAAATACAAAATTTACATGGTGATATTTGTAAAAATTAAATATCCTTATCATGTTGCAAGTAGTATTTTCCAAAATACGATATATATTGTAAAATTTAATAAATAAAATACGGAGTATCATATTTTCGTGAGTTTAAGGAGTAGATTTTTATTCCATATAATAAATGTAATGAAATGTCACTATGTTCTATCAAATTGCGATTATAAAACTTTGTCAACCTATTTGACTTCATACCTATCAATTACCGCCTTGTGTCAAATTAACATCGGCGAGCTACACTTTATATGAATTATTTTGATATTGATTAAAGTTACTAAAACAAAAAATTTCGCTATTTATATAGTTACCATACCGAAAAATATAAAAGTGAAAAATATTTATCGTCAAAAAGTTTGTTATAAAATACATGTCATCGTTACATGCAAGTGTCTTGCTGTATGATAACCACTTCAATAAAGAAAATAAAAAAGAAATTACGACAAAGTTTATGTTGTCAACACTCTTTATGTTTATATATCTACTAGATATAAGTTTCATGCGCCATTCTGAAAAATGTTATAAGTTTCGAACATGCATATATGATTTAGATCAAATTTACATTAACATGCAAGACTTGTAACAATTTTAGCTGTATACAATTTTTGAACTCGTACATCGGTACATGCACTTACGTTAAATGTTGTTTTTATAAACTTGTCGGTATTATGATAAATCTAATAATAACACTTATGTATATGATAACAATGTTATAAATAAGTAACAGCAATGGTAATAAATGTTATTTACAAGAATGAACTCTATTGGGTACATGTAAAATTTGTATACGTATTAAAAGTATGAAAACCAAGAACTTTAGACTTAAATTCATAAAACTAATTTAAGATTACATTATTTTATAATGTCTTATGTGTGAATGTAAATTTTAGGGATAATGGTTTATAAACGTATTTTACTTGACACTTTTTATTTATTTATTTATTTATTTTTATTTTTAATGTATCGAATTAATTTTTTTTTCTATTCTATATACTCAACTTGCAATTTCTACTTGTGTGTAATTTATGACTTTTTTGCCCCTCCCGGGTAACAGGAGTGTTTTAATAAATTGAAAGGCAAGTTGATTACATAGAATAAAATAAAAAAAAAGAAAAAATAATTAATACATATAATAGAATATGATGAGAAGTAAGATACAGGCTATTATCCTTAAATTTTTATCTGACTATAACGATAGTTAATTCTAGCTCTAGAAGCATGTTTTTATAGCTTTTTCGATATTTTAAAGATATAGCTATTCCAAATATTTAGTTTTCTCAAAATGACATTGTTCTTTATCACGGAGTATAGAGTATACCGCTACAACAAACAAGTTAATTTTACACATTTATCTGGGCATATATACACACTTCAATGCATGTACATTTATTGAGTCTACGGTCCCGTCTTCAACTAATTGTTACATACACACATTTTATTATGACTATTGTAAATGTTTTAGACACGCTTATTTGCGTGTACAAAACAAAATAAAACTTCACCCTTTCAAAACTGTGGAAAAATAACCGTGTACATTATAACTTTTTGTAGTAGTGACTTCACAAGTGATGCAAAGTAAGTGTTCTGTGTGGAAACATAAGTATGCACGTATGTTACAAAGGGGGAATGGGTATAGGTAGTTCCAAGTTTCCAACTGTGTCTATAAAAGGGTTAAGGGATGTCAATTAGTTACTTATATATGTGCAAAGAACAAGTGAGCTTCATGTTTCTAACGTGAAAGATTTACATGAATTTTAACTTCACTCTACAAGAAGATGGAAACCAAATCTTTCTCAGATTATGGACGAATGAAACAATGGGGTAGCAGTAGTAGTAAGGGCATAGGGTTGAAGAAAGGTGCATGGACTGCTGAAGAAGACATGCGTCTTAAGAACTATATCGAGAAATACGGTGAAGGGAAATGGCACCTTATTCCACTAAAATCAGGTAAAATATACTACCTCCGTACCAAAATATAAGTCCATGTTTGACTTTTCAAAGTCTTTTTCTTCGAACTTTGACCATATTTATTTTTCTTGTGTTATATAATACTTGATGGAAAATATATAAATGAATTTGTGTTTCAAATGTATATTCATTACTTTTTATCAAGTATTATATTACATGAAAAAAAAAATAATTATGGTCAGTATACAAGTGCATGAAAAAAATACTTTTTATACATACATATATGTATATCAGTATATAAACCTTTAATTTTTAGTTCCTTTTTCACTATACAAGTGCATGTAGCTCGATTCTCATTGGGCGCTACCGAAAAAAGAATGACTTGTTTGTTTTGATAATTCATCGGAATGTTATTTTCTGTATGTATTGTTGCATGCAGGCTTAAACCGATGCAGGAAAAGTTGTAGGTTGCGATGGGTAAATTATCTAAGACCGAATATAAAGAGAGGAGATTTTGGAGAAGATGAAGTTGATCTCATGCTAAGGCTTCACAAGCTTCTAGGAAACAGGTTAGTGAAATTGCAACTGATAAATAAGTAGATGCATATCCTTAATTAGGTCGGCTAATGAATGTCAAATGGAATGTAACATATATTCTAAATCCACAAATATTTACTGATTGCTTGATTAAATTGCTTTTAATTTAGATGGTCATTGATAGCGGGGAGAATACCAGGAAGAACTGCTAATGACGTAAAAAACTTTTGGAACACAAATATTCAACCACGTTGCAAAACACAGAAGAATGAATCTAAAATTGATGAATCTTCACAGCAACATGCCATGGGCAACGTTATTAAGCCCCACGCGCAAACAAATTTCAATATAGTTAACCTACTACCCATCGCAGATCACAATCCATTGCCCATAGCAGCTCATGATGACGGTCACTTAGTAAGATCATTAGATGATGATGTACTTTGTCACAACTTTAATGGAGTATCTGATGATATGATTACAGAGTATTTCGATGGGTTACTTGATGATCAGGCCATTAATGAATTCGATGACAAAGTAGGGTGGTCATTAGATTCTTCTCCTCTAAATGGGGATGCTTTTAATGTTGCCCAGCAAGAAGATGACCGAACTAGTTTGTTTAGTTCACCAGATGATGTGATGTGGGACATTTTAGATTCGTAAGTTCTATAATTTGGTATCCTTACTTACTCTTTTCCATGTAATAATCAAATAATTCTCATGTAGTAATTGAAATAATACGGTAATAAATCAAATAATTTTGAATCCTTTGTTTTCGGTGCTTGGCAACGTACACAACATGCGTGTGATCGTCCCTCCAAGTTTTGTGACTAATAGACTATATATAAATTACAGTCGATGGTAAGGTCATAAACTTGAACTTCACTCATACTAACATATAGAATCGAAAACAAATTGTACATATGCATCAGTCGAAAACTATATTACTGTAACAACTTATAAGGATATATATACTTTTGTTCAAATCTCTAATCCTACAAGTCATTAATTTTAACTTCTAGGTTGCATAGATGCTCACCTAGTAGGTATTGTTTGTCTATTATAATCGAAGACTAAATCCACTAACCAAAAAAAAAAAAAAAAAAATTCAGAGTTAATCTTCACTAAAAATCCGTTTAATTCCCAGTTTTTCATAACAAAACTGATACTTGAAGATGGAGATGGGGTTAGAGTTTTTGATAGGATCCTATATAATATTTTTAGTATGAATTAAATCTATTTTTTTATGTAAGACCTTTTGGTCATGATCAACTATATACATCAAAGACCTTTGGTCATTTGGTGAAATTTATTAATCATAGGATTTAATTTGCATAAAACACCTACTAAAAGACAACAAACGCATGTGTTGATGCAATATTTTAAGGCATCTATTATGCTAACTATATAATAAAAGTTTCATAAAATTGACACCGATACAATTTCATATTATAGTGTTTGATCAGCTTAATAGAAGTAAAAGGTGAAGATGTGAAAATGACCAAAATACCCTTATCAAACCATTTTGGGGATTCAGATTTACAATATTCAAAGTCCGTTATGCATAAATGAATCGTGAATGACCAGCAGGGTACCCGCGCGATGTGGCGGCGGGTACCCTGTGTTTATATTTTGCGACGATCAATGGTATTTGGTTACACATTTTTTTAACTTGTCTCTCCACTGCGTTTTTATAAGGCTTAGTTTGGATTCGTTACACGATTAAAAAAAAAACCGATAATAATGAGCAAATGTTATTTGGTTACTAAAAATCACAGCCTATAACCTTTCTTTTCTGCAACCCTAATGTCATTCCGCCTCCCTCCCTTCTCTTTCTTACCATACGCAGCCACCAACTCACATACCAAATTTCTTTTCCAACCACAATAATCGAACACAACAACACAACACAATACAATGAGCAACTTAACCTTCATCCTCAAAAAAAATAAAAATAAAAAAAAATAAAAATAAATAAATAAATAAATAAAAATTACCATCTCTTTATGCTCAACCACTCACAAACAGATTCTCTAGAATCTTTTTTTTTTTGCTAAAACCGAACATAATATTAATACTTTGGCTAAAGTTGTTGGAAGGTTTTAATATTTATGTAATTTGTGTCATTTGCTTTTTAGTCGAATTAATTTGCTAGAAATGTGATATCCTTTTGCTTTTTATGACTGCTTATTTTCTGTCAACTTAAAATTTCCGGGTTATTTTGTGTGACCCATTCGCTTGTTTTGTTCTTTTGTTTTCGTTTAAACCGAACAAAAATAACGGGTATAACAAATTTGTTATACTTCGTTCTTTTTTTCCAGATATTCAAAGAAGTGTAAGCTTCAATAAATCTATGATGGGTTTTGGTTCAAAATCTTTTCATCTACAAAGTCTTTGAATAAGATCTCGGGTAGGTTGTAATTGAGGGTTTTAATGAAGGGTTGTACATTGTGTTTATATGGTTGTACTTTTTGGTGTAGGGGTGTTTTTAATAGCATTAATGTATAATTGATAGAAAAGTGGTCTGAATTTGACTCCACTCTATTTTTTGTTGTACATCATGCTGTGGTTGTTGTAATTATGAAAATTGAGTGCATTAAAGTGTTGTAAACAATACATTATTTTTTGTAAATCTGAAAATTTTGAAGAGAGAGTGCTTTGTATATTATATGTAGTATAGATAACTAGCTTATAGACCCGTGAAATCACGGGATTTTTAAAGGGTTTATGCATCAAAAAATTAAATGCATGAATAAAGTAATAAAAAACAACGAACGTAAACGGCATGAATATTCTTTTAACAAAATAATAACTTATAGGTTAATTACAGTATAAATCACTATGCAATGAAATATCTGCGTAACAAATATCCATTGCCTCGTGATCTCCAATTTTGATGGTCTTGTGATTAATAATAAGTGTAAATAAATTAAAAAAAGGCATAAAACATGTCATATGTATATTGTAAATGCCTATTCACCGTTGACCATATACCTTGAAGAACTTCTTTATAGACTACATTTGGAGTAGTTTTTGATAGATTACCATCCACATCTGAAACAACAACCTTCAAACCTTTTTTGCTTTTAACACGTGAAAGAGTCACATATAGCTGTCCATGTGTGAAAACAGGACGTGGCTAGTACAAACAAACTTTTGAAAGCATTTTTCCTTGGCTCTTGTTTATTGTCATGGCAAATGACACTAACCCGAGATATTCTTTCCTCACGATTTTTAAAGGTAAATGTTTATCAGGCGGAGTAATTCTTAACTTTGGTATGATAACTTATTATTATTTTTTTTAATGTGTTCCATTAATTGTTTGTGCTTGAATAGAAGTTCTTGCTAATCGAACAACTTGAACACATGATATTATTTCTCAACAACATTATCGAGACACTTACTTTTAACACAGGATATTATTCATTAAGAAATCGTTCATTAAGCAATAAAATGGATAAACTGATTAATAAACATTAACGATCACAAATAGGTTCAAGAGGTGTTAATGAACGAAATAGGTGATATGTGAATGAAAAGATAAACACTTTGATTTATAACTATTAAAATAATAAACGTTCTGTTGACATAAATAATGTATGAAAACTTTATTTATATTTTTCGATATCTCTATATTTTGACGATCACAAAATGTAAACTCATCAAACGTAAGATTACTACGTAAATGATGAGGCGAAAAATGAACCACTTTTAGGGGGTCATTTAAGCCCGGAATTGAATTTATTTGATCAAATATTACCCTAAATCGTTCCTTTTGTGATTTTAGGTATTTTGGGAGTGAAATCTGGAAAAGGAAGCAATTCGGACGTTTTTGGAGCATAAAAGTGAAGAAAACGCCAAAGACTTAATTTTTCATGCTAAGAATAGTACCTGGCGGCGTCAAGAGGAAAATCATGACGGCGTCAAGAGTAAAAGTGGTGATGATCCAGTACAAACCTGACGGCGTCACAACAAGGGCGTCAAGAGTTAATTTTGTGACGACCTGCATAAGGAGACCACATGACGGCGTCAGACCCAGATCTAGGCAGTCCGAGGAACTATTTGGCGGCGAGATGACGGCGTCAGACATTTGTTCTTGATGCCGTCACCTTCTAAACTCTATATATAGTTTTCTATTTTTCATTCATTAGAGAGGAACTTGTGTGGAGAAACCCTAGGGCCGAACTTTGTGAACCCTAGCTCGTATTTTACAGTATATTCAAGGGTTTTCACCCCTTGAATCCTTTCATGTGCTATTGAGATAAGTCTTCTCTTAATTCAATCAATATGTCTATGTTTTGGTTGTCTATATCTTGTGCTTGTCTTGATTTCAACATGCTAGGCTAGATTTATCTTGTGTTTGCTTAGATCTAATGAAACCTAGATGTTAATTATGTGTTGATTACTTGTTTATGGTTGTATTGGATGAATGATTTCAATGTTAGGCTTAAGAAAACTGGCAGATCTCCATTGTGTAACATGCTTGAATGTCTTAGGAAACATGAACCGATGTGTACTAGGTTTTATTGGTTGTATTTAATGCATGAGTAAATTCTAATGATCCCATGTTAGGAGCTTCTTAGCCGGCTCGACATAGGAGTGAAGTAGGCACTCATAGGATTGGGGAAGTAAGTACGCCACCCCATGAATGGTATTAAGTAATACAATCCATCATCCATGCAACTATAACAAGTAATTAACGTGTAAAAGATATCTAGGGAGTAGTGAAATCTAAGTAAACACATTTCTCCCACATGTTGCTCACAATCTTAGTTTAACATAGTTTAATTTCATTTCTAGTATTTTATTTTGATTGCATCTTAGTATTGCGTTAGTTGACTAGCAACTAATTCCGCCCAAATCCTTCAAACCCGAGATTTTTACTTGCTTTCCTAAAAATATAAAAATACAAAAAGAATCATCCCTCATCTCTAGACCTAGTCTTTAGGTTTTCTAATCCTAGCGACACTATTCCTAGCTGAACGACCAATCCCCCGGTACTTGTCATTATACTATACTACATCGATCAGGTACACTGCCTGGTGGGGGTTGTAAGCTTCTCAAGATCCCTCGAGAGGTAAAGCCTGGTGCAAACCCCACGCATCAAGTTTTTGGCGCCGCAGCCCGGGGAATAGTTATTGTCTAGGTTAGAATCTCTTTTTATTAGGTCTACTTTCTAGATTCCTTTCTAGTAAGATTTTATTTTTAATATTTTAGGTTCTCTCTAGTCTATCTTATTTCTTCGTGTTTTTGTTCGTAACTTTTCACCACCCGACATCATGGACGATGGGAACATCTTTGAACCCGTCATCCCACCATAACAAAACCCACCACTAGAACCTCTTAGGCCCCGAACCTTAGGAGAATATTCCCGCCCTAGCCACCAAGGCTACCGAAACACCATTGAGCTCACCGGAGCCAATGTGACCCCCTTGCGATCCGACACTATCCGGTTGGTGCAAAGCGGATGTGCATTCCATGGACTTCGTTCCGAAGATCCAAATCAACATCTCAAGGACTTCCTTAAAATCGTAGATTCCATAGACCTAGATGTTGCAACTAGAGAGACAACCCGATTACGCCTATTCCAATTCTCTCTACGTGATCAAGCTAGTCAATGGCTTGAACGTTTACCCGCGGGATCCATTACCACATGGGATGATCTCACTACTGGTTTCCTTACTCAATTTTTCCCACCGGGGAGAACTACCAAGCTTAGAAATGACATCTTGATGTTCCAAAAACGTCAAGGTGAAACTCTTTATGAGGCATGGACTCGTTTCAAGGACTTACTCCAAAAAGTCGCTCATCATGGCATAGATCTTTGGCTCCAAGTCCAAATCTTTTATGACCATATCGATCTCTCCACAAGGCGAGCCATTGACCAATCGGCCGGTGGTAAGCTACATGATCTAAGTGCGGAACAATCATGGGAACTCATAGAAGATCTTGCTCTCTATGACAACGAAAGTTGGAATGATCCCCGTGATTTGAACAAAACGATCAAGGCAATATCTTTGCCTTCGAACAACTCTAGCACTCCCGACCGTAGGATCATAGAACTTAAGGACCAAGTCAAGTTTCTCATGAAATCTTACGAAGCTCCTAAGCCTTCAAGCCAAGTGAACAAAATCACTTCTTCATGCGAATTATGTAGTGGTCCCCATGACACTCGTGATTGTGTGGAACTCCCCGGAACAGCTTTTGCGGACTACGCATCCTCGCGTACCGACGAAGCGGGAGATAAGTGGTACACTTTCAAATTCGAGCCAAACCCTTACGGTGATTCATACAACCCTTCTTGGAAAAGTCACCCAAACCTTAGGTGGAAACAAAATCAAGCCAATTCTTCCAATCCGCCTAATCGTTACCAACCAAACGGTCCACCCTCCAACCGTACTTTCAACAACAATCCTTCTAACAACTATGGTAGTACCAACAATCTTGAAGTCTTGATGTCCAAGTTTATGGCATCTCAAGAAGCTCGCATATCTAAGTTTAAAGCCGATTTCAAACAAAAGCAAAGCAAGATGACCACCAAAATTGACACATTGTTGAAAGTTCTCAATGACCGAGAAAGGGGTTAACTTGTTCCTTTTATTAGGAACTCTATTTAATAAATAAGAGGCTCTCAACATAGCCTCACCCTAAAACCGTCACTTAGGCCAGAATAGCATAACATGGAATTAACCATTTCTTTTAATGTCCTATTCTTTCTTTCAGATACACCATTTTGTTGTGGTGTATATGGAGCTGTGGTTTGATGTATTATACCAGTAGATTGAAAATATACTGGATCATAATACTCACCTCCCCTATCAGTGCGAAGTGTTTTAATCTTCACACCATGATGAAGCTCTACTTCCTATTTATAGATTTTAAATTTATCAAGAGCTTCATCTTTTGTATGACACAGGTAAACATAGCAGTATCTAGTAGCATCATCAATAAAAGTAACTACATACTTTTTATTACCAAGTGATGGAGTTGAATGAAAATCACACAAGTCACTGTGTACAAGTTCTAATACCTTAGTATCTCTAATGACATTTTTGGCGAAAGGTTGTCTAGTAATCTTGGTCAACATACAAGTTTTACACTTTTCACCATTCAATTCAAAAGAATGTATTAGACTCATTTTTGACATGTCTATCAATCTCTTGTAATGTACGTGTCCTAGTCTAGCATGCCATAATTCAGATTTACCACAATTATTGCTAGAACTAGTAGAAGCCATGCAAACATAATTATTAACAAATGAAACATCTAAATTTAATTTAAACATGCCATTCAAATATCCAAAGCCAATAAAGTTTCCATGTCTTGACAAGATATACTTGTCACTTTCCAAGACTTGCTTGTAGACACACTTATTTAATACAATACCAGATACTAAATTCTTACGAATTCCAGGTACATAAACAACATTGTTTAAAAGTAAAGAGTTTCCAGAAGTAAAAACTAGGTTAACAGATCCTAGTCCTTTAATTGGTTCAGTTGCAACATTGCCCATCTTTAACACAGATCCATCTTCAATTGGCTTAAAGTTCTTGAACCATTGAAGATTTTTGCACACATGACATGTTGCTCCTAAATCCATCCACTATGATAAATCATCATCCTGCACATAAAATGTTTCAGAGATTATTGATACATAATAATTCTCAACAGAATGATCAGTAGGCACCAAAAACAAACCTGATTGCTTTCCGGGATCCTTGGATCCACTCGAACCAGCCTCGTTTTCCCCTTTACCTCCACCCTTTCCAGACCTGCAATCTTTCTTAAAGTGTCCAAGTTTCCCACACTTCCAACAGGTTACTTTTGGTTTCTTTTCAAAACCTTTATTGTTATTGCCTTGAAACTTTCGTTTCCCTTTATCAGCCTTGAAGGATTCACCTTCCTCCACCATGTTCACAGAAGAACCGGTCATGGTTTTAGTACCACCAACAGAACCCTTTTCCATATCACGTATGGATTGTTCAATTTGGAAATGACTTCCAAGTTCAACCAGATTCAATTCCTCTTTCTTATGTTTCAGATTGTTTTTAAAATCTTTCCAAGAGGGGGGGGGGGGGCAGTTTATCTATGACACTAGAAACAGAAATAGATTCATCCATTCTCATATCATATTGTGCAAACTGTCCTAATATCCTTTGCAATTCGTGATACTGTTCCATGACAGGCCTAGTGTATACCATTTTATAGTTAATGAAATTACCAACAAGAAATTTCTTACTAGATGCATCTTCTGCCATATATTTGGCTTCAAGGGAATCCCATAATTCTTTTGCAGACTCTACGTTTTGATAAACATCAAACAAGGAATCAGACATACCGTTAAGAATATGACCACAACATATGTAGTCTGCGTTTTCCCACTTTGAACGAGTGCGAGTCTGTTCCAGGGTTTTATTCTCAACAGCCTCAGGGCATGGGGTACTCAGAACATATACCACTTTCAAATTCGTGAGATAAAAGTGCATCTTTTTCTGCCATTTACGAAAATCCTGCCCAGAAAAATTTTCCAATTTTGCAAACGTCTTATACATATCCTTCACAGAATCAGGGTTCGTCATCTTCAATAATTGATTCGATCTTTGTAGGGGATAACAATAACGAACACAACCGGATATATTTGAATCTCTGAAAGGCGTGTAAACACTTTCAGATCGAATCAATTCGGTGGTTCTCCCAAATTATTCAATCGGATAAAATCCAGAGATTGAGAACGTTTTGTATGGTTTTTGTTTTAAATCTTCTGAACCAGGGAACCGAATGACCAAGACGAAAACGTTATATGTATGAAAAACGGGATTAGGGCCATCATAACCGCCTTTTTGACAGGTTTCAAAGTTGTCAAATTTAGTCCCTCAATTTCTGAAAATTTAGTCCCTGCCAGGGGCTGCCGCCCCTTGGACCCTGCTACCAGGGGCTGCCGCCCCTGGAACCCTGCTCCCAGGGGCATTTACCCCCTAACATCATAATTAATTCACATAGGTGTGCACTCCACACGTCCAAGCCTAAATGATGTTTTATTATGACGAAATTGGTCAAACAAGTTAATCCAATTACACTAAAATATCCAACATGATAGCTTCAAGGTACACAATACATAAAACATACAATTTCAAGTTTAAAAGACAATGGTGTCAAGCATGGTACCCAATGTCTGAATGATGTTGGATGACATTAGGTTAGAGACGTGTTCTTCAAGATTCTTTTTGGCATCTTCCCTTCCAATAGAGGTAACATTATGGAGGGTGATTTTAATGTTATATTTAGTCATTAATAAAGTGATATTTTTGTCCAACTTTTTACGTCATCGGCATGGGTGATAAAGAAATCAACCAAATTGGTGGTAGTGTTGCTGCTACTAATTTGGGGTAGTCCGGGTAGAGTATTGAATATGGAGTCTGATTCACAAATTCACGATAGTCCGGGTAGAGTATTGAATATGGAGTCTGATTCACAAATTCAGGTGAATGCTTATTATTGATTAATCTGATGTTCTTTAATTTTGTGTGCGAAATTTTCCCTAGTTAGGTATAAAGAATTTCATGACAACGCTACATGTTCACGATCAATGTTGTATGTGGTCACTCTCGACTCTAAAGTATATAATTCTTAGAATGTTAACTATTAATTAGCTATTCTTAGTAACCTAAGTGATTATATTATTATTGCAGTTAGTAAAATGAAACAGATACTGGAACGATGAAGACCCTAAACTCGAGAAGGATTATCTAAACCAAAGGAGGGTTTTGTATAAATTCATGACAAACTATGTGTAGAAGAATCCAAGAGGCGCGTTCTTGAATTATAGAGATTTGGACATTGAGGTGATGACAGGAACAGGCAAGAATGCTTACAACTCCGCGAAGGTTTATGGGGAAAAATATTTCATTGGAAACTTCGCTAGATTGGTGAAAGTTAAGACAAATGTTGATCCAGACAACTTTTTCCGGAATGAACAAAGTATCCCTGTACTTACTGGGAAAAGCACAAGAAAATCTAGAAAGTTAAGACATTAGTACAGATTAAAACATTTAAATCGGATATTCTTTTTTGGTAGAATATTTTTTTCACGATATTGTTAATTTATGTACTATTGTTTTTTAGTATTAGGAAGTTTATTTGATATGCGCCATTATGAACACTTTACTCTAAATGGTTGTCTTTATTGACCCATTTACTCATGAATGGGTCAATTTGGTTGTGTTTCATGTAACTGTAAATAATTATAAGGGGTGTTTGGCATTCCTTTTTGAAACTGATCATCTCATCTATGATGTCTTGGTATTGCAAAAATTATATTGATTATCTAATTGATGTTTTAAAAGGGTTTATCTTTGTTAAATCATTAACATGATATTTTTGTACAGCACCAGCAAAAAAATATTTGAAAGTTAGTGATGTTTTGATGTTGAAGCAGATGACTCAGATGCTACAAAGTGTGGAGGATTTTTGGCGTCGAAACCTTACCAGTGAATTAAAAAAGTTCAAAATTTTGGAAGCGACGCTAAAAGAAAAAGAACGACAACTAGGTACGTTTAGACATTTGTATTATTTCTATGAAGATAAATCATTTCACTTGGAGAAAAAATTGCGACGTAGTATCGAAGGAGAAAAAGTCAGCAACATGAATGCTGTTAGGGAGGAAGAAATCAAGTCATGTTTGGTTGATATGAACGGTGCTGCGCAAAGAATGGGCACGACATGTTGGAATTGTCAAAGCCGACCAACGACCATGTTGTGGCTGACGTGTAGACATTTGTGTGTGTGTTTGATCTGTGAGAGGAGGGTTAAGACATGCCCGATGGGCTTATCTTGATAGAAGTTCTTTTGAGATATTTATAATTGCGCAAGACATTCTAAATAAGCTATTTCAAACACCCTTGTGTTTAGGTTTAAATTTATTTTGAACATGGAAACATGGTGCTTCAATGTTGTAGCCTACAAAAATGATAATGTGTATTTAAATTGTTTGAAAATTGAAATAAATTGTTTATTAAAAGTACACAAAACATGGAATTTTCCGCAGGTGTAAAGGTATACACAAAATATTGCAAAATGCAATCATTGTGCAAATTCTTAGTGTGTATCTCATTTACGTATAATTGGTTTCACAGAATTAAAATCCTTTAAGTGTAGATGATATTGAAACAATTTTTTTTTAGTTTCTTTAGTTGCTAATTGATTTCATGTTCTTATAGCGATGTCGACAACTATATTAATCAAAGATGTACACAGAGAGGTACAACTATCAAATGGCTATCACATGGTTGGAGATGTATCATGCACTTGAAGTGAACCATTCTATAGTGTTTTGTTAGCTATTAAGTACTACCTCCGTCCCAATTTATTTGTCGACTTTTGATTTTCAAAGTCTTTCTTTGTCAATTTTGACCTTAAATATGTTTGTTTGTGTTATTTAATATTTTGATGCAAAATATATGAATAGATTGAGTTTTAAGTGTATTTTTAATTTGTATAATTTTCATCAAATATTATATAACACACATAAGAATATTTACGGTCAAAGTTGACAAAGAAAGACTAAAAAAGTCAAAACTGAACAAATGAATTGGGACGGAAGGAGTATGTTTTGTTTTGTATCTTGAGGAGTGCCGTTGTTCGTCATTTTATATGTTTTATTTGTATCCTATATTCGGTACACATACATAGACTATGACTAGGAATGCTTCATTGGCATATTAATTATTTTTCCTTTCAAAAAGTAATGAAACTTATTTACGTTCATTGTTATTTATTAATAGTTACAAACACAATTGTTTATAGGATCGTTGACTTATTAGTTATTATTCCTTTACAGAAATAATGGAACTTATATCGTTCATTGTTGTTTATTACTTTTTTCTCACATTTTTTTTTTACTTTTATTAGGTGCTCAAGAAATGTTCATTGGCTTATCACTTAATTGGTATTTATAAGTAATGTTTTAGCTAAAAGAGGAAGCAAGAAGATGCAAGTTCTTTTATAAAGAGGTTAAAAATAGACCAATCAGACATGTCACTCAGTACTCAAACAAGTTACAGTTACTTATGATATTTCATTAGTCGCGTATTTTAACTCTAATATGTAAAAATAAAAAATTTAAGTTTCTATATATGATGAGAAATTGTTGGGATTCTTGATTTGATGTGACAAAATAGATAAAAGAATGAAACAAAGGGACTATAATGCAAAAGCTAGAATTCTACAAAAGATGAAGATTGAAACAAGAAGGATTTGCTTGTTAAAGAAGATTTTATATTTAGTCCTTCATAGTCTTTTGTAAACCCTAATATCTCTCTATATAAAGAGACAAAGGGTACAGGTTTTAAAATATATGTCTTTCATAATGTAGTCGACTAGAAAAGTGTGTGTGTATGTTCTAGGGCGTAGTTCATTATAAACGCCTAGAACTAGTTTGTGTTGTTCGTATCCTCTAAGATCTGAGATGTCTTAGATCCTTGTTACAGTTAGGTAACACGTTGTTATTCTGATCAAATAATAATTAGAGGTGATTGGGAAAAACCTTGTTGTCAATAACTTTGATTTACTCTTTATTCCGCTGCATATATTTTCATTGTTATTGTTAACCCTAGTGATCAAAACGGTCCAAGGAGTCTAACAAACTCCACAATTGGTATCAAAGCTTGGGGAGCTCGTTACCTAGGGATTCACAAGGTTTTTAGTCGAAGAATGAAGAAGAAAATCGAATTTGGTTTCAATTTTCGTAACTTTCTGCAGGTCAGTTTTCAAACGGCGATATCACCTTCGTTAACCGTTGGATTGGGCTGAAATGTTTACTGGAGCTTCTCTATATATCAAGGAAGATTTCCACCGGAGGGATCTTCAATCTGAGCTTCTATGTGAAAGTTCTGGTATGTCGAAAACTGCTGCAGACAAAGGTTTTGTAAATCAAATTTTAGGGTTTTCTTTATATCAACTTCTTTGATTTCGGTTTCTATTGAATATATTCATCATAGAAGTTGGTTATACGATGTTTGGTGTTTAAAATTCTTGAAGGAAAGCAGTTATGGAGGTGTATGAGCGATTTTTGGTGATTTTAGGGTTTTCGCGACACTTTGAAGTGTTGTCTTTATACTTAAAAAAAAAGACGACTATGATTCTGTTTTTAAAATTCGAGTTATTCACTAAACCCTAATCGCTATTCGTAGTATGTTGTTCTCGTAAAGTTTCTACAGCTAGTATTATTGGAAACTACTGCTCGTTGTAAGATTCTGCTGATTATATTATACTGCTGCTACGTATATTTTTGTTCTGCTGCTACTTCTATGAATGTTTCTGCTGATGCGCTTAAAGGTTAAATAATTCTGCTGCTACATGTTTGAACCTGCTGCTAGCATAATTGTTCCTGCTGCTTGATACTGCTGCTAGTTATTTGATTCTGCTGCTCGTAAAATTTTGTTCTGCTGCTACAAAATTCATTCTGCTGCTAGCTTTAGTATTCTGCTGCTGCGTTTATTGGAAGGTTACTTGGTTTTACACACACAGGAAGGAGTTTGGTTTATGTTCTTAAACGATTAAAGGCTCATTCATATTGGATTAATTGATTACGAAGAAGGTTGATTATCACTTAGTTTATGTTGTAGTTGAGTTTCACAGGTTTGTGTTCTTATCATACCTTTTAGCAGGAGGTAACTTGTTTGTTTTATACGGTGGTGACAACAGCTTGATGAATCTAGCAATGTGTGATTTTTCTTATGATGCTCTATGCACACATTGACTATCACTTAAAGGAGTTACATTATTGTGCTCAGTGTCTCATTGAAGATGAGGATTTATCTAGGGATCGCGGTCTACTTATATTTGGTCTTGGGTATAAGTTTGAAGTCACATGGTTAGTACAAGATATAAGGCACAAGTTTGGGTTGTTCTACTTCTTCATCAAGTTCGTTATACTCAGTTTTCTTCATCAGTGATCATTACATAAGAGCCTAAAGATTTGAAGAATCATGAAGATAGTTAACACATTGATTTTAGGGGAAGCATATTATGATGTGTTTAATCAGTTCATCTACATGCACCACTCAAGGGGAAGATCATATTGCATACGTTCCCTATTTGTTGATAACAAAAAGGGGAAGAGATTTTGGAGTGGCATGGCATGGATTAAGGGGAAGACATAATTGTTTCATTCAGGGAGATGCATACATCTCAACTTCTCTACTTCGTCTAGGGAAGTTCGTACACGACTTTGTTTGTTTTGTCATCATCAAATAGGGGAAGATTGTTGGGATTCTTGATTTGATGTGACAAAATAGATAAAAGAATGAAACAAAGGGACTATAATGCAAAAGCTGGAATTCTACAAAAGATGAAGATTGAAACAAGAAGGATTTGCTTGTTAAAGAAGATTTTATATTTAGCCCTTCGTAGTCTTTTGTAAACCCTAATATCTCTCTATATAAAGAGACAAAGGGTACAGGTTTTAAAATATATGTCTTTCATAATGTAGTCGACTAGAAAAGTGTGTGTGTATGTTCTAGGACGTAGTTCATTATAAACGCCTAGAACTAGTTTGTGTTGTTCGTATCCTCTAAGATCTGAGATGTCTTAGATCCTTGTTACAGTTAGGTAACACGTTGTTATTCTGATCAAATAATAATTAGAGGTGATTGGGAAAAACCTTGTTGTCAATAACTTTGATTTACTCTTTATTCCGCTGCATATATTGTCATTGTTATTGTTAACCCTAGTGCTCAAATCGGTCCAAGGAGTCTAACAAACTCCACAGAAATCTATTTTTTTTAATGGAAGTGCAGTTTCTAGACCGACCTCAATTACTAATCCACGCGATATGTGCATATGAATTTCTTAAGCTCCATAATATCATATATAGAGTGTTATTTTTATACAACTTGATAAAAAAAACACTTTAAAGCAGTAAATTTTCTTTGATGTAGTAGTTAATGCATTCAAAAGTAACTTGATGATGTAAGTTGCTGATGGAAGTTGTAAGAAAATTGATGCCACGGGTTTCAGAACGCACACATGTTGAACGAACACGCTGAACGAACATTGATGATACGGATTGCTTAAAATGTGCTCAGGTCGGTCTTTCTTTATTAAACCAAATTAACAGACTTACAAATGATTCTGGAGCATCGGGTAATCTCTTATTCCTAACGTGTAAAAACCAAGCAATTTCAACTACAAAAGAAAACGGTCCACTTTTAGGGAATAACTTAATGTCACTGAAGTTCAGTTTTATCAAACGAGAATGATGTTGTTGTTGTGTTAGATAATTGGTTAGTGGAATATGTAAATATTGGCCTCATGATCTTATTGTTGTTTTATCTCAAGTGTTGTATTGGATCTTAATTTGGGTGATTGTGTTGGAATAATCCTTTATTTATTCAAGTCATATTTTATGGTTTATGGGTCATTGTTAGGTTTCTGACGTTACGTATGCGTAAGTAATTAGGATTTGTTGATTTTGCTGTTTATTTGTGAATTTGTATCTGTTAAGGCTAGGAGTTTAGATGTTGTAATTAGTAGATGTTACGTGTCAGTTAAATGTGAAGTTACATAAGCGGTAGTTAGGATGTTTTGATTTTGTTGGTGAGAGTGGCTTTGATTAAGTAGGAAAGTAAGGACTGTATACCTATCGTTACAGGTTGGCAACTAAAAGAAATAATGTATGTGATACTTATTTCAATTGATATGAGCCATTTTTATCATATTTCCCTTTTCTTTTTCTTTAGGTATGGGGAACTACAAGGCATAAATAAGCAAGAATGTGCAGATAAATATTGAAAAGAACAAGTTCACAAACGGCAATGAAGTTATGATATCCATCCACCAAAGCATGGAAAAAAATGATTCACTATGATGTGTATGGATCTAATTTGAACTACAAGTACTTGGTCCAAACACAAGCTTTGGTGCACAACAAAAATCGCATGAGGTTTATAAAAAGAAATGTGTCTGGTCTTGAGGGTTAGTGGGTGGGCAGGCATATTCTTGGTTGATTATTAACTCTATTGTAGTATAAGTTAAGTGGGTTATTATATATAGTGAAATTTGAAGGCGTGGTTTTAGGTAAATTGATGGGAGTTCTTTTGTTCAGTTTACTCTTGCACGTGTCGGTTGCTGTTATTCCCATTAATTGGTTTTCATAAAGATTTGCTGCCTTTCAAAAATACATATGGATTATTCTTTAGCTTTTGTCATATATAATTCCTAAACATCTTTTGTACTCGAACTCGAAGAAAAGTTTCCAAGAATAGTTCAAAAAGATGTTAAGCCACTCATCCATCTCAAGAACAAGATTAGTAGCTGAGCCTAATCAAAAAACAAAAGTTTATATCACTTTGATCATTAATATGCCCAATTAAAATAGGGAAAAATATTTTAAAAGGTAATATACTTGCCACGGGTTTATCTTCTGGGAATCAAACTAAATTTTTTCATATTTAACACATTACTTGTTTATTTTTCATCTTATGGGTAATATGTGACTTGCTCAACCGGTATCAAGTTTCACTACCTCCCAGAAGATGAATATTTTGCAAGTATAATGCTTTTTTTATAATTTTCCCTACCCATCACCACCCACTCCGACGACCACCGCCGCTTCGGCCACCTCAACCAACCACCCACCTTCTCCTTCCTCATCACACAAACCCTAAAAAAAAAAAAAAAAAAAAAAAAAAAAAAAAAAAAAAAAAAAAAAACACCTCCACCATTATTCGCCGCTGTTATTTCTACTGGAAACCACCACCACTAAACTAAGGATTTACCAATAGGGAAAATTATTAAAAAAAAGTATTTTTACCATAATAGAAATTCAATAATTTTTACCTTAATAGCACATCAGATGTTTGGGTAGTGAACTAGAAACATCTCTACATTATTTCCATTACTCTGGTACCCTTCACGGGGCGAGAAACATCTCTATCACCACTCGTAACCCATCCACAGCCACACACCCACCACTGAAAACATCTCTATCTCTCTCTCATGTAGAAATAATGGTGGCTTTTGTGATGGTGGTTGTAGGACCTTAGATATATTAACTTTAACAATAATATAGCATGTAAATGAAGTAAAGATGGTGACTTGGTAAGATGTATGTGGCGTTAATATGTAATAAGAATAAGAGATGAAGTAGAAAGCTTTTATTAATAAAACACACACAATACATACACAAGCACACACCTCAAAATGAGCCTTTGAGGTGTTTATATTGTTCTTAACATGATGCCTTAAGAGGCTTTCCATGGGCTTGGTCTTGGGCTTGGTTTCCTTTTACATATAAAGGCTTTCATTACTTAGCACATGACACATTAGCTTACCAAGACCAAGGCCCATTGACTATTCTAATAACAAAAACTACGACACATTACAACGTTACAATAAATGAGAATGACCATCACTTTCTAATATAATTTTTAATGCTAACAATCTCCCCCTAAGGGGTGGTCATTCGAATGATGCTCCACGTGATTAGGTCTTCTTTGTTCTTTGTTGTTGACCATTGTGTGTCGTAGCATAATAGTCTTAAGTCTTTGTTCCTTCATGCTTTGTGATCTTTGATGACTGACTTTTCATCGATCTTTTTTTCTTTGTGATGTGGAGCAATCTGCCTTTCGTCACTTCTGCGTCTGTGGTGGTTGTCTGTCATTCCAACATGCTCATACGTCTTTAGTCTTTGTGATACATGCATTTGAGTTCCCGTTCTTTCACACAGATCTTTGTCACTATACTTTTGTAGATTCTTTCACATTGCGTAGAATCTTTCTTTGATCCTTTCTTTGCTTTGATCTTCATGAGAACTTTCCATTGACTTTGTGATGCATGTATGAGCATGTGGAATCCTTCGCCATGGAGATGATGTATAGCTGCTGTAACACCCCAACCCGAGAAGGGCTAAAGTGTAACATTATGGAGTCAAATCAGAACACAAGCGAATGGAGATACATTTCTAATACAAAGTATACAAAGGTTACAAGGAGAACTAAGCAAAATACAAAAGAGTAACAATGATGAACTAAGCCCAACATCAATTGCTTATAATCATCTATAAGTCCAGCCAGTAGCTAATCAGGGTGAAGTCTTCTAAGTCCAAAATAAGATCTCTCATCCACAAACCCAACTTCCTACTAAACCTGCCGCAGGAAAAGAAATGCGGCTGAGCTTAAAAAGCCCAGTGAACAGATATATATATATATATATATATATATATATATATATATATATATACATATATATATATATATATATATATATATATATATATATATATATATATATATATATATATATATATATATATATATACACATATATATCAAAGGGTCACTATTCCAAGTTCCAAAGTCCCAAAGTTCATGATCAAAGGGTCATAATAAGAGTTTTAAACAAACGTTCAATTTAGTAGGTTCCCATCACTTGCTTAAAAATGTTCATAGTACAATCCCATTTAGAAAGGTTTATAACAAGGATTCATTTAGAAAAGATCTTCCAAAGATGACATTTATAAAAATCCCATAGATAAGTGATCTTAAATCATATTAAAAATGCCGTTATAAAATAGTTTCTCCTTTAAATGTTCCCATATCATAATGAAGAAAAGAAATTTCACCTCCCGTTATATTATCCCAAAAGAACATTCAAGGTCTCACAAGGGTTTCACCTCCCGTTATAATATCCCAAAGGGTATCCAAAGTCTCACAAAGGTTCAAAGGTTAAGGTCACAAAAGGTTATCGAATGGATCATAAGATTTCAAACGAATAACAATAGGACCGCAAATACCGGTGAAACACATCAATTATAGAGCCGAGTACGAAGGATCATAAACAAGATCAAACGGAATCATAATACGATAACAAATCAAAGACAAAGTCAAGAGAGAGGAAGTGTGCACTCTTACTGAAAGAGTATGGAATATCTGTACCTTAGCCGAGTCAAAACAACCGAGATCAAATGAAAGGAGAACGTTCATTCCCGCTTCACCGAACCTAGAAGAAAATGGATACGAATCAAGAAGAGTTCACATTACTTAAGTTACCTCTTTTAGTTATCAACTTTTCATATTTAGCAACTTTCTATTTTAGGTAACTTTCCATATTCAGTAACTTTTCACTTTAAGTAGTTTAAGAATTTTAGAAGACTTTCTATTTTTAGTAAGTTTCCTTATTCAGAAGGTTTCCGATTTTAAAAGGTTTCCATAAATAGTGCTTTCCCAAAATAGCAGGTTTCAAAGATTAGTAAGTTTCCCCATTATAGATATGTTTAATATAGTTAGTTTATCATTTTATAATGTTTTCATCTCAATTTAGGTTATGAATTTCAATTTATGCAAGTTTTCCAAGATTAGGGTTTCTTATGAATAGTATTCATATATAAGGGTTAAAAGTGTCAAAAATGAAAGTGGAGGGTCAAAACTGAAAATAACCAATCAGATACGCATATATATAACTCATGTACTTTAATTATAAAATATTTACAATTTATACCCTCAAGTATCACAATTTACAAAATAAACCCTAATTAAACATAATTATCATAATTAAACCATTAATTAATAAATCTATCATTTAAGACACATAATTATCCAAGAGTGTCAAGAACAGCCCTTAGCTCATATTTACAGCAAATAAACCCAAAGTTTCTGTATTTACATAACTAGTCCCTCTAGTTTACAATTTTGCACATTAAACCATATGATTACATAATTAACCATTTAAAGTATATAATTAATCAAATGAGCACACAAATCATCCAACAATACAAAATGACATAAACAGCCCCTCTACTATATTTCCAGGTCGAGACATGCCAAGTATCCCATATTTACAGTTTTAGTCCTTCAAGTTATAATATTTACAAACTAGACCTTTTAAATCATAAAAACATCATATAAACCATATAATCCATCAATTAACCATACGAGTTCATCAAGAATAATAAAATTTCATTTCTGGTCCCTCTAATTAAATTAGGCCGAGAATGGTATAAATTACATAAATGGTCCTTTTAGTTTTCAATTTACAAAGTAACCTTTAACTTATAAAACAAACATCATAATTCATCCAAAAACCCTAAAACACATAATCATTACACCAATCATCACCATCATCATTAAACAATCATTATGTCATTTAGTATTATCAAACATCACCCAAAACCCTAACCCTAAACCATTCGCACCATATTTTAATTATGTACGATCGGGTGAACCAAAAATAAACCCAAATAATTCATACAAGCTTCGAATAATTTGTGCCACATTTTATCAGTGTTCTATGATCATATTGACATGTTACAAAAATATAAACAAACCACACAAAAATCATATATACCCGATAATCATTTTACACGTTTTTTTAGGGTTGATGCTTTCTTTAATTCGTATAGCTTATAATGCATGGATCATTTTTATCATTTTATACTAATAATATAGAGTAGAAAGGATGATACAAAAATACCAGAAGGCCACCAATCGAATGGAGCAAAGAATTGTGAATTATTGCTTCTCGGGTGGAAAATACGACCCCAAAGAATTCCCAAAGCCTACCCCGATCACTCCACGACCTATCCAATAATTTTCAAACCTCCTATAGTTCAAGACACGTCCAGGAAAAATGGTTCTAGCCCTTGTAAATTTGGTATGCCGCCGGTGGGATTTTTAGAGAGAAATAGGGTTTTTAGGTTTATTTAAATGATAAATTGATTCCAAAATTATATAGAGGTATTTTTGGTTGATATGGACGAGTTTATGGGCTGTTATGATGAGTCAAAATCAGAAAAATAGTTCCCATAATTATCTTGTGCATATCTTAATTTTAAATAATTTGGTACAACTTTTTAATTCATTTAGACTAGTTAAAAATGTTTTAGACATGACACAATTTTTAATATAAGTTCTAAACAACTCAAATGCTCCAATAAAATTAATATTTATCATTTGGTATAATATTCCAAGTATTTGGGATTTATTTTGTATTTTATTTAAGTTTTTATTCAAGTTTTAAGTTATAGGGGCAATTTGGTAATTTAAGCACGTTATGAAAATGTGGGTTTTACAACTATCTCCTCCTCAAAAGAATTTTCGTCCTCGAAAATGCAAAATGTAAGGTGGCAAAACAAAATGGTACACCAAACTACGAACAAAAGGGAGTAGTTAAATTCGCACAAATTCAGACTTAAAGAATTTCAACAATAGAACGATCTTGTTTCTTAATACTTGATCTTAACGATTCGAAGTTGGTTTCGGTTTCCCCAGAGAAGGCACATGACACAAAATATCACGTACCGAACGTAACAGATGACAATCGTATCCCCTTACAAGATATTCAAAGGATGGTGCAGGATTAGGTGGGTATTCCATTCGCAGACAAGGAATTGAACTGATCATATGAGAATGTATCGAATGATAGCATCAAAATGATATAAGTTTAACTCTTCAGATTTTCCAATAGTTTCGTCTTCAAAACAACCTTCCAAAAGTATTATCGTAAACCGACAGATCTTGATTCTCAGAATCCAAAACTTCATATTTTAACTCATAACAAATCATCATGAAACAGAACCACCGAACATGAGGAGCATATACATAGCAAGGCATAGGTGTGGCTCGAATCAAATTCATATAGGTAGAAGATAAGTTGACTGATAACATTAAATGGCAGGAAGCTCTACAACGGAACTTAGGATTTATCAAAACATAGAAGTCAACAATCGTGTGACGCGTATCCAAATGTATCAAAAAGTACGTCGATAAGGCAGATCAAACGTACAGATCAAAAGAATCCTAAGGTCTCACTATTCGCAGATCGCGCAAACGAAAATAGTAATCTAAGTCTCCACTAAGGCACTTCTCAAGACATCCTATGAACACAACAAGTGCACGTTATATGATGTGAGTTTTATCACGTTGGCCAGACGTCATAATACTAGCATCATATAAATATGCCCTCATGATGATCATACTTTATCTCAATTAGTGAAACAAATCTACAATCCACCTAACAGTCCAACTAACTCCTAAGTTAGACCTACTCAAAAATGAATAATGAAACGATGTCGAACAAAACAAACGAAGCTCGCAAAAAGAAACATGTCGCTAAGGCATCACAAGGTTCGTTTTCAAAAATTCGTCTCTTCAGAATCTTCTTATGTCAGAGTAGTCAGTCTTCATCCATCTTCCAATCTGAGAGTAAAACGATATCACTAACTTGAGTTTTGGTTCCTCAAGCCTTCAGCAGTTTCTTCTTGGGATGTGACTGAGCAATGTGAATCTCTGGTACGGTTTTCAATCTCCTCATCATCCAGTCTGCTTCAACTCTCAATTCATCTTAGTACAACCAAGATGAATAGGGAAGTGAGACTGTATGTTCTTCATCAGCTCCAGGTTCACCGTCTTGACCAGGTTCCTGCGTTCTGCTCGTCCACTCTTCCGCCTTGCGAGGAAAGTCACCAACTCTTCAGGTAGTCACCGTTGTTCTTCCTCTTCAAGTTCTATCTAGCTCCACCCTCCGGTGGGAAACTTGGTGGTTCAACAAGAATCATATACGAACCTTCAGGGTGCCAAAACATAATTCACACGAAAATGTTCATCCCTCGGTGGACAGAATAGGTACAAGAGAATTTCATAACCGCGAAAGTAACGTACGAGTCTCCAAAGCAATAAAGGTGGCAAAAGTTCAACGATTGGAATTCATGGTAGAGGATTTTCAAAAAGTTCAAAACATCTCGGGGAGACATAGCAGAACAATCGTCAGTATCTCGAATGCTTAAACAACCAACTATATATCAGAATCAAATTGAAGTTGACTTTCCAAAGAAAGGCAGATTAACATAGCAGATTTTATCGTTCGAAAGGGAAAGAGATATTCTCATACTCGTGGTTAAACACCACCAGACTTCTCAGAGATGGAAAAGATGAGTAAAACAAAATCAAATAACTTCAGGAAGCTTTCAGGGGATTTACCAAAAGCAAGATACGAACAGAGAGTGCTTCAAACACCTCATCGCCATGTAGATTCTCAGAATGCCCTAAGAGGTGTCAAAAGGATCAACAAACAGATCAGAGATCAAAGATAAAATCAAAATAGAGTTATGCATTAACACGCAATCTTAAATGCCTTCCAACTTACTAGTGGTAAAGTTAGGTGGTGCAAAATATCTAATTCTAAAAGAATGATTCCAAAAAGGCATAGCTAAACGTAAGGAACGAAACAGAGTAATGCGGAAGCAAAGATACATAAGCGGAATCTTAGAGTCTACCATTTCTTACCGGTCAAAACTTAAGTTCACAAAAGGAATTCCTAAAGTAAGTTCTCGAGGCGGTTTCCTATGTTCATACAGTGGAAGCCTAATGGTCCAAAACTCACAGGTCATAGCCTAAGCTCTACGAACGTTGCATCCACCGATCCAAACCTGTCTCTGATACCATAATTGTAACACCCCAACCCGAGAAGGGCTAAAGTGTAACATTATGGAGTCAAATCAGAACACAAGCGAATGGAGATACATTTCTAATACAAAGTATACAAAGGTTACAGGAGAACTAAGCAAAATACAAAAGAGTAACAATGATGAACTAAGCCCAACATCAATTGCTTATAATCATCTATAAGTCCAGCCAGTAGCTAATCAGGGTGAAGTCTTCTAAGTCCAAAATAAGATCTCTCATCCACAAACCCAGCTTCCTACTAAACCTGCCGCAGGAAAAGAAATGCGGCTGAGCTTAAAAAGCCCAGTGAACATATATATATATATATATATATATATATATATATATATATATATATATATATATATATATATATATATATATATATATATATATATATATATATATATATATATATATATATATATATATATATATATATATATATATAGGGTCCCTTTTATATGAGAACCATATTATGTGCAAGAACTGCGAAAACCACTTATGTACCATAATTAAAGGATAGGGTGCAACATATTAATGCAAAATGGTTTGTTTGTAATTAAATGAAACTACATTCCCTGGAAACATTAATGAAAAGGGTAAAATAGGTATTTTATTTTTTAGACTCTCATTAACTGCATGCTACAATACAGGGATTTCTTCCAAATTTTTCTGTTGAACTAAAGACCTTGATAGATCTTCTTGAGCACTCTAGAATCGTTAGCAATGTTACTGTAATCAATAACACACTAATAGACAATCTCTGTAACTTGTATTTATAAAGCGGAATCAAAACACAAGCTTTTTACTAAGAACTCTTGATCCTCTATGGATATTTTGATAATAATAATAACTCTCTAAAAGTCGTTCAATACATAAACCATGTGTTCCTTTTATACACAAGGAACCCTAAACCGTTTCACAAGAAACGTATATTCTAAAACTTCTAATAGATATGCATTATCACTTCCTAAATAAACTCATGCATATCCAAACTACATTACATAAAATACGGAATTACTATATCCGCAGAAACTAATAAAGCTGAAACTAGTCTTCAGCAGATACACTACTTCAGCAGAAACCAACTCTTCAGTAGAATCTGTTCAGCAGAAATAGCAGCAGAATTCTTACTTCACAGAATTCCCAACAATCCTCCCCTAATCTTGAATTTGACCTGGTTAAGTTCAAGATTCTTGATAGATCTTGCAAATAACATACCAAGAGGATTGTAATAGCACCAACAAAGAATCATCTTTAGTAAAATCTCTATGATCAGTATATACTTGAAAGCTCCATTCTTTGCAGCAACAAATGACTTAATGTACATCAAAAAAATTAGTTTCATACTATTCTCATCACTTCCAGGTGTGTTAACTCCTGTGAGAGGTGAATCATTGAAAATAATGGATTTGATGTCTCTTTACCAATAGCCATCACTACTGGAGTAGCCAAGTGTTCAAAGGTACACTGATAACCACATGATTTTTAGCAAATCATCAGCTATAAACGGATTTGAGATGTCTTTACCTGTAGCCGTTTGCTCAGGACTAGCCAATTATCTTGATGAAAATCATCTTGGTTAACTGATTACCAAATATGGTTTTCCACTGCCTTTACCACAAGCCATATACATGTGGGCTAGCCAATTATTCAGAATCCATAAATGGAAAAATCCATGGTCAATTGACAACCATTTCAACTACTCAGCAATAAAGCATGGGTGAGTTGAAAACCCTATGATTTTGAGCAAACCATTACAGCTATCAACAGATTTGACATGTCTTTACCAAAGCTGTACCCTTTGGACTAGCCAACTTTATGATGGAATAGTCAACATCAGGTAAGTTGATAACCAAACCTGCAGACAAAGACTATACAGCAACATGTTTTTTTTTTTCTTTTTTTTTTTTACTAAAACTATACAACATGATTTCCCTACTCAGATCCTGCTTTAGAAGTCTTAATCCTTTGTTTGAAAACCTTTACCAAAGATTCAGCAAACAATCTAGTATTACCAGCTGGGTCAGGAGGAATTTCCAACTTCTGGTGTAACATTTTCTCCATCAATGAAACCTTCAAAGGATATTTGTTGATAATATCCATAATAAGCCTCAGACCAGTGGTAGTTTCCAATACATGAACATAAGACATAGGATAGAACTTCCAACTGTGCACTTTCCATTTCTGATTGTTCTTCCAGATATCATAACTTGCACCAGCAGGAGTAGAAGAATCAAACAAAACTTGAAGATCACCCAACAAATACAATCCAGAACCCTCAGGAATATGAGTGGCATAATACTTAGTAACCAACTCATATAGAGTGACCAAATCTTGATAATTCACAAGATGAAGAATCTGCTGAAGAAATGCAAATGATATGGAAGTCTTATCCAATCTATAAATAGTATGGATTTGACCATCTGTACTTAACTCCCAACTTACCAGCATAACTCTATTTCCTTCTGGCCATTCATCAGATGATCCTTCCCTTAAAAATGAAGCATCAGAATCATTCACATTAATTAAACATTGTTTCCTTCTAGCCATTCTCTTTCCTCTTCTTCCAGGAATATAAATAGCAGCAGGAACTGCAGTTTCAGCAGAATCACCTTCTGCAGCATCATTATCCAATTGATCATCAGCAGAATCTTCAGAAGATTCAAGTGCAGCAGAGGCATATTGTTCATCCATAGCCTTCCTTATCTGTTTGTTTCTGGCAGCTTGAATCTCAACTTCTCTTGTTTTCATTTCATGAAATCTGGCAAGTGCATCCCTTTGTTCAGCTTCTTGATCTTCAGTTAACTTTCTAGCAGTTTCTTCACCTAATCTTTCTTGCTCCAATTGTCTCCTAGTTCTCTTCCTAGTTGGAGCATCTGATGTTGTCACTTTAGCTTTACCTTTATCCATAGAAATAGCAACACCAGCAGAAATATCAGGTAAAGATACATGTTCAGCAGCAACATGAATATGCTCAAATGAAACATCATCAACATTGACAAGAGGAATATTCTTTGAAGTATCCATTCCAGCTTTGGCATTCCTAGCTTTGATCTTATTGTAAATCTCAACTAGTTTTTCAAATGGAAGGCCCCACACATGTTTCTTAGACCAAGCAGTATTATACAAAGAACTACTCTGATTTTTCACAAATGTTCTCATATACTCTGTTTGTTGTGCTTGAGTCATGGGTTTATCCCTTTTGCTTTAGCTTTCACTTCATCAGCTGCCCTCTTTCTCATCTTTAACATTTTTACAATCTCAGATTCATAATCTTGTTTCTCTACTTTCTTACCAATAATATCAGCAGTAACTGTTGGATTTGCAAGCATCTGTTTTCCAATCATCTGCCAGTCAGACTCATCAAATTTTAGAACTGCTGCATCTAATTCCTTTTGTCTGGAAATAGGTAAGGTAGAAACATATCGTTGAGTCTCTGAATCTAATTCTGCATTAAACTGAGCTTGTACTTCCTCAGCTAGATTTGCACTCTTCATATAATTTTCCCATTCTTGTAGTAATTTACCTTGCTCAGCTCTATCTTCAGCAGTTACAAGCTCATCCAAATCATCATGAGAGACAACATTATGAGGAACATTATCAGCAGCAACATCAACATTATCCATATGTACATCATGTACAGCTTGAACATTATCAGCAGATACTTGTATGTTCTCAGATGAATGATGAACAGGAGAATTCAAGTATTCTCTCCCTGCTACAAAGTATGTTTCTCCAGATGTATTTCCTTTGTCAGCAGGTTGATCAGCAGCAACCTCTCTTAATGATTGTTTCTCCTGAAGTATATCTACAGCTTCAGACATCAGCACATCATTATCACCACCAGATACTTTTGAAGCTTCAGCAGCTTTCTTGGCCAAATACTGTCTTGTACTTCTTCTTTGAACTAGTATCATTGGTTTAGATGTAGGTGCTGCAGCAGCTTTAGAAGGAGCAACATTAGATTGTCTAGCAACTTCAGCTAGAATCTCAAGAGAATCCAAGTTAGTCTCCTTTGCTGCTTCAGTAGAATCCAATCCATCTTTGCTTTCCATCTGCTTACTTAGCTGTGACTCCAGATCTTTGACTTTGTTTTTCAGACTTTGAATTTCAGTACCAAGAGTGATCTTGGTCTCAGCAAGTTCTTTCTGAAGATCTTCAGTCATTTTCATGTACCTGCACAGAGAATCATATACAATGGTGAGAGTAATTGGGTCCTTTGCTTCACCAGCAGATTGCTCAGTGGTATGAGGAGCTTCATTGAACCCAGCAGGATAAACAGACTCATGTATAACATTAGGAGAACCTACATTAATTTGTTCTCCCATTGAACTGGGTGAAGGCAGTCTAGTATCAGGTTCAAAAGTCTGTAAGTCATCTTCAAACTCATGAATTTGCTCAACTGGAGCAACCTGAACTGGTGAGATGGTAGGACTTTGTACAGGGGTAGGTGGTGGTAAGTCAGTAGAATCAGGTAAAGGTTCAGCAGTTGTAGCTGGCACTTCCTCCATTACCACTGAAGGATTACCATCAGCAGCAACACCAGAAGATGATGGATTACCATCATCAGCAGCATTAGGAGCAGGCACATTACCAACATTATCACCCTCAACTACATTGGCATTGCCTTGAGGCAACATAGCTTCCAACATAGGGTGATGTTCCCCAGTATAATTAGTTTTCATTGAGGCAAACAACTTAGAACCTAGACTTTTAATGGGTATATGGGTTGTATCTTCAGTGGTTATGTCTAATATTATTTGTAAAAATCTAGGGTACATGAGAAACTTATGTTGTTCCTTATCTATATTTTCTAGCATATTTTCAAAAATAAACTTAGAAAAATTATAAGTTTCACCCTTAGAAAGACAAACAATACCACAACCCAGTTGCAAAGAGAACTGATTCCATCCACCACACTTGTTGCTCATACATTGAAGCAGCAGATGCACCAAATACCTCCACTTTGGACAAAATTGATTCTTGTGCCACTTGGATGTGTAAGTACTTTGATAACCAGCTTCTCTCAGCCCAGCAAGAATAACTGCAGTGTTGGAATGATACACACCATTTTCATCATCCAACTTAAGCTTTGTCCTTATCAACCCTTCTGTCACCACATATTCTACACCATCTACTTCAGCTACAATTTCTGTAGCAGATCTCTTGGTAGCAGATGCCCAAAATTGCTTCACCAGGGATTCACACACCAAATTAGGACAATAAGTCAAAGCATAATGAATCTTTGACCTTTGAAGAAACTCCACCATCAAATCGAATTCTTCATGTCCCTTCTTTGTTTTCAGAATAACATATTTGTTATGATCACCCTTCAATTCAAGTTGAGCCATTTGATTGAATGTGTATGAGAGGGTTATGAATTACACCAGAGAATAATGGGATTATCTGAAGTGATAAGCGAATAATCTTTGATTTGAAAAGATATGCAGAGTGAGTTAAATTTGGAAGTTCCCCAATCGTGGTCAAAATTATCGGAACAACTTATTGACCAAGTCTGACACAACTTCTAATTTTGAAAATTAACCCTTCAGCAGCAATGAAAGTCAAACCTGCTGAAGTATAGTCAAATTTCAGCAGAATCAACCAAAGGTAAAAATATCTTCGGTCAATATCTTCATTTTACTGTGCCACCCAACTCGCATTAATTTTCGTAACCCCTAAAATTGCCTTATTTAATCACCCCAAATTACACATCTCATTCATCAAATTTCCCAAATTATCTCTCAAACCCTAATTTCAATTATCCCCAATTCATCAACCAAATTATGTCTTCAGACCCAAAAAGGTCAGATACAAATTCCTCTTCTTCATCAGCAGAAGAAGATGTGCCACCATATCCATGGGGGATGGAAGGTTCTGACTTTGAAAGAGCATTGGAGAAACGCTGGGATGCAGAAGAAAGACGGTGGAATGCTCATTTGAAGAGTTACTCCAGCAATGTACCCAATCCTGCTGAGAGAGAGCATGTCTCTCCCTTCATCTATACCTCTGATGAAGACTCTTCAGAGGAAGATCATGAAGAACCAGTCTTTCTCCCTCCTTCCACTCCAGAGAGATCCCAACCAAGATCAAGTACTGGGGATCCATCTCTTCCAACATCACAGAATTTGGTGTTGAATCTTCCTGCTCCAGGACCTGGTCTTCCACATCAAGAACATATTGGACAGAGCAAGAAGTCTGAGATCACACGTAAGGGAAAGGAGAAGCTGAAGTAGGTGACTGAGGAATGTAACCATGAGGCAAAGTTCTTGAGTATCCTCTTGGCTTTAATTCATGAGCATCTTCCCAATCTTCCTTCTCTTCTTTTTCCATTTTCAGCTTCAGCTTCTTCATTGTACTTGTCATAGCCTCAAGTATTTTGTAATAATTGATAGAAGCTAGTAGTACTGAGTTAGTTAATAGTTTAGGAATGGTCATTGTAACTCATTTGTAATCTCGAATGTAAGCTGTAACTTGTTTCTATGAATGAATGAAAAGATCTTCTTTGAATTAATTCATTGTATCAGACCTTCATCATGTTTCAATTAATCAGTAGAAACCATATTCAGCATATTGACCACATTCCTTTGACTTTAGCTCTTGGTGACATTAATCTTGGGACTTACATACTCAAATCATCTGCAACACAACCACCAAACAAGCAAATACACCAAACTTCTTGCACAATGTTATAGGGTTAGTGTTAGAAACTCATAAAATATACAACTTCTACAGATATTACAAAGTTTATACAGATATCATCCTCCCCTGAGGCATATGCCTCCCCTGAGGCTTATGCCTCCCCTTAAACTTTGCAGTTAAGGGTTTAACATGCCAATATGGACCACCAAATATTGAAACCTTGGTCCATCAAATGCCTTGATTAATAAATCTGCCACATTTTCATCTGTGTGAATTTTGACCACTTTAACCAAATGTTTTTCATAAGCATCCCTTATAAAATGATGTCTTATTTCAATATGTTTGGTTCTATTATGAAAAACTGGATTTTTAACAATACAAATGGTACTTTGATTGTCAATGAAAATGGTAGTATTCATGAAGTTATACCTGTGGAAAACTAGAAGGGGGGGTTGAATAGTTTTACGTCTTTTTCGTTTTGCTTATTTTATAAAAGATAGTTTCTAAGATAAAACTTTCAAATCACTTTAATACATAAATATATGTACTAGTTAATTTATGATTTTGTATAAATACTACTTATGTATAATGTACAATTTCAAAACACTTAACTACAAAAATATAAATACACGATTTATTAAAAGTTTTATATATACAATGCTTATGTATAATGTTTGGAAAGAATATACAATTTCATATATTTTATGTAAGCATATATATGTGTAGTAGTGTATAGATATAATTATATGTAATAGGTTGGTTTTTGTAAGATTAGTTTTATGAATAAATTTTAGTTTGATCTTTATGTGAAATCAACATATGCACAATACTATCAATTATGACTATGTGTGAAATGCAAGTAAGTAATAAATCAAAGAGTGAGAGATGGAAAGATCAAACCGAGACACAAAGGATTTATAGTGGTTCGGCTACAAGGACACCTTCCTTGCCCTACTCCACTCCCCGAGTCACCTACTCGAGAGTTTTCTTCACTAGATCAAAGACCTCCTTTATGGCGGAGAAAACCGTACACACCAATATACACACCAATTTACACACCAATCTTCACACCAATCTACACACTAATCTACACACCAATCTTCACACCAATCTACTATTTTCTTCACACCAATCTTCTATTCTCTTCACACCTTCAAAGTACTAATGTCTTGACACCTTCAAGTCACTAATATCTTCACAACTTCAATGCACTAGTGTCTTGACACCTTCAAGCCACTAATGTCTTCACAACTTCAATGCACTAATGTCTTGACACCTTCAAGCCACTAATGTCTTCGCAACTTCAATGCACTAGTGTCTTGACACCTTCAAGCCACTAATGTCTTCACAACTTCAATGCACTAATGTCTTGACACCTTCAAGCCACTAATATCTTCACAACTCCAATCTACAAATGTCTTCTAGTCTTCTCCACTAGAGATCCTTAATTTCTTCACTACAAGCTCCTATTGCTACAATATCCTATCACCACTACTATCTAACCCTTCTTCTTCACTTCAAGTTACACTTCACACTTACAACAATTCTAGATTCTTCAACTAAATCTAGTTAACTAATGCATACACCTTATTCACCAAAGTATGAAAGATATACAAGAAAATGTAAACAAACAACTTAGATAGCAAGATGATACTAAGTTGTAATACTTCTAATAGAAGTATTCTTCTCTTTGCACTTGAAAGAATGAGGCTTTGGATCACTTGGAAACAAAGGCTTATGAAATGATCAAAGGATTTTTAGGATTGAAATTGAGATCTAGAACAGAAAGTTTCTGTGCAAAAAGGTAGAGAAAAAATCCAGGTTTAAGGTGGTATTTATAGGCAAAAGTTTCTGACAGAGGAGCGTGGCCGGTCCCCTTAAACCATGGCCGGTACCCTTAATTTTAAGGGGACCGCCCTTTATAATTAAGGGGGCCGCCCAGCTGAAACGGCCAGAAACTTTGTCTTTTAGTGGGTCAAGTTTATTTGGTGAAAAACTAACTGATTTTGGTTAAATATTTGAAATCATATATTTAGTATGATTAAAACATTTTTCCTTATTACCAAAAGTGTTTTTCAAAAATATATAATAAGATTATATAATTAAATAAACTTTGTATTAGTTAATTAAATACCCCTTTGATCATACATTGCACTAAACACTTTGTTTATTCATACCTTAAGTGATTTGTTGGTGAAAGTGAATATTTATTACTAAATACGTGTTTACGTCATGATCTTTGGTTTGATTAGTTTAAGTTTTGTGATTATCAAAACATAGAGATATCGGAAGATATGAATAATGTTTTCAGTTAATTATTTATATCAACAATCTCCCCCTTTTTGATGATTACAAAACCTAAACTTATTAAATCCAAAAATTAATATTTAGACAAGTATTTAGTAAGTTTACATTCACTTCTCCCCCTTTTTGTAGAATCAAAAAGGTTAGGCCGAATAAGCTTCGTGAGAGAAGTTTAAACGGGTAGAAAACTCCCCCTTGATGTATGCTCCCCCTCGTTTGAGGGCACCAAGGTTTCGAGAAAGTAATTCTTGCAAGAAAAATGTTAGAAGCACAAGCATGGCACAAGCAAATACATATAGCATAATATTAACAAGTAATAATCATGGCACAAGGGAATAAGAAACATATATTAAACCATTCAATAATAGAGAAATGATTATGTCAACCCATAATCATTGTTACAAAGGCAATACAAATAGAATTCTAAATAACATAGAACATCCTATAGTGCCAACAAGGAGTGTCATCAAACTTTCTTGAATCCCAAAATGGTTGAGGAATTTTATTTGAAAATGAGAAAACATAAGCATATCAAATGCTTGGTGGTTTAGTGGAGGTAAACTCTTGGTTCCATGGGTGTTGGTGAGTTTGTAGAGCTTGGAGGTGGTGGATTTGAAGTGGAGTTTGTTGGTTGAGGGTTGTGATGTTGTTCAAGTGATGGGGTTTGTTGAGATCTAGTAAGAAGATACTCAATCCAAGTGAAGTGCTCATTCAAAGCAATGGTTTGTTGTTGAAGGAAGATGCAACAAGGGCAATTGTTAACATGCTTCTCAAGTTGGTTTTTATTATGTGGTGATGATGGTGAGCTTGATTGTGGTGGATCCAAATTGCGTTGAGCAAGATGTAATGCTAAAAGAGCACTAAGCTCATGTGCCTCTTTTAGCTCCTCAACGAACTTCAAGTGTTCGGAGGAAGGTGATGGTGGTGGAGCATGATAGTTGTCTTGGGTGAAGGTTTGCACATGCAACATTGGAGTGGCATGTGAGGTTGTAGGAAGTGGTGGTGGTACTCTAGGTGGTGGAGATATGTTTGAGCTTGGGTAATCATGAAAACAAGATATGGGTGGAAGATGTTCTTCATGAGTGGATGATGTCTTTGTTGAATGAGCAATATGTGAAGTGTTGATTGAGATATTGGGATTGTTGTTTTGGGATTGAGCATGCTCATCAAAAGAGGAAGCATTAATGAGGGTATTGGTGGAAGATAGGTTGTGGGATGACTCATTTGAGTGGGTTTGAGGTTGAGTTGTTGGTTGACTTGAAACACCATCACAAGGGTTATGACAAGAATCAAGTTTCCTCCTCCAAACGGGTTTGACGGAGATCCTTGCGGTTCTTGAAATCTTTGGTTTTTGGTTGTTGGAAGATGACATGTTTGGGTGTGATGGCATTAATGGTGGGAGGAGAGTATTTATAGTGTATGAGAAATGTGGTTTAGGAAGGAAAATTTGATGGATAGTATGGGACAAAATATGTTTGTGAATTTTGGGAAGTATATGTTTAAATGGGTCAAAAAGTGATAAAGTCAACAGTATCCCCGACCATCAGATGGCCGGTCCCCTTAAATGGAGGCCGGTCCCCATAAATTTAAGGGGGCTGCCCTTATGATTTAAGGGGGCCGCCCATCTGGTGATTCCCAGAATGCCAGAAATGGGTTTTTGGCAGAGAATTTTCAAAAAGGTTGTGTTTTTGGATTTGGATTCAAGTAAGTTCAACTCTTGAGGCAATATAGAGCATACTATTCATGAATGTAGAGAATATCATAGAAATGATTAGAGTGAACAATTAATTCCTAATAATCATGTTATCTACTAATATTTCAATTAAGTTTGGTAACTAAGGAAGCAATAAAGCAAACTAGTTAAGTATGCAACTATATGAAGATAATGGTAAGTAGGATTAGTGCAAACGAATTTAAGATTGCTTATGATAAACAAGTGGGAAGATATGATTATATGAACTTCAAGACTTGTTACAAACAAGATCCATATGGGCAAACCATGATTCTCATGAAATGATTTGATTAGATTGTGGATGTCATTTTCACATAAGTTTATGACATATGTGAGAAAATAATAATGTTTTAAATAAAATGTTTTTAGTTTTATTCAACAATGTTTGAAAGTAAGTTTTCACTTAATGCCATAAATCTGGGAACGAAAGAATCTAATGAGAAGCAAGGTTCACAAAAGTAAACTAGCGTTAGGTATATATAGGAAGTGCAATTTAATCAAGTTGGAGAATGAGTATGAGACTATTACTAGTGGTGCTCAATTCAGGCTAAACACGACCATTTTTACGGGTTACACACACCCAACTTCTCACATAGAAGCAATTCAACCGTTAGGTTAAATTGAATTTCTAGTCAATAGATTCTCCAGTAGTCATTCTCCTTTTAGAAGAAATCGAGTTCCTAAATTTACCTATCGAAGATTACCAAATATGAAGTATTCTTGATTCACTAATACTTGGCTTAATGTTTTGAAATACATTCAAGTTTGTATCCTAATAGGACAAATTTTGTTTTGTTTCAAAAAGAAAAATGTTTCTGCTTTGATAAAGATCAAAATAATGTTATGATAGCTTATGATTAAGCATGTTGTTCGAAAAAGCATAAAATAGATATTCGAAGGGTTTTAACTCAAAGAGAGAAGTTTTTAAATATGACATATTGATTTTGATAATCAAGAAATTTCAGGTGAAAGATATACTTCAAGAGAATCGATTCAGCCCATTGTCACATGTAATCATCTCTAATGGCAACTAAAGATGTGAGAGAGATATGGTAGACATTGAACATCTAAATGCAATGAGATAGGAAAGGACAAAGAAAATCATCAATGAATGCAATATAGACATATGTATATATGCATGTATACAAGACACATTGTAATATTGAGTCACTAGCAAGTCTTAATTATAACACATCTATTAATGCAACTAGTAAGATCATATAGCACAAGTGGCAAGTATTCTATTCTAGATCATAGAAGATTATCAATATAGATGAAAACTAAAATAAATGATAATAGACATAGCAATAAGAGGGTTAATTATCCTAATGTTATGTATGCATATATTGGGATTCATGATCTAAAAGCATAGCAACTTGCAAATTAAAACATATTAATATACTAATTGAAGCATACTCTATCTTAATGTAATGTAGGCAAGTTTTTGAAAAGAAAACTTACCTCAGGTCCAGCTCTTCTTTAAGAGTGGTCATGAGAGCAATATAAAACGTCAAGAAGGTTTTCCCCAAAGCAAGTTGAAGAAGCGAAGTAATATCCCAATGCAAAAAGGATCAAGGAGACTTGATCATAGAAACACTATCGGTCGCACCAATCATCACAAGTCGTGCAGATTAAGAATGGTAGAACAAGAATCCTTCGTCATGAGGTAGTAACGAACACACCATAAGGTCAATGGTCATCAAATGAAAGAAAGCGAATAGAGCGATCCAAAAAGTAGTAGTTCCTTTGATCGTTAATTACCTACACATGACAGAGAGCTTGGTACCCAGATTCTCATGGGTCCGAGTTGATTAGTAGCGAACATCCAATGCACTTAAATGCATATGAAGAGGATGTCGTCGAGAAGTACAAGAATTCATTATTTGTTTGTTTTAACAAACAAACAATAACTTTCTTGACTAGAGAAATAATCAATGGATGTAAATAATAATAGTTCTAAATTTTTCCATTAGGTTTAACAAATTTTATTTGTTTTGATGTATTTGTCAAATACTCATCTGCCGTAAATCCTAATCCGGTTTTATCATAAAATGACTTTTGAATGTTAAGTAGATATTTTAAAGATTTAGAACTATTTTCGAATTTTGCCAATATTTTTGCTTTTTCCTTTTCCATTTTAATTTCATGTTTATAGTCTTGACAATTTTTACATTCAAGATCAATTTCAATATTACTTTCAAGTCTAGACATTTTGTCTTCTAAAATGATTTCTTTTTCAAAGTTATTTTCAGCGGATGTTGAAGATTCATTTTTAAAGATAATTTTTGAGTCAATGTTGCAAAAGTGTTTGAAGTTATTTTCCATTTTTGAAAATTCTAATGTAAATTGATCATAGCAAAAATGTTTGGTTTTGAATTGTACCTTATTTGTACTTGTACAATCTTCACTCGCTATACGGTGATCAATTCCATTGTTCATGTCGCTCCATGTTTTGTTTGTAGTATTGCTTGGATCTTGGAGCATGTAATCCTTGTCATCACTATTTGTATTAACATTTGTTAGGATGTTCACGTATTCCGTATTTACATCGTCTTTATCGTCCTTGTTGCACCATGATTTATTAACATGCTTTCTTCGGATTTGACACATGTGTTCTTCATTATTGGTACCTTCAATGATCACATTTGAACTAGTAGTACATGTGTTTATTTCAAATAAATATTTATCTATTAAATTTTCTGGAGTAACAATTTCATGTGCAATATCAAGTTTATCATCTTTGGTTTTACATTTCTCTTGGTGAAACTTTAAAAGGCATTTCCAAATATCATTTGCCGTTTTACAAGGAAATAATCTTTCATATTTAACAATACAAATGGTACTTTGATTGTCAATGAAAATGGTAGTATTCATGAAGTTATACCTGTGGAAAACTAGAAGGGGGGGTTGAATAGTTTTACGTCTTTTTCGTTTTGCTTATTTTATAAAAGATAGTTTCTAAGATAAAACTTTCAAATCACTTTAATACATAAATATATGTACTAGTTAATTTATGATTTTGTATAAATACTACTTATGTATAATGTACAATTTCAAAACACTTAACTACAAAAATATAAATACACGATTTATTAAAAGTTTTATATATACAATGCTTATGTATAATGTTTGGAAAGAATATACAATTTCATATATTTTATGTAAACATATATATGTGTAGTAGTGTATAGATATAATTATATGTAATAGGTTGGTTTTTGTAAGATTAGTTTTATGAATGAATTTTAGTTTGATCTTTATGTGAAATCAACATATGCACAATACTATCAATTATGACTATGTGTGAAATGCAAGTAAGTAATAAATCAAAGAGTGAGAGATGGAAAGATCAAACCGAGACACAAAGGATTTATAGTGGTTCGGCTACAAGGACACCTTCCTTGCCCTACTCCACTCCCCGAGTCACCTACTCGAGAGTTTTCTTCACTAGATCAAAGACCTCCTTTATGGCGGAGAAAACCGTACACACCAATATACACACCAATTTACACACCAATCTTCACACCAATCTACACACCAATCTACACACCAATCTTCACACCAATCTACTATTTTCTTCACACCAATCTTCTATTCTCTTCACACCTTCAAAGTACTAATGTCTTGACACCTTCAAGTCACTAATATCTTCACAACTTCAATGCACTAGTGTCTTGACACCTTCAAGCCACTAATGTCTTCACAACTTCAATGCACTAATGTCTTGACACCTTCAAGCCACTAATGTCTTCGCAACTTCAATGCACTAGTGTCTTGACACCTTCAAGCCACTAATGTCTTCACAACTTCAATGCACTAATGTCTTGACACCTTCAAGCCACTAATATCTTCACAACTCCAATCTACAAATGTCTTCTAGTCTTCTCCACTAGAGATCCTTAATTTCTTCACTACAAGCTCCTATTGCTACAATCTCCTATCACCACTACTATCTAACCCTTCTTCTTCACTTCAAGTTACACTTCACACTTACAACAATTCTAGATTCTTCAACTAAATCTAGTTAACTAATGCATACACCTTATTCACCAAAGTATGAAAGATATACAAGAAAATGTAAACAAACAACTTAGATAGCAAGATGATACTAAGTTGTAATACTTCTAATAGAAGTATTCTTCTCTTTGCACTTGAAAGAATGAGGCTTTGGATCACTTGGAAACAAAGGCTTATGAAATGATCAAAGGATTTTTAGGATTGAAATTGAGATCTAGAACAGAAAGTTTCTGTGCAAAAAGGTAGAGAAAAAATCCAGGTTTAAGGTGGTATTTATAGGCAAAAGTTTCTGACAGAGGAGCGTGGCCGGTCCCCTTAAACCATGGCCGGTCCCCTTAATTTTAAGGGGACCGCCCTTTATAATTAAGGGGGCCGCCCAGCTGAAACGGCCAGAAACTTTGTCTTTTAGTGGGGAAAGTTTATTTGGTGAAAAACTAACTGATTTTGGTTAAATATTTGAAATCATATATTTAGTATGATTAAAACATTTTTCCTTATTACCAAAAGTGTTTTTCAAAAATATATAATAAGATTATATAATTAAATAAACTTTGTATTAGTTAATTAAATACCCCTTTGATCATACATTGCACTAAACACTTTGTTTATTCATACCTTAAGTGATTTGTTGGTGAAAGTGAATATTTATTACTAAATACGTGTTTACGTCATGATCTTTGGTTTGATTAGTTTAAGTTTTGTGATTATCAAAACATAGAGATATCGGAAGATATGAATAATGTTTTCAGTTAATTATTTATATCAACAATACCCATAATCCAGTAATTGATTCTGAATCCATAGAACCTGGCCACAACAATTGGTAGCAGCAACATACTCTGCTTCAGTAGTAGAGGTAGCAACTATTGTCTGTTTCTTGCATTGCCAAGAAATCAGTTTTCTTCCAAGAAATTGGCAACCTCCAGTGGTGGATCTTCTATCTAGATTGGCCCCAGCATAGTCACTATCACTGTAAGCTGCTAGCTGAAATGGAGACTCTTTAGGATACCAAAGACCTAAGTTAGGTTGGCCTTTCAGATACTTAAAAATCTTCTTGACAGCATTCATATGAGAAGTAAGTGGAGTGACTTGGTGTCTGGAACATGCACTCACAGCAAATGTAATGTCAGGTCTTGAGGCAGTCAAGTACATCAAAGAACCAATCATAGATTTGTATAAATGGACATTCATAGGGAGATCAGGAGTAAGATTGTTCTTTGTTTTGGGAGCCTCATATGGAGTGGTGACAGTCCTGACATTTTCCATGGCAAACTTGGACAACATATCTCTTACATATTTCTCCTGATGTATGAATATCCCATCAGGTTTCTGCTGAACCTGCAACCCCAGAAAGAAAGTGAGTTCTCCCATGGCACTCATCTGAAATTCTCCCTTCATCAAATCCTCAAACTCTCTACACCAGGCTTCTTTGGTAGAACCAAAGATAATATCATCCACATACACCTACACAAGTATAATATCCCTATAATCTTTCTTCAGAAATAAAGTCTTGTCAATGGTACCTCTTCTGTATCCATTCTTCAGCAGAAATATGGAGAGTCTAGCATACCAAGCTCTGGGAGCTTGATGCAGTCCATAGAGAGCTTTAACAACCTTGTACACATACTCAGGATGATCAGGGTCTTCAAATCCCTTGGGTTGAGTCACATAAACCTCCTCTTCAATCTCTCCATACAAGAAAGCACCTTTTACATCCATCTGATAGACCATAAAGCCCATATAAGAGGCATAGGCCAAAAATATTCGAATTGCTTCAACTCTGGCCACAGGTGCAAAGACCTCATCATAGTCAATGTCTTCCTCTTGTCGAAAACCTTGAGCCACTAGTCTTGCTTTGTTCTTCACCACAATACCCCTGGCATCTCTTTTATTCTTCAAAATCCATTTAGTCCCAATGGCATATTTCCCATCAGGAAGAGGAACTAGAATCCAAACCTGCTGATTCTTAAATTACAGCATCTCTTCTTGCATTGCCTCAAGCCAACTTGAATCAGCCAGTGCTTGAGGAACATTAGTTGGTTCAATTTGAGAAAGAAAGCATGCAAATAAACAATGTTTGGAGTCTGTGTGATTGTTCCTCTTTTGATTGTAGACATAAGAGATAAAAGCAACTTCTCCATATTTGGTATTTTTGACAGTGCTTCTTGTTCGAACAGGGTCATTAGGATCACCAATAATCTTTGATAGGGGATGAGCATTGTGAATCCTTTTGGTAGTTGTAGGTGGAACATCAATGTTGGCATCAATGTTGGTGAGAGTTGGCTCAAACTCAGTATCATATGAGGCTGAGTTAAACAAGCCAGGCTTTGGTTGATAATTCCCAAGATCAGAGGGACTTGGAAATCTAGTAAAGGGCTTAGCAAAGTCTACAGAGACTTCAGTAGAGATGGGAGATTGAACAGCAGCAGAATCAGCATCTTGGACATCATCAGTGGAAAGAGGTGTGCCTTCAGCAGAATCCTTGTTGCCACTGACTGCTTGTGCTGATTGATGTAGGATAGCCTCAGTTTCTTGTGTAACCCTGTCATTGAGTTTCTGAGCTTCCTTAGTAGCAGCATGTTCCTGCTTCTTTAATCTTGCAAGATCTTCTGCATAGTGTGACTCATCATCTTGTTCAGCAGCAGAGTGATTACCTACAAAATGGTTAGGTGGAAAAGATGGTACAACAAAAGTATTCTCTTCTGGCTCAGACTCACATTCTGAGTCATCATCCATGAAACCTGCAGGGTTAGAACTTGAATCTTTGGCACCTGCATCAGGATTAGAAGCATGCCTAGTATAACCCAAATAGTCAGTCAAATAATCTAGGTCAAAATACCAAGAATGGCCTTGTCCCTGAATATTAGGCTGATCTTCAAGAAACCTCAGATTAAGGGTCTCTTCAATCTTTTTAGCATTCAGATTATACACTCTATAGGCCTTGCTATGAGCTGAATACCCAACTATATATCCCTCATCAGCTTTCCCATCAAATTTACCCAGTATATCAGCAGTATTCAGAATAGCCACCTTGCATCCAAAAGGCTTAAGGTAATGAATGTGTGGAACTTTCCCAGTGAGAAGTTCATAAGGTGTCTTGACATGTAGTCTAGTGATGGATACCCTGTTCAAGACATGGCATGCAGTACTGACTGCTTCAGTCCAGAACATGGTGGGGAGTTTAGAGTCTGCAAGCATTGATCTTGCAGCCTCAATGAGGGTTCTATTTTTCCTTTCAGCAACTCCATTTTGTTGTGGAGTTCTTGGAGTACTATAGTCCCTTCTAATCCCTTTAGACTTACAGAATTCTATGAAGACCACATTTTTGAATTCTGTACTATTGTCATACCTAATTCCTTTAACCTTTTTATTCAGCTGATTCTCAACTAAGATAATGAAGTCTTTCAGGATTGGAGTTGTTTCATCCTTAGTTTTGAGAAAGAACACCCAGTAAAACCTGCTATAATCATCAGTAATAACTAGGCAGAAGTATTTGTGATCAATACTTCTAATGGGTGTTGGACCAAAGAGATCCATGTGTAGCAGCTGAAGAGGTTCTGAAATGTTGCTCACTACTTGGATAGACTTGTAAGAGGCTCGGTGTTGTTTACCCTTGTTGCAAGCAATACAATTGTGTTCATTGGTGAAGAGTTTGGAAGGAAGGCCCTTAACAAGACCAAGTTTAGATAACTTGTTGATGGTCTTGTAATTCACATGTGCCATTCTTCTATGCCATTTATTAGATTCATCCAGGGAAGCTTTGGCTACCAAACATGTTAGATCACCTTCAGGCTGTACTTCATTCAGATTGAATGTGTATAAATTGAAGGTCCTAGGAACTCTCAGCAATACAGTTGTGTCTTCTGGGAGTTTGAAGTCCTTGGAAAGTACAAGACACTCATCTTCAGAGAAGAAAACCTTATGTTTAGTATCACAAATTTGTGATACTGAGATAAGATTAAAATGCTCCAGTTCCTTCACATAGTAAACATTTTCAAAGTCTAACAAGGGTGTCCGGATGGTTCCTTTCCCTGTAATCTTGCCATCTCCACCACCAAAGGTTACAGTGCCCCCTCCTTCAATGGGTTCAAAGTCATGCATCTTATCCTTGTTCCCTGACATATTTCTTGAACAACCACTATCAACAATCCCAACTTCAGTACTTTTTAAAGGATGTTCCTACAACAACAACAAAATATACAAAATTAGTACACATTGGAGACTCAAGTCATTGCTGACTTGAGCCTGCCTTGTGGATCATTAGAAACAGGCCATGTAGATATTTTAGATCCACCATTGTTCTTGGGCCTGTATTGCATATTAGGTCCCTTCTTAGTCCAAGAACAACCTGCTGAGGGCTTCATAGCAGTATTCCATTTCCCACCACCATTACACATTGAGTCAAAGTGATTAGGCCAATAACCATTAGAAAAGAAAGAACTAGTGGGTCGAACATATGATCTAGTACTGGTTTTTCTCCATGGAAAATACGAATCAGCAGAATTAGGTTTCTGCTGATGTGGAACAAAAGATGGTATTTCACTAACATTTTTCCACATGTGCCTAATTTTCCTTTGACTACCACCTGTACCCATTCTTTGCTCATGATATGTACAATCCTTAATCAAGTGATATTTGCTTCCACACACAAAACACTTCTTCCTTTTAGAAGATGTATTTAAACCAAAAGAATTTCCATAACATGAAAAAGTATTCAAATCACCATGACAAACAGAATTGTTTTTAACAAAGCCAAAAGTATTATTATGCAAAGAATTTAAAAACAAGTCTTCAGTAGCAATTGTCTTTTTATCAGCAGCAACTCTAGAAGGCTTGTAAGGAATCTTGGGTGAGGTCTTTGGTATGGTCTTGGTAGTGATCTTGGGCATGGTCTTGGGCAGGTCCAACTTCTCACTTGAATCACAGCTAGCAAATGAGGTAGACCCTTCATCAGAAGACTTGTCACTGGTACAACAAGAGACAGAGTCATTAGATTTCACAATAGGGTCTTGTAAGTCAGTTGACTTTTTGCCATATAAATGATGTGATCCATCAAAGTTAAAAGGTTTGGTCAAGTCTATAGGCATGTGTTCCCCTCTTATAGGTCCAGGCACAGCATTCATTCCCCCTTCCTTAACATATTTAACAGGTGTTTGATAAGCTAAGGCTGGTTCAGGGTCAAATACACTAGACATATCAGGGTAAGTTAGCTCTTCAGGGTCTATATATTTGTCATACCCTAATGCCTTTCTAGACCTAACCGATTGGTGACCATCAATTAATTTACTCAAATTAGATGCTCCTTCATGCCATTTCATACGACCAGCTATCTCTTTATCTAATTTAGCCTGTAACTCTTGTTTTTCTTTTTCTAAATCAGACTTCTCCTTTTGAGTACGTTTTAATTCTATCTTAGCAACCTCTAAATCACTTTCTAGAACTCTTACTTTTTCATCATATTTAACTTGATTCTTTTGAAACCATACTTTTTGTTTTTCTAGTGTTTTTAAAGCCATTTTATAAGACTCTACTTCTACATAACACTCATTGTATTTTGGTTTCAATTCATCAAATTCTTGTTTAAGCTCATTGTATCTTACACTACATCCAAACACACAATTGGTTACCTGAGAGATTCCCATCAAGGAGACTTGCTCCTTCTTGTCTTCTGAAGGTGTGAATGCCAGCAGATTCACTTGTGAAGAAGTAGAAGCTTCCTCTCCAGCAGGTTCATGATCAGCCCAATCAATTTGGTGATCCAGAGTCACCATTGCCTTAGAAGGTACAGTCTTGTTATTCCATGCTTCCAATGGATAAAAACCATATCTAACTTCATCTCCAGCCTTTCTGTCTTTGCATTCTCTTTAAAAATGTCCCACTTGACCACATGTGTAACATTTAACCTTCCTTCTATCAAACCTTGCTGCTTCTTTTCCATTAAAACCAAACTTTCTTCCAGACTTGGCTTCAAACCTTTTGATATTCATTGATATCATTGCAAGTTCCCATTTCAAATGCATATCCTCCATTTCCAATGGATCTACCTGTTCAAAGTCCTCATAAGCAATAAACTGCTGAGGTTCATATTCAGCCACAAATGAATGAATAAGATCCTCCAACACATTACTTGCTCTTGATCTAGGAGCAGTTTGATTATGTGTTTGAGAAGATGCTCCTGAAGAGTATGAACTTGAAGCTTGATGCACAGGTTTAGTAGAGGCACCAACAAATGCAGAATGAGTGGATGGTCGTATTGGACTTCTCACATCAGGCTCAAGTGATTTAAGCCTATTGTAGAGGTCATCAAACGACATTAAGTCCAACACACCTTTGGTCTTGAGAGCAATACAAACTTGTAACCAAGATGGTGGTAGAGATCTCAGAAATTTAGAATTGCAGTCTTCATTGTCAGGTCTGGCCTTCAACTGATTGAGTTGACTCAATATTCGATGAAACCTGTCATAACCTTTATGAATACCCTCTTCTTCAGATATCTGAAACTCTTGAAACTTTTGCTTCAACAAAGACTTCTGCAGCCTTCTTGATTCCTCATTCCCACCAAATCTTGCTTTTATAGCCATCCAAATATCCTTGGCATCTTCCATAAAATGGAAGTCACCCATATGGTCATCAGGTATAGCTTGTAACAAGATTGTTCTTACTTTACTCTCCCTCTGCACAGCCAGAATCTCTTCAGCAGTTTTGGGTCCTACAATAGTAACAACTCCTTCAGCATCTGTAACATGCTTCTTCAGACTATTCCCTTTCTTAACAATCTCCCACAGATTCCAATCAATGTTTGTGATCCAGTTCTGCATCTTCATGGACCACAGATGATAATCTTCTGCATTCTTCAAGTATGGAAACTTAGCATTACTGTTTGAGAGATTAAGCTGTTGAAGAGAAGTGGTGTTTATGTTTTGGGTTGTGTCTGCATCATCATCTGAACCGGGCATGTTTGTTGATTTGTTTGGATTTGAGAAGGTGTAAGATTTGTGTTTCTTAGTATGGCAGAGACTCTCTCGAGGCTCTGATACCACTTGTTGAACTTAAGACCTTGATAGATCTTCTTGAGCACTCTAGAATCGTTAGCAATGTTACTGTAATCAATAACACACTAATAGACAATCTCTGCAACTTGTATTTATAAAGCGGAATCAAAACACAAGCTTTTTACTAAGAACTCTTGATCCTCTATGGATCTTTTGATAATAATAATAACTCTTTAAAAGTTGTTCAATACATAAACCGTGTGTTCCTTTTATACACAAGGAACCCTAAACCGTTTCACAAGAAACGTATATTCTAAAACTTCTAATAGATATGCATTATCACTTCCTAAATAAACTCATGCATATCCAAAATACATTACATAAAATACGGAATTACTATATCCGCAGAAACTAATAAAGCTGAAACTAGTCTTCAGCAGATACACTACTTCAGCAGAAACCAACTCTTCAGTAGAATCTGTTCAGCAGAAATAGCAGCAGAATTCTTACTTCACACAATTCTCAACATTTTCTCATTGATAATGATCATGATACTAGTTGCTGCATATAACACCCACGATTATAACTATATATGTATAAGATTTCTTATTTATCTCTCAATATATATACCATATCCACGATTAAAACTCAAGAACATCCACTTACACCTAACCTAAACCCCCAATATATATACCGCATATCAATCGACCCATAAAATCAGTCGGATCTTTGTTTTTAATTGAATCAAATGACAAATACATCTATGGAAGGTATGACATCATTGTTATTGTCATCAATTAGTTTGGAGAAGATGATACCGATCGGAATTTATAATGCATTTTTTTTTTAAATTAAATACGAATGTTTGATTGTGATTAGAATGCAATTTGATTATTAATTTATGTTTCGTTGTAGAAGATGATACCGATTGATTTTTTTTTCTATAATTAAATTCGAATGCTTGATTGCTTTTTGAATGCAATTTGATTGTGAATTGATTTTTGGTTGTAGAAGATGATACCGATTGTAATGTTTGATTTTTTTTTTTTTTTTTTTTTTTTTTTTTTTTTTTTATATATATATATATATATATTTTTATACGTGGTTGAATGTGGTAACATAGATGTTACGATGAGAAAGGGTGTTTTGATGTTATTATTTATAGGATATAAGAATGAAAAAAACAAGGGTGGTTTGATGCGATTAGTTTGAAAGCTGTTACGATGTGTTGTGTTGTAAAGACAAGGGTGTTTGGATGATTATAGTTTGAAAGCTGTTACGATGTGCAATGGTAGTTTGATGTGATTAGTTATACCATATAAGAATGTGGTAACATGGATGTTACGATGCGCAAGGGTGTGTATAGGATATAAGATTTAGTATTGAGTTTGGGTTAAGTTGAAAGATGTTACAAGGGTGTGTTTGGCATAAATGAATGTGTTTTTGTAAAGTCCGAATTCAGTGTTAGGATGTGAATAACATAAACTAATGTGGTTTTGAAACATGGATGTTTTAAAACATAGGTGTTTTAAAACATAGGTGTTTTAAAACATAGGTGTTTGTGAAACAGTTGTGTATGATAAAACATAGGTGTTTGTGAACCAGTTGTGTATTTTAAAACATATGTGTTTGTGAACCAGTTGTGTATTTTAACATGGGTGTTTAGTTATGTATAATAAAATATTGTGAAACAGTTGTGTATTTTAAAACATAGGTGTTTGTGAACCAGTGGTGTTTGTGAACAACGGGTATAAATATATGCTAATAATTTACATATGGTAGGTTCAAAGAGAAAAGGGAAGGAGATCGTTGTGGAAAAAGCTGTTGAAGAAAATATAATTGATGTTGAAGAAGATGATGATGATGATGACTTTGTTGACGATCAATGGAACAACTCTGGTAAGTTGTAATAGGGTTATTTGTTTATGTTATTGCACAACAATATTTAACGAACATACCTGTTAAATATATTATATGTTATGAGTGTACTAAACAATAGTGTAATGTATACGTTTTAGGTTTAAGAAGAAGCGGACAGAATAAAGGAAACACTGAAACAGAAGGAGGAAAAGATGTAATAGGGAGTTCGGATACCAAAGGTATGTTGTTGTTCATGTATAGCAATTGTAGTATAGTTAAGAAAAGAAAAGAATGAAAGTGATGTTAATATTATGAACGTTGTTAATTAATTCGATAAACACAAGTGCAAATATAAAATGTATATTGAGAGTGTTGTTAATATGGTATCTATGTGACAGATGAGAATGAGAACAAAAGAGTCAAGGTTGATAAAGGAGCAGGATCGAAAAGGAAGAAAGTTGTTAAATGTAAGTAGTACGTACTTGGTGTTTATATACATTGCATTTGGTATACTGATAAGGATTGTGTGAATTAACAATTTAACTTAATACAATTTTAGCTATACGTATACTGATTAAGTGTTTATTAATCATAGGTGATGATATTGAGAATGTTCAGAAACCAAAGAGAAAGAAGGGTGAAACTTCTAAAGTTGAATGTAGTAGAACGTATACGTTCCAGACTAGAAGTAGTCCCAAAAAGCTCTTTAATGCTATCCAAACACTAACGCCGGTTCAAAAAATGTGTTTGGAACGTATTGGATTAGGAGGGCTTCTGGACTTCAAACTAGATGGAATTCCAAATAAACTAGCATTCTATGTTGTTGATAAGTTTAATCCAGAAACAATGGAGATCAAGTTGGTAAATGATTCTATTGTTATTACTAAGGATTTGATAGGAGAATTGCTAGGAATTAGGAATGATGGGAAGGATATTATGGAGGAATATATTGAGAAGGATATAGATATGTTGGATAGTTGGAATGAACAATATGATAAAAAGGAAATTCTAACGGGGGATGTTAAGGCTGAGATTAGGAAGTCAAAGGTAGCGGACATGAATTTTAAACTAAATTTCATTGTCTTGTTTGCTAATGTGATGGGTGGTGTGAAAGGGAAGGCGGTGTGTGATCTAAGGGTTCTAGATCGTATACGAAGTGATACGGATCTCGCTTCAATAAACTGGTGCGAGTATGTTTATCGAGGGCTGAAAAGCTGTAAAGATGGGTGGAAACGAGAAATGACAAACAGTTACTTTCTGGGCCCATTAACATTGCTAACTGTAAGTTCGATATTGTTTTTATTATTTAAATTTACGTTTAATATAATTTTTGTTATCATGAATGTTTTTTAAATTTGAGATTTATGTATGAAACAGATGGCCTATGTTGATGGAATCATGTGTGACAGCTTCTATGTGCCTCGCATTAGACCACCTACAAAAATTTGGACATTTGAGTTGCTGAAAGAAAGGGAAAAGGAAGAATGTGATGGGGTAGGACTAGGGATGGGTGCTAAGCAAGGACCGTATATTAAAGAAGATGCGGATCCAATGCCAAGTGATGAGGAGGTAATGTAGTATTTATATTATAATTATTTAATACATGTTTTACGTACGTGACAAGTATGATTGTAACATAAGATAATTTTCATTGCATGTAGGGAATTGTATGGAAGTTGTCAAAACTGATAGAAGGTATTAGGAATGCAAGGAGCTGTTTTGAAAAGACTTTGGAGTCGGGACTAGTAATGTTTCCAGGTAACTTGTTGATGTCTGATTTGAATCAACAATATCGTGAAACATTGATGGTCCAAAATTCTGGCAAGGATAGTGGTAGAGGTACAAATGAGGAAGGGATAGATGGTTTGAAAGAAAAGGCTGGTGAGGGTAGTGGTAGAGGTAATAATGAGGAAAGGATAAATGATTCGAATGAAGAACCATTTGGTTCTCCCGGGTTCAGGTTGGGGCCGCAAACACAGCTGGAGGTGTTTAGATCATCCGATAAGGCATGTGAAGATTTCTATGCTGAAAAAAATAGAATGGAAATGGATAAACCGAGTTTCAGCCTGGGGTTAACACAAGACCCGTTGTGGGCAACACAAAAGGAGGGGGAAGGTAGTGGGTCTAGAAAGGGTCACGAACATGAAGTAGCCATACAAGAAACTGAGATAGGTAAATATGGAAGTGCTAGTAACGTGAATGCGGGGAAAGAAAGTGGGACTGAAGATAAAGGAAAGGCAGTGAATGTAGTCCCATTAAGTGTTGTTAAACCAGACTTTGTTCGTGAGAAACGGGTATGTTCAAAACCGGGAACAATGCTATCCCCTTTCTTGGCAAGAGTGATTGATATTGATGGTAGGTATACCACGGAAGAAAAGCTACTGGAATCATACCTGTTAACCACAAGCGACATTGAGTTCAAGTATGCTCTTAATTATTTTTGTGAATATTTTTGTTACTTAATTTTACATATGATTAGTTTCAATGTAGTTTTAATTATTGTGGCTATTTTATGACAGTGATGTTTTGTTTGAGTCCGGTACTGGTGTGAAGGTTACGTTTGCACAGTTAATGACATTAATGGGTGTAGATAATATCGATAGTCGTGTTGTGGACGCCTGGAGTTTATTTCTTAATTCGTTGGAGCAATATAAAGATCCGGCGAGCCATTCAAGATTCTATTTACCAAATTTTGATGTGGTAAGTTATTTAAATTTTTGTACAAAATGTTTATTCTCATACTCAAGATATATCGTGAAAGTTAACATGTAAACAGGATAAGAAGTAATTTACTAGCGACATAAGGGCAGGTTATATCGTGGAAGCTTATTTAGCTAATGTGGAGTTGATGGCTGCTCGTGCAGGGAAACAACATATGCTCAAGGATGTGGACATTGTAAGTAAAATAGTTATCATTGTTGTTAAGAAACTTGTGTGTTCTGGTTTAATAAAAGGTGTGTATTGTTAAAAAACATTGGTGGTGAATATGAAGATAGATGTTTAAAGGTATAAAAAAATGGATGTTCTGGGATAATAACATGGGTGTATTGTTACAAAAACATAAATGTTTGTGTTTATTAACTATTGTGGTATAGGGAAATGTTTGTGTTTATTAACTATTGTGGTATAAAAAAATCAGAAATTTTTTACAGGATAACCTGATTTTGTCAATCTTATATATGAACATAGGTTTTCATACCGGTTAGTAATGGTGAACATAAGTTCGTAGTCTGCTTCAATATAAAGAAATTGGCGGTTATGGTGTTTGATAACAAGAAACTACAGAATCCGACCGATACAGAATGCATTATAGTTGCGACAATCCTGGTATGTACATTAATGATGGACTAATTATCATATGTGTTGTTGATTTGTTTATGAAATTCAACTTATTGGAACGTTAATGATTGCAGCAAAAGAAGTTTGGAAACTTCATGAAAAACAGAAATCATGAAAAAGCCGATGAAATATTGAAAAGTGAAATAACTCGTGGGGAGTTTCATTGGCAAACGGATAAAAGGCCAAAGGATTGTGGCGTATTCGTTATGCGGCACATGGAGGATTACATGGGGATGAATATACAAAGGTGGGATTACGGAATAGAGGATGAAGGTAGGAAGCAAACAAACCAGTTGGGAAAATTGAGAAAGAAGTATGCCGCTAGACTATTGCTTTCTGATTGCAACATAAACAAGGATAAAATTGCCGCAGAAATGATGAAATTTCGAGATGCGAATGCCAAGAAAAAGAAAGTAACAAAAAAAGGTGTCTGAATGGAAATATTTTATTTTTTTTTAAAAACATATGTTTTCTGGTTTCTTTTGTTAGATACATATATGCATGAACCATTTTAATGCATATATGTTACGGTTTATGGTTTATTTTGTTGGAAACGTATCTGAACAATAGCTTTTGTGGTTTATAAATTATTGGTTTGTTTAGGCAATTTTATATATGCATAAATGTTATTGAATGAATGTGATTGCTCTAATTAACATGTTTATGTATCTAGTCAGCATGTGTAGTTATTGAATGAAAAACATACATGTTTAATATATACATGAATGTTTATATGGTATTTTTAATAAGTTTGTTGTAAGAAACACATGTTTTTAAGTTAAGTTGGAAAAACATACATGTTTTATAAGAAAACATATATGTTTTTATAGGAAAACATATATGTTTTTTACATAAAACATACATGCTTATAAATAATAAAATATATACGTATTAATTACGGGAAGTTGTATTGATAAAGGATAAAAAGCATGTATGTTATTTGTGAACATGTATGTTTATAAGGTGGTGTTACTAAGTTATATGGTAAAATAAACATGTTCTTAAGTGATAGGTTTAAACCATACATATTTTTCCATAACATATATGTTATTCATATAGTTTATATTATGAAAACATATATGTTTTATGTGAACATACATGTTTAATAAGTAATAAAATGTAATAAAAACATGTATGTTGTATGTGCACATGTATTGTATGTTTATTAAGTAAGAACATGAAATTAAAAAAACACCATAACATAGTATGAATATTTAAAATATCCAAAAAGTATCAAAAATAAAATCATAAAATATTGTATTTGATGCATATTAAAATTTAAAAATCCTAGCATATTACGCATCGAATGAATATTCATTCATCCGCACTACATGAGTCAGTTTGATCATCTTCCGGGTCTTCATCTATATCTTGTTCATCTTCCTGGTCTTCCGCATCAAACTCGTCTACTAACTGGACCTTTGGATTTTTACATGTTGCTTTATTATGACCTAGTTCACCGCAGTTACTACACGCGCATTGTCTGAAAGGTACTTTCCTGTTAATTATTGATTTCTTTTGTTCTTTAGCTTTTTCAACTGCACCTTTAATTCGTGTTGAACCCTTAGGTCTACATTTTCTGGGATTCCTAATGACAACTTTAGAAGGAGCGGTAACACCTAAAAGATCCTCATACAATGCATCCTTGTTTTGTGGATCACTTTGTACGGGGACATCAGAACATATATCTGTCTTCAAACCTTTAACCTTTGAAAGAAGATCAGATAACTTGTCGGTGTCATTTCTCATCATATTTATAGAAGCTTCAACTGTTGACATAATTTCGGATGATATAACCTCCGTTTCTTCAATACACGGACCATAGCGATGACGCTTATCAAGTAAATGAGCAGGTAGTACATTTTTACAGCAACGACTACTTATGTATTTATGTGGAATGGCGTCTATTCCATGAATACGAAAAATACCGAACACATGTCTACACAAATAACCATGGCGGTTAAAATGACCACAAGAACATTCAAATGTACCATCGGAATGATTTACAGAAACCTGAAACGGTTGATAAAGAGAATATATAAAATGATAATGAATAAAAAATATGATGAAAATTGGTGTGTTATATAAAAAACATACATGTCCAAACTTAATGTGATAAAAAGTATTACCAAAAAAATGTAATAAACGACCCGGTTATTGAAAAATTAAATGTTTACTATATTTATATAACAATAATGTTTTATAAACACGTATGAATAAGGTACATACCGTTACGTGTACGACCGTATTATATCTCTTATCCCTTTGTTGTAGCGAACAAAATTCAACATCTCCTTCTATACGAGAACCAATCTGTGAACATCCATATAAGGATTTATATATTTCGTGTTGCACTTCCTTGAAAACAGAATGTGTGTACACATCACGCGCATGCGACTCGATAGGTAAATGTGTCTTCATGACAGGAGTCTTTTCTTCCGATGTGTTGTCTAACACACGTTGATTATACCTCTGTTTTTCCATAGCCGATTCAAAGCACAACATAAAATGGACTAGTGAGTTACCTGGGTTTGAATAACACTTGAAAAATGCGTTGGAACTCTCCGATCTAGAAGTTGTTTTCATCAAACCACACATAGGTATTGTGGAAAAGTAACCTGGAGCCCATCTTTCCCTTATAGCAAACATATCAGTTAACCACTTGTTCTCACCAAGATTATACCTATATATTAAAGCATGCCAACGTTGTTCAAATATTTGAGGATCAATGTACATATTCCAAACTAATTTGTGAAACTCTTTCTTAAATTGAGATTCTTTATCGACATCACCCATTACCTGAAAGTATAAAAATGGTTTTATATTAAATTGGTTTGTTGGGCATACATGAATATATACTTGAATGTTCATTTAATTAACAAAAAATTAATATGTAAAACATATACGCACATAATAAGTATACCTTTCCGGGAAGTTTCTGGGTAATGTGCCACATGCATAACCTGTGGTGTGATTCGGGAAACATCTTTAAAACAGCCTTACGCACTGCACCGTCTTGGTCTGTAAGAACCAAAGGTGGTTGCTTCCCATGAACCTTTAAAAATGCTTCAAGTATCCAATAATACGATTCATACTTTTCGTTAGACAATAAAGCGGCACCAAAAGTTACACATTTTTGGTGGTGGTCAACACCAGTAAATGGTACGAAAATCATGTCATACCTAAAACAAACATGTTATACAGATATATTAATTTATAACAGGACAATGTGATTTTATCCTTACAATTAAAACATAAAGTAGTGATGGAACTTACTTATTAGTATAGTAAGTAGCATCAAAAGAAACAACATCACCAAATGCAACATAGTTGCACTTCATGGTTTCGTCTGCCCAAAACATACGGCAAAGCTCTTTTTTTTTGTGTGATGATGAAACGAGAAACCAGGTACATGTTCCTTCCTCTTTAGCATCTTGTCCACTAACATTTGACCATCCCTTTCACCTATAAATGAATTCATACCCCGGTGAAAATTGTTCCAATCAACAGGCATGCCACGAACTTTATCAAACCCACCCAATAGTGCAACTCGTAGCTTATGTGCTTTCTTTGGACCAATACTAGATAATGACGCACGATGAATGAAAACATGATCACCAAATTCCAACTGTCGTCTAGCTCGAGAAAGATCCATATTAGCCGGGTCAATGAGTTTGTGATTATGATTCTCAACAAACTTGAGTATCACGTACGAATTTGTTCCAACAATACGTTTTAAACTTATATGTACTTTGCAATCAGTAACGGTCGTCGTTGATCTACGTTTCCTTTTGCGTTTCACATTTTCATTCTCAACATCTTCAACATCCTGATTTGGAGAATCAATAAGTGTATTTGTTTCAACACTCTTCCTAGGTTTACCATATTTATGACATACCAAGTGCTTGTGTGTTACTTGGCCATCCTTCTTTTTTGTTCCACCTTTACGAACACAGAACCTAACCTTAGCAGCGTACTCCTTGTACGCGTTATAGGCTTCGTCAAAAGTTGCAAATTCATCACCCTCTTTAGGCTTCTCATTCACAGGGACATCAGGTACCCAATATCTACCACCATGGGGTGTGGGAATACACTCCGGATCAAGCTCATAAATATCGACATCATTAGAATCTACACATAAACAAACACAAATCACATGATGAAACACTAAAATAAAACAACAACACAACATTTTAACAAAATAAATAACATGCATAAAACATGTATTAACAGGATCTGGGAAAAAGATGCAAAACACAATCAAACACTCGTATAATCAAACAAAATAAATACTAATAACAAAATCCAACATTCGAATAAAATGAAAACATATTCCAACATTCGACTAAAAATAATATCTGGGAAAAAGATGAAAACACAATCATGTTCGTATGAAAGAAAACCTAAAATAAATAACATCCAATTTTTTTATGTCTAACAAAATGAAAAAACAATCCAACATTCGACTAAAAATATTATCTGGGAAAAAGATGAAAACACAATCTTGTTCGTATGAAAGAAACCGTAAAATAAATAACATGCAATCATTTTTTCCATCTTGTTCGTATGACATCATTAGAACATGTAAAAATCTTATAAAAACACATCTTATACAAAAGCTATAACATGCATGCACATACAATATTAACATGGAAAAAGAATTGATAAAAAAAATACCAATATTCACGTCTTGATCATGTTCCATAATCATGTTTTGATCATGTTCCATAAACTCGGAATCAAATGGTTGCTCAGATAACATAAGCAATCGATTATTCTGGTGGTGAATTTCTTCATCTTGTTCATGAACAATGTTTTCCATGTTTAATCTTGCGTAATGTATAATATAATTGTGTGTTTGATGAAGTTGTTAAATTGATTTAGGGTTTGTTGGATACGAACAATATGAAAAAGAGGATCTGGGAAAAAAAAATTGAAACCGTAATGTTTGATAATGAATAAATTCCATGTTTGTAGGAAAATTTGAAATTGAAAAAGATTTTGTTTAATGAAAATAATTCCAGGTTTTATGAAATATATGGAAAATTACATTCATGCCCTTATAATATTAACTAAATAAAATAAAATGAAATCAATTAACTAAATTCTGATTGGATGAAAGTGGTTTTCGCAGTTCTTGCATTTAAAATGGTTCTCATTTGAAAGCTATACTATATATATATATATATATATATATATATATATATATATATATATATATATATATATAAATATATATAGTGTATCTTTATTTTCAGAACCCTGTTAAGTGCGGGAACTGCGAGAACTCCAATTTTGCATTAGAAAACATGCATGTTTATATAAAACATGTATGTTTTCTTACATACACCTTAATACACATACATGCATAACATACATGTTCATATAAAAACCTGTTAAGTGCAACAGATCAATGCAAAATGGTTTTATTTTTAGAACCATGTTAAGTGCGAGAACTGCGAGAACTCCAATTATGCATTAGAAAACATGCATGTTCATATTAAACATGTATGTTTTCTTACATACACCTTAATACGCAGGCATGTGTATTAAGGTGTATGTAAGAAAACATACATGTTTTATATGAACATGCATATTTTCTAATGCAAAATTGAAGTTCTCGCAGTTCCCGCACTTAACAGGGTTCTGAAAATAAAGCCCCATATATATATATATATATATATATATATATATATATATATATATATATATATATATATATATATATATATATATATATATATATATATATATATATATATATAAACGAAGCAAAAGATAAGGAACAAAGAATATTTGGGGAAAAAAAGGTATAATAAGGATGATAAGAATAAGTTAAAGGTTAGGTTCAGCATTCTACCACGAGCCAAACAAAACAAAACAAAGTCTTCAGCAAAGTAACCATGTACTCAAAGGGGAGACCTCATAATGCCAAATGTAGTAGGAGGGGAGTCCTCAAGTAACCACGGAGTAGCTAGCTCCCAAATATATGTGAAAGACATGTATTGCACACAGTACCAGACACCAAACCAAATGTAGTAGCAAATCAAATCAAAGCAAATCTAGGATGCATCCATACGCCCCTACCCAAACCAAATGCAGATCAAACAAAGGGACGGTGTGGAACATCACTCGACCACACTGGAGTCATGACATTGGTGCATCAATGCCACGGTCATGTTACCTTCATGACTAGGAAAATGCTCGGGTATACGGAAGGGTCAAAGGAAAATCAAATAGCAAAGTCCAAGTCAAATCAAAGTATCATAATCCAAGGTGCATAGCAAAGGTTCAGGTTAAAGGTTTACAAATGGCAGGGTTCATAATCAGAGTTCAAATCAAAGGTTCATAGCAAAGGTTCAATTCAAATGGATCAATGTCAATGGGTCAAATGGAAAGATCAAAGTCAAGGTTCCAGTCCACGAGGTTCACTATTCCAAGTTCCAAAGTCCCAAAGTTCATGATCAAAGGGTCATAATAAGAGTTTTAAACAAAAGTTCAATTTAGTAGGTTCCCATCACTTGCTTAAAAAGGTTCATAGTACAATCCCATTAAGAAAGGTTTATAACAAGGATTCATTTAGAAAAGATCTTCCAAAGATGACATTTATACAAATCCCATAGATAAGTGATCTTAAATCATATTAAAAATGCCGTTATAAAATAGTTTCTCCTTTAAATGTTCCCATATCATAATGAAGAAAAGAAATTTCACCTCCCGTTATATTATCCCAAAAGAACATTCAAGGTCTCACAAGGGTTTCACCTCCCGTTATAATATCCCAAAGGGTATCCAAAGTCTCACAAAGGTTCAAAGGTTAAGGTCACAAAAGGTTATCGAATGGATCATAAGAGTTTAAACGAATAACAATAGGACCGCAAATACCGGTGAAACACATCAATTATAGAGCCGAGTACGAAGGATCATAAACAAGATCAAACGGAATCATAATACGATAACAAATTAAAGACAAAGTCAAGAGAGAGGAAGTGTGCACTCTTACTGAAAGAGTATGGAATATCTGTACCTTAGCCGAGTCAAAACAACCGAGATCAAATGAAAGGAGAACGGTCATTCCCGCTTCACCGAACCTAGAAGAGAATGGATATGAATCAAGAAGAGTTCACATTACTTAAGTTACCTCTTTTAGTTATCAACTTTCCATATTTAGCAACTTTCTATTTTAGGTAACTTTCCATATTCAGTAACTTTTCACTTTAAGTAGTTTAAGAATTTTAGAAGACTTTCTATTTTTAGTAAGTTTCCTTATTCAGAAGGTTTCCGATTTTAAAAGGTTTCCATAAGTAGTGCTTTCCCAAAATAGCAGGTTTCAAAGATTAGTAAGTTTCCCCATTATAGATATGTTTAATATAGTTAGTTTATCATTTTATAATGTTTTCATCTCAATTTAGGTTATGAATTTCAATTTATGCAAGTTTTCCAAGATTAGGGTTTCTTATGAATAGTATTCATATATAAGGGTTAAAAGTGTCAAAAATGAAAGTGGAGGGTCAAAACTGAAAATAACCAATCACATACGCATATATATAACTCATGTACTTCAATTATTAAATATTTACAATTTATACTGATGCGTGGGAATCGCAACAGGCTTTACCTCTTGAGGGATCTCGAGAAGCTTACAACCCCCACCAGGCAGTGTACCTGATCGTTGTAGTATAGTATAGTGACAAGTACCGGGGGATTGATCGTTCAGCTTAGGAATAGCGTCGCTAGGATTAGAAAACCTAATTAATAGTTCTAAAGGTGAGGGATAATTATTTTTGTATTTTTATATTTATATCAAAAGCAAGTAAAATCTCAGGTTTTGGAAGAGTGGGCGGAATTAGTTGCTATTCAACTAACCCAAAACTAATATATAATCAAAATAAAATACTGAAAATGAAATTAAACTAATTATTACAAAGGTTGTGAGCAATAATTGGAGAAATTGTGTTTACTTAGACTTCACTACTCCCTAGATATCTTTTACACGTTAATTACTTGTTATACTTGTATGGATGACGAATTGTATTCCTTAATACCATTCGTGGGGTGGCATACATAACTCCCCAACTCTATGAGCTCTTATCTCCTCCTACACCATGACCCAGCACAACTATAGGGATTGTAAACAGTGGCTCATGCATTAAATACAACCAATAAAGACCTAGTACACCTCGGTTCATGTTTCTTAAGACGTTCAAGCATGTTACCATTTGGAGATCTACTAGTTTTCTTAAGCCTAACATATAAAATCATTCATCCAAGACAAGAATAGACAAGTAATCAACACATAATCAACATCTAGGTTTCATTAGATCTAAGCAAACACAAAAGAGATCTAGCTTAGCATAATGGAATTGAGACAAGAACAACATATAAACAACCAACACATAGACATATTGATTGAATTGGAAGAACACTTATCTCAATTACAATGCAAGGTATCAAGGGTTTAGAACCCTTGAAAAACCTGTAAAAGATACACCAAATTCGTCTTTAGGGTTTCACGAAAACTTCTCTCTTTTTAATGAAAAAACTAGAAAACTATATATAGGAAAACTGGGCTGACGGCGTCAAGACTACCATGTGACGCCGTCACCTCGCCGCCAAATACTTCCTCGGACGGCCTTGATCCACTTATGACGGCCTATGTGACGCCGTCACCAACTACGGTATTTTATTCTTTGCACTTTGACGCCGTCAGGATGACTTTTGACGCCGTCACCAACTACGGTGTTTTATTCTTGATGTCTGACGGCGTCAGGGTGTAACTCTTGACGCCGTCACCTAGTGTCTTCAGCATGGAAAATTGATACTTTGTCGTTTTCTTCACTTTTATGCTCCAAAAACGTCCAAAATGGCTTCTTTTCTAGAATTCACTCTCCAAACACCTAAAATCACAAAAGGAACGATTTAGGGCAATATTTGATCAAATAAAGTCGGATTCGGGCTTAAATGACCCCCTAAAAACGGATCATTTTTCGCCTCATCATATACCCTTACACTTGAGATTTGCTTGTCCTCAAGCAAATGAGCTTTTATTCTACTCAAAAGACAAGTTAGGGGTCATTTAACACAAATATAAAAGTAATTACAACAAATAATCATTCCACTAAAGACCAATAGACAAGCACGGAGGTCATACACAAGCACCTCGCAAATAGTGTTTAGATACTCACATCTCTCGGGTGTAATAAAGTAATATAACATTATGGAAATGGAAGATATCTCTCACTACCTGTCATAGCAAAATAGATTACCATAGGCTTGGGAAAGGATCAAACCTCCACCACATGGCGTAAGCACCTAGGATAAACTATCAAAGAGGTCTTTTAAAGGGTTGTAACGTTAGGTATATGGATATGAATTACACGGTTTTGTTGGATAAAGGAAGTTTTACTGGTGGCGAGTTAACAATCTTGGTTAATTACATGTACAAGATGGCGTTGCTAAGCCAAGACTAGACTCGACTTAAGCTAATAAATGAAAAATAACAAAAACATAAAATGAACATAGAATAAAAACGGGATGGTAGTCCGTATGTTTTTTTTTTCTCTTTTTCCTTTTTCTATATATATTTTTTTCTTTTTCTCTTAATTTTTTCGATTTTTTTTTTTTTTTTTTTTTTTTTTTTTTTTTTTTTTTTTTTGCATACACTCTTACCCTACCATCCAAAATAATACATCATAGGGGATGAGAATTCCCCTTACACTTGAATCTTTACATACTTTACATTTAACTAATCTAATGACTCGAATTAAGAAAATCAAAACACTTGGAGCACTTTTAAGATTAACATACATATGGGGGTAATAATATGATGTTCTTCCCCATTACTCCATAAAATAAGTACTTACCCATGAGTCCCAATCGTCCCAAAACAATATGTACAAGGATATGACTCGACTTAGCAACCATGTAATCAATTAGAAAGTTAACTTAGGGTTTAACAAATAACAATAATGCACTAAAAATGAGCGCATACACGGAAGGCTAAGGCGATTTGGGTGTACATTTAAGTGGGGTGTAACAAATTCTTCCTTTAAGTAAAATGCTTAAAGTTAGAAACGAAAAGATAGGCTCGGAGGGGTGTACTAGGGGTTTCGTGTACTAAAAATGAGTACAACGCTAAGGGTGTGGGAAAAATTAGTTGACTTAACTAGCCAAGTAATATGACTTAAATGGTCAAGTAATTATAATACGGGTTTAACACAAGGGTGATCCTAATGCCTCTTATCATGTAGTAAATCCTACTACACGAATGTAGTCTTACTAGCGGTCTCGGGATGCATCACTAACGCAAGTTCTAGAATCTAAATGCTACCGGTACACTCATAAGCACCAATAATGAATGCTTTTCCTATCAAATCTAAAGGCGAACCTCACATTTTTCGGTGGAAAATTTTTCTGAATATACGGTTATGTGCTAGTCATACAACCTCCTATCCATGAGACGCTTGCTATGGCTAAAGTTTCACTCCTAAATGTTGTAAAAAATTTTAAATTTGGCGCTAAAATTACACTAACAAGTATTTCTCATAGTTTTATTACACATCTACTATCAAACAAAACAAACTCAAGCGAAAGTGCATATGTAAGGTATCATCTTTTTACCCTCCCCTTACACTTAAGATGAACAGTGTCCCCAATGTTCAAGTAAAGAATGTAAAAGTGAAAAAGTAAAGAGAATGAAATCAAATACTCCCCTGATTTGCTCGGTATGGATTATAGGTTGGCCAGGTTAAATCTTCCTCCAAGAAAATGAACAATCAAAGCTTCCCTTCCAGAATATAAATCATCTTCTTGTCATACATAACTTGTAAATCCTGACAACAATAGACAAGACAACCTCGCGTAAAATCGGCGGCATCCTATATAAGTTTCTAAATCCTAGAAAACAAAGTAAGATATAATGCTTGTGGAATGAAGTTTGCAGATTTCCTGGAGATTATAAAACTTAATAATTCACAAAAACCATAAGACTCCGTTAGAAAAACAAAACCGGTAAAATTTCCAGATTTTTAACTCCTGACGCCGTCAAGAGTAATACTCTGACGCCGTCAGAATGGACCTGCAGAAATTCTTATGTTAAGTTTCCGGAAAATTTCTGGAAAAACTTGGTCCTACTTCCTGGAAAATCCTGCAAAACTTCATTATGACTCAATACAAGCATTTGACTCTAACAAATATGAATATACATGTTCATTTAATATTGTGGAGAATCATGATCGGTTTGTTTCTTAAAAACATATTTGGGGTTTCCCCTTACACTTATCTTTTGCAAAAATACCTTTAGGTTGAAGTTAAGACTAAGCCAAACAACATAGTAAAGTATTTCCACATTTTAATTGAGAAACATGATCAACCAACAATAAAAATAAAGCATTCATACGGAAGCAAATAACAATCAAACAAATAAAATCACACAAAACATGGGTTGCCTCCCAAGAAGCGCTTTTCTTTATTTACGAGTCTTGTAGCTAGACTCAAAGTCATGGGTTATCACGTGATCTCATCATTGGTTCCACTCTTTAGGTCGTCTTCTAAACCAGTTTTGTATTCCGGACCTAGTTGCAAGCACTCTTTGTAGAAACCAAGCATCCTATTTCTAACATACTCTACTCATCTACGTCTATCCTCCTCATTCCTATAATAAGCCGCTTGCTTATGTTCCTTTTCGAAATTAGAGAGAAGGTGGTATTGTTCGATCTGGTAGGGCATTTGATAAGCAACCTCATCATTATCTTTCTTGAACCTAACTATCCCTAAAGTCGGATCATAACTCATCCTAGTGGCCTCAACAAATGGTTTCCCGAATATTATTTGGCTTAGGCAAGCATCTATCACCGGACGAGTGTCTTCCACTATCATAAAATCAATCCCATAGGTGAGATTCCCTATAATCACATGTACTCCCTTAACTCTTCCTGCAAAATTACTTATCCAATTTTTACCGGGCATCATCCTAAAAGAGTTGCTTCTTCATCACCCAATTGTAATAGGTTCTAGTCATGATGTTCACAGGGGATCTAAGGTCGATGTAAGCTTTCCATATATGCATGTGCCCAATATTACATGGGATGTTAATGTTGGAGGGGTCTCCCATTTTGATAAGGGGGTCGCCAAAGATATATGTTTTCTCGGGACTATCGAATAAATCCTTATGGTATTCTCGTTCTTCCTCGGTTGGCAACTTATCAAAGTATTCCTCTATAGGTTCTATCTCCTCCAATTCCTCATCCTTATTAACCTCAACTTCCCTACTCTCATCCTCACTATCGGCTTCTACTCTAACTTCATCCTTGTCACTCTCCTCTATCTCCTTATCTATCGGCTTAATGGTGACAACATTGACAAAGTGGACATGTTTGGATGATGAGGGGTCCTTAATTTGGATTCCACTATTGGTGTCCCTAGTGTCCTTCCTAGGTGTGATTAGTGTTTGGTTGTTGAGGGCTTTCAACAAGTTGTCAATCTTGTTGGTCATCTCCGTTTGTTGTTGGTTGAATTCATTTTCGAACCTAGCTATGCGGGCTTCTTGAGATGCCATGAATTTTGACATCAATCCTTCAAGATTGTTGGTACTACCATAGTTGTTAGAAGGATTGTTGTTGAAAGTACGGTTGGATGGTGGACCGTTTGGTAGGTAACGATTAGGCGGATTGGAAGAATTGGGTTGATTTTGTTTCCACCTAAGGTTTGGGTGATTTTTCCATGAGGGGTTGTATGAATCACCGTATGTGTTTGGCTCGGGCTTGAAAGTGTACCACTTATCTCCCGATTCGTCGGTACGCGTGGATGTGTAGTCCGCAAAAGCTGTTCCGGGGAGTTCCACACAATCACGAGTGTCATGGGGACCACTACATAATTCGCATGAAGAAGTGATTTTGTTCACTTGGCTTGAATGCTTCGGAGCTTCGTAAGATTTCATGAGAAACTTGACTTGGTCCTCAAGTTCCATGATCCTACGGTCGGGAGTGCTTGAATTGTTCGAAGGCAAAGATATTGCCTTGACCGTTTTGTTCAAATCACGGGGATCATTCCAACTTTTGTTGTCATAGAGAGCAAGATCTTCTATGAGTTCCCATGATTGTTCCGCACTAAGATCACGTAGCTTACCACCGGCCGATTGGTCAATGGTTCACCTCGTGGAGATGTCGATATGGTCATAGAAGATTTGGACTTGGAGCCAAAGATCTATGCCATGATGAGGGACTTTTTGGAGTAAGTCCTTGAAACGAGTCCATGCTTCATAAAGAGATTCATTTTGATGTTGTTGGAACATCAAGATGTCATTCCTAAGCTTAGTAGTTCTCCCCGGTGGGAAATATTGAGCAAGGAAACGAGTGGTGAGATCATCCCATGTGGTGATGGATCCCGCGGGTAAACGCTCAAGCCATTGACTAGCTTGATCCCGTAGAGAGAATTGGAATAGGCGTAAACGGGTAGTCTCTCTAGTTTCAACACCTAGGTCTATGGAATCTAAGATTTTGAGGAAGTCCTTAAGGTGTTGGTTTGGATCTTCGGAACGAAGTCCATGGAATGCACATCCGCTTTGCACCAACCGGATGGTGTCGGATCGCAAGGGGGTCACATTGTCTCCGGTGAGCTCAATGGTGTTTCGGTAAGCTTGGTGGCTAGGTCGGGAATACTCTCCTAAGGTTCGGGGCCTTAGGGGTTCTAATGGTGGGTTTTGTTGTGGTGGGATAATGGGTTCAAAGATGTTACCACCTTCCATGATGTCGGATGGTAAAGAGTTACGAACAAAGGCACGAAGAAATAAGATAGACTAAAGAAGACCTAAAAAATAAAAATAAAATCTTACTAGAAAGGAATCTAGCAAGTAGACCTAATAAAAAGAAATCCTAACCTAGACAAAAACTATTCCCCGGGCTGCGGCGCCAAAAACTTGATGCGTGGGAATCGCAACAGGCTTTACCTCTCGAGGGATCTCGAGAAGCTTACAACCCCCACCAGGCAGTGTACCTGATCGTTGTAGTATAGTATAGTGACAAGTACCGGGGGATTGATCGTTCAGCTTAGGAATAGTGTCGCTAGGATTAGAAAACCTAATTAATAGTTCTAAAGGTGAGGGATGACTATTTTTGTATTTTTATATTTTTATGAAAGCAAGTAAAATCTCGGGTTTTGGAATAGTGGGCGGAATTAGTTGCTATTCAACTAACCCAAAAATAATATATAATCAAAATAAAATACTGAAAAGGAAATTAAACTAATTATTACAAAGGTTGTGAGCAGTAATTGGAGAAATTGTGTTTACTTAGACTTCACTACTCCCTAGATATCTTTTACACGTTAATTACTTGTTATACTTGTATGGATGACGGATTGTGTTCCTTAATACCATTCATGGGGTGGCATACATAACTCCCCAACTCTATGAGCTCTTATCTCCTCCTACACCATGACCCAGCACAACTATAGGGATTGTAAACAGTGGCTCATGCATTAAATACAACCAATAAAGACCTAGTACGCCTCGGTTCATGTTTCTTAAGACGTTCAAGCATGTTACCATTTGGAGATCTGCTAGTTTTCTTAAGCCTAACATATAAAATCATTCATCCAAGACAAGAATAGACAAGTAATCAACACATAATCAACATCTAGGTTTCATTAGTTCTAAGCAAACACAAAAGAGATCTAGCCTAGCATAATGGAATTGAGACAAGAACAACATATAAACAACCAACACATAGACATATTGATTGAATTGGAAGAACACTTATCTCAATTACAATGCAAGGTATCAAGGGTTTAGAACCCTTGAAAAACCTGTAAAAGATACACCAAATTCGTCTTTAGGGTTTCACGAAAACTTCTCTCTTTTTAATGAAAAAACTAGAAAACTATATATAGGAAAACTGGGCTGACGGCGTCAAGACTACCATGTGATGCCGTCACCTCGCCGCCAAATACTTCCTCGGAAGGCCTTGATCCACTTATGACGGCCTATGTGACGCCGTCACCAACCACGGTATTTTATTCTTTGCACTTTGACGCCGTCACCAACTACGGTGTTTTATTCTTGATGTCTGACGCCGTCAGGGTGTAACTCTTGACGCCGTCACCTAGTGTCTTCAGCATGGAAAATTGATACTTTGCCGTTTTCTTCACTTTTATGCTCCAAAAACGTCCAAAATGGCTTCTTTTCTAGAATTCACTCTCCAAACACCTAAAATCACAAAAGGAACGATTTAGGGCAATATTTGATCAAATAAAGTCGGATTCGGGCTTAAATGACCCCCTAAAAATGGATCATTTTACGCCTCATCATATACCCTCAAGTATCACAATTTACAAAATAAACCCTAATTAAACATAATTATCATAATTAAACCATTAATTAATAAATCTAACATTTAAGACACATAATTATCCAAGAGTGTCAAGAACAGCCCTTAGCTCATATTTACAGCAAATAAACCCAAAGTTTCTGTATTTACATAACTAGTCCCTCTAGTTTACAATTTTGCACATTAAACCATATGATTACATAATTAACCATTTAAAGTATATAATTAATCAAATGAGCACACAAATCATCCAACAATACAAAATGACATAAACAGCCCCTCTACTATATTTCCAGGTCGAGACATGCCAAGTATCCCATATTTACAGTTTTAGTCCTTCAAGTTATAATATTTACAAACTAGACCTTTTAAATCATAAAAACATCATATAAACCATATAATCCATCAATTAACCATACGAGTCCATCAAGAATCATAAAATTTCATTTCTGGTACCTCTAATTAAATTAGGCCGAGAATGGTATAAATTACATAAATGGTCCTTTTAGTTTTCAATTTACAAAGTAACCTTTAACTTATAAAACAAACATCATAATTAATCCAAAAACCCTAAAATACATAATCATTACACCAATCATCACCATCATCATTAAACAATCATTATGACATTTAGTATTATCAAACATCACCCAAAACCCTAACCCTAAACCATTCGCACCCTATTTTAATTATGTACGATCGGGTGAACCAAAAATAAACCCAAATAATTCATACAAGCTTCGAATAATTTATGCCACATTTTATCAGTGTTCTATGATCATATTGACATGTTACAAAAATATAAACAAACCACACAAAAATCATATATACTCGATAATCATTTTACACGTTTTTTTAGGGTTGATGCTTATAACATCATGCATGGATCATTTTTATCATTTTATACTGATAATATAGAGTAGAAAGGATGATACAAAAATACAAGAAGGCCACCAATCGAATGGAGCAAAGAATTGTGAATTATTGCTTCTCGGGTGGAAAATACGACCCCAAAGAATTCCCAAAGCCTACCCCGATCACTCCACGACCTATCCAATAATTTTCCTACCTCTTATAGTCCAAGACACGTCCAGGAAAAATGGTTCTAGCCCTTGTAAATTTGGTATGCCACCGGGTGGGATTTTTAGAGAGAAATAGGATTTTTAGGTTTATTAAAATGATAAATTGATTCCAAAATTATATAGAGGTATTTTTGGTTGATATGGACGAGTTTATGGGCTGTTATGATGAGTCAAAATCAGAAAAATAGTTCCCATAATTATCTTGTGCATATCTTAATTTTAAATAATTTGGTGCAACTTTTTAATTCATTTGGACTAGATAAAAATGTTTTAGACATGACACAATTTTTAATATAAGTTCTAAACAACTCAAATGCTCCAATAAAATTAATATTTATCATTTGGTACAATATTCCAAGTATTTGGGATTTATTTTGCATTTTATTTAAGTTTTTATTCAAGTTTTAAGTTATAGGGGCAATTTGGTAATTTAAGCACGTTATGAAAATGTGGGTTTTACAGCTGCATGAAAACAATTAGCAATAAATCAACCGGTACTTACAAGTTCGGAATTAGAGATCGTCAACAGCATAGTGTGAAGACTCGTTCTAACCCTTACCAAGGCCGTTCCCATGTCAGATACTCTCGAGAGAGCTTACAAGACCTACTGAGTAGCTCAATGACTGGGTGAGTCGCTGGGGATTACTCCACGACTGTAGACGGTTTGAAACCACCGCGAACACTATGCGTAACCCATAAAGAATTACCGAAGTGACCTGCTGTCAGGGTTATTTGATGTTGACCCTGGCAGGAGTTTCCATTCAATCATTGAGAAACACTTGTGTGAATTCTCTCATAAATGTTCTGGCAGATTGCTAAGATCTCCGTAGGACTCTTAAGTTTACATCTGGCTTCCTTAATGATGAACAACCAGTGTAGAAATATCAAGTGTTCCTATGAGATCTTTTGATGAATCTCGGGGCTCTAGACTCGATAAGTGCACATTTGGTTTCCTATGCGGAGATTAGGGAGAGGTCTCCTGTTTCAATATCAACCATCTCTAAGAGACAGGTCGATAGATTACACCGGTTCCCCGTGAGAATGAAACAAGCTCTTTTAAAAGAACTTGAGTGGTTAAGAAGGTTTAGTGCATTGCGTCACTGGGTCCATGACGTCTTTGTCTTCAATACCGGTGTCACCTTAGTAACAACCAGTAGCATACGAATTGTACCCGGTGTCTGCCCTAAGGTTGAACATTTGGAGGGCTATTTCTTTTCACCCTTTATCATAACTTTTCTTTTTTAATTCTACAACCCCTTCTTTCTCCTTTTTTTCAATCATACCTAAGGACTTCTAATTCTATTCTATTGGAATTGTCCTTGGGTAGATCCCTCCGGCTCTGACGGATTATAGGATGGTTTTTCCTAACCTTAGTCACCTTATAACTCCATGACTATCCTATAATTGATCATATGCCATAAAACCTTTTTGTGAAAATCTCTCAAAGTGTTTATGATAATAAAACACATTGTTGTTGCCACTTTGAGAGTTTTGCATTTCATTTGAAGGACTCCCCCTTCACATATGCTCATGTGTTTTTTAATAAATTTGCACATGTGAGAGGAGTTTGCACTTTTTGAATTGATCCACTTTCAGTGAACATGACCGATTTGAGACACGTTTACATCACTAGTTGGACTAGCTTGAAATTATTACCCGTCCTGGTCAAGTCCAAAGAAAGTCTCTCGATATGGTACATTCTACTCAGACAAGTCCTATTCGAGACAAGCTTACATCACTAGTTGGACTAGCTTGAAATTATTACCCGTCCAGGACAAGTCTTTTCGATTACTGACATTTTAAGCTTCGTCAATTCATTGGTACTTACTGAGTTGAGCTCTTTTGAGATTCAGTCACAAACTTTAAACATCTTTGATCACATTTTAATCATGTCTTCTCCCCCTCAAAAATAGCATAGCGTGATATTTTTGATATCAACTGATTAAGAAAAAGCTTTTGGAGAGATAGACAGATTCTATTTTGCATGAATATGAAACATTTTGTTTTTTTTATACTCCCCCTTAATGATAGCTTATTTAAAATCAATTAAGGGTTTTGAGGGAGTTATCTTGAGCACTCATTTTGAGAAATCTTTTGAACAATCTTGAAAAAGTGCTCAAGAATTTTGTTTGAAAACGAGTTTATGCTTGAAATCTTTTTCATTTGTTTAGACTCGAACTTTTTGAAAAAGATTTCGTCATTGAACGTACGAGTCCTTGATTTGAAAAAATAATCAGAAGTCATCGTTTTAAGTCCGGGTCTCGTATTGAAGTATACGAAAGCTATTGTGAAGAAACATTTGAGAAACGACATGTTTTAGAAAAACATTTTAAAGAACTCTCGTTCAAGCATCTGTACATGTCCGTATCATTGTTGAATGACATTTCTAGAAACGTACTGAATATTGATTTATACGAGAGACATGTCGTGAGAAGTGTTTTTTTTTTTTTTTTTTTTTTTTTTTTTTTTTTTTTGGATTTTTTGATTTTATATTGTTTTTGAATTTTTTGAAAATTTTATATTTTGTTTTTGTTAGTTTTTCAAATTTTGTATTTTGTTTTTTGAGAAATATTTACAGCGAAGCGATTTTGAAAACATTTTTCAAGATTCGAGAAGACGTTCTAGCTCCTCAGGAGTTAGGCTTCGCATGCCAATTCGTCGAACTAAATAGTCAAACTGTTCTTTTGGAAGGGCTTTAGTAAATAGATCGGCGAGTTGGTAATCAGTCTTAACGAAAAATAATTCAACAGTACCCTCTTCCACGTGTTCTTTGATGAAATGGTAGCGGACTTTGATATGCTTCGTCTTAGAGTGTTGTACGGGATTGCACGAGATGGCTATGACACTTTTTGAGTCACAATACATAGGTATTCTGTCAAACGTAAAGCCATTATCTGTGAGCGTGTCCTCATCCAAAGAACTTGGGCACAACACGCAGATAGAGACACATACTCGGCTTCGGCGGTTGATAGCGCAGTACAATCATGTTTCTTTAACGACCAGCATACTAACTTTTCACCCAAAAATTGTGCTCCACCTGATGTACTCTTTGCTGTAACTTGATCACCGGCATGGTCTGCATCTGAAAATGCTGTTAGATTAAACCCCGAATCCTTCGGATACCAAAGTCCCATGTTAATGGTGCTTCGTAGGTACCAAAAGATTCGTTTAACCTCTTTGAGGTGAAGTTCGGTAGGCTTTGCCTGAAACCGTGCTAACAAACAAACAACAAATTGAATATTGGGTCGGCTAGCAGTTAGGTACATGAGAGAACCGATCATGCTCCGATATTTCTTCGAATCGATAGGTTTCCCAAACAAATCAGCACCTATTTTTGGTGAAGTGACCATTGGTGTACCAACATAATCACAATTTTCCATTCCATGTTTTTTCAAAATCTCTATTGTATATTTAGCTTGATTGATAAAAATACCACGAGGGGATTGATGTATTTGTAAACCAAGAAAGAATTTTAGTTCCCCCATCATGGACATTTCAAATTTGCTTTTCATGAGATTTTCAAAATGTTTTGAATGGTTAGGATTGGTTGATCCAAAAATAATGTCGTCCACGTAAATTTGAACGATAAAAATGTCATCTTTGAATTTTTTGATAAACAAGGTGTCATCAACCGTTCCTTTTGTGAAATTGTTTTTAAGCAAGAAAGATGATAGTTCGTCATACCACACTCTTGGAGCTTGTTTTAAACCATAAATTGCTTTCTTAAGCTTGTAGACGTAGTCTGGATGATCTTTGTCGATGAATCCCTCTGGCTGACTCACATACACTTCTTCTTTCAGAGTTCCATTCAAGAAAGCAGTCTTAATGTCCATCTGATAGACTGTGATATTTTTGTGAGCGGCATAGGCTAAGAAAATCCAGACTGCTTCAAGTCTAGCTACAGGCGCGAATGATTCCTCGAAATCTATCCCTTCTTCTTGTGGATAACCTTTAGCCACGAGACGAGCTTTGTTGCGAATAACAGTCATTTCCTCATCCAGTTTGTTCTTCCACAACCACTTGAGATCAAGAACTCGTTTATTAAGTGGTCGTTCAACAAGTTCCCAACTATCATGTAACAGGTATTGAAGAAATTCCTCCCGCATTTCTTCAATCCAAGGGTTTTCTGCCATTGCTTCCCGAATGTTCTTTGGTTCTTTGAGGCTGATTGAGCAGATGTAGATGCACAATTCGAGATCATTGGCAAGTTGTCTCCTTGTCTGAACTGGCTTTGAAGGTTCACCAATAACATGTTCTATTGGATGGTCTTTTGTCCATTGAAACGTAGAAGGGTACCTTGGGTGTAACAAATGTGTGTTAGATGGTTCTTGTAACCTTGAAGAAGATTCAGCAGAGTTTGTTGCAAACGGGTTTTCAAATATTTCTTCTTCTTCTAAAGCATCATTGTTTGAATTATTTGTTGGTTTATCTTGAAAATTTGTGTTTTGGTTTTGCTCATCAACTATTGGTAAAACAGTGTCAAGTACTGGAGTTGCTTGAGTAGATGTAGATGATGTTGAGGTAGTTGGTGCTTCAGCTTCGATTGTAGTAGATGCATCTTGTGATGGTGGTGGTGGTTGATGGTTGTGAGCGGGTGCAGCGGAATGTTGTTGAGATGCATTTGTCGAAGTTCCACCCTAATATTCATCAAACATTAACTCGAAGAAATTTTCCAGTTCTTGTTCTGAAGGTTTTTCCGTGTTTGTTGACTGAGCTCCTTGAGGCACGAGTCCTGAACTGATGTGTCCAGAAGTCTGCATGTTTGATGCGGGTCCTAATCTATTTTGATTAGAAGCCATTGGATTAAGCGCGGGTTCTAGAGCGAGTCTCTCAGAAGCCATTTGTGAAATCTCATCAAACTTCACATTCATCGTCTCCATTATCTTTTTCGTTCTTCTATTATACACCCTGAATGCCCTCGAGTTTTCTGAATATCCAATGAAGATTCCAATATCACCCTTAGCTTTTAACTTTCCTAGATCTTCTCTATCATTTGTCGGATAGCACAAAGCGCCAAATACGTGAAGGTAAGAGATGTCAGGTTTACGGTTGTTCACTAGCTCATATGGGGTTTTATTGAATCTCGGATGTACTAGGGATCGATTCTGAGTGAAACAAGCAGTGGCAACAACATCAGCCCATAAGAATAGTGGTGCACTAGAAAAAATCAGCATTGTGCGAGCAACTTCCACAAGAGTTCTATTTCTTCTTTCAACTACCCCATTTTGATGTGGAGTTCTAACAACTGATGTTTGATGTGTGATTCCAACATCTTCAAGGTAAGTTCTTAACTCCTGGTTTGTAAATTCTGTGCCATTTCTGTTCTTATAATCCTTACTGGAGCTTGATGTAGAACTTGAATACGCTTCAGAAAGGTGATGATGATGCCTGGTGCTTCGTCTTTTGATCTCAAAAACTTTACCCAAGTATATCTTGAATAATCATCAACAACAACGAGAATGTACGTCTTCCCATTAATGTTTTCGACTCTCATTGGGCCACATAAGTCCATGTGCAACATATGTAACCTTGCTTCCGAACTAGGTACGGTTTTGGGTTTATATGATGCTCTTTTACTTTTTCCTTGTTCGCATGATGGACATAGGTGTTCCTTGGTGTATTTGAATTTAGGAAGTCCGGTGACGATGTTGTCTTTGGCTAACTTGTTGATGGTGTCGAAATTAAGATGGGATAAACGTCTATGCCACAGCCAGGACTTAGTTTCGGTTGCCCTTGTCATAAGACAAATTGGTGATGTAGAAGCCATTTGGTTGATGTCGATAGCATACAAGTTTGTACTACGATTACCAGTTAAGAGATCATCACCAACCAAATTTCTAATAAAAACCGTGTTTCTCCTGAATGCAACTTCTAAATCTGTATCACAAAACTGCCCAACTGAAAACAAGTTGTGTCCCAACCCTTCGACGTAATAAACCCGAGTGATTAAAAAATTCCCAAACCGAAGATCTCCATAACCCTGAATAGCTGCTACATGATCATTTCCAAAGCGTACAGTTCCCATGAATTTCCAGATGAAATTGATCAGCAGCTTTAAATTCCCGGTCATGTGCTTGTAGCAACCCGAGTCGACGATCCAAAGACATATTTCGATAACCTGCCAAGAACAGAAGAGTTTGTATTTGGAAACCGTTTTGAATTTGGTTCCATGGGGTTAGGAGTAAAATCTAAATCACACTCATAGACAGTTGCTACTTGTTTAGCTTGAGCTATTTCTAATTTGCCATTCTGAAGAGTGAACTCTCTACCCGTTGGAATCCACATACAAAACTTAAGGTAGTTCCTAGGCATTCGACTAATAGTGGTAGACCTAAAGCGTGCAACTAATCTTTCTATAGATCTAGATCTAGCACTAGGTCTTTTTGGAACATTCTTCTGTTCAGGCGTAACATTCACATTCTTAGAAACACATTCATCATGAACAACATTAATTAAACATTTCTTGCATATTAAACAAACAGAGTCATTACATGCATTAGAACCAGTACTTTCGACACTACATTCAGATGAATCATGTTTCTTATTACAAAACGATAAATTCCTAGGGTGTTCTTCTACTTCTTGAACTTTATTCTTGCTATTACTCGTAGAGACAGGCGAGACTCTATTGTTCCTTGTATTGCTCCTAGGCTTTAGTTTGCTGCTCCTATAGGTGCTTTCTAATCCTGTAGAAGGTAAGGTACACACATTAGGATTTATATTGTTGTCCTTTTTAGCATCACTAGACTCTTTAGAATTATTCTTTTTGCACGCATTTTTCTTAGATGTGGAGGCAGATGCATTAGTGGGACTAATCCTAAAAAGGCCAGGTGCTATCACTTTAGGTTTATCGACAACCGCTTTTCCTTTATCAACAATCTTAACATTTTCACATTGCTTGGGCAAGGGTGTTGGAGTGACTGGTTTTGTCAAATCCTTTTTCTCATCGATGTTTGGAGCAAACCGTGAAATTGACATTTTTGGTTTTTGAACTGTGTTTGAAACATTTGGTTTCTCCGAAGTCAATGGTTTTGCAAATTTAGTTTCCGCAACCTTCCCTTTTTGAATTTCAAGCTGAGCCCTCAAAAGATCATTTTGCTCTTTCATGTTCTTTATGGCACGCTCATACGACAATTTGTCATACTTGCATTCTTCCTTTTTTCGATCAAGTTGTTTAAAATATGACACATTTTCTTTTTCAAGCTTTATAAGAGCATTTTCATATTTTGAAACAATTGCGGAGGTCTCAGCTCTTAGTATTTCATCGTCTTTAACAGAATATGTTTGTAAAATGATGGACATAATATCAGTGGTCATAACAGCTTCGAAGATAGAATCATTTAGCTTTTCCAAAACATTCATGTTTTCACGAGTATCATTAGCTTCGTTTACCAAGGATTTGTGGTCCTTGACAAAGTCGGTCGTTTCTTTTAAGAAAGCTTGTTCAAAATAGATTACCCTCGCACTGATGTTATTCAGTGGGATAGTAATTTCGTTTTCAAAAACTTTTTTCTGCTCAATATGAAAACTGGAATGCCAGTTGTTAATATTGATTGTAGTTTTAGAAGCAACAATATTTTAAAGTTCTTGAATTCTCTTTTTAACGTCATCCAGAATGTCTCTAGCCTCACTTGTATTAAAAGTGTTGTTAGAAGACATTTGTTCTATTTCTGAAAGAGATTTGGAAGCAATTACTTTCTTAGAAAACATTTTTGAGAATGGTCGTTTTATGGAAAACACAGATGGTTCTTTTTGTGGAACAAAAGTAATTCCCGAAAGTTTGTTCAATTTGTTGTAATCAATGGGTTTCAAATCCTTTTGTTTCATTTTATTTATGCTCTCTTCGACATGTTCTATCGTTTGCACAGAATCCCGAACGACGGGAGGATCATGTTTAGTGTAAATCACATTACCATTATACAAAACATTTTGTTATTGCTGAGCTTTCTTGAGATTACAAGGGGTGTTGTTTCCAAGAGCCATTTTATGTTTCGTATGGCAAATCGGATTAGTTTGATTTGAAATCATTTTCATTGTTTGACTTGACTGACCCGACTTAACCACTAATTCTTCTAGATGTGCAATCATGTGTTTTGACTCTACGATTTCGGCCAAAAGTTTGTCTTCTTTCTTTGCAAATTCCTTTTTCAACTCGTCCCTTTCTTTTTCAAGATTGGTATAAGCTGATTTTTGTTTAGAAAGTTGGTTTTGCAAATCAGAAATTTCCGCGTTTAAAGCTTTTATCTTCTTGAAAGAATTAACATCAAGTGTATCAAACTTGAGTTGCAATTGTTGTTCCCTTGAAACGGAATTTTGATAACCAGTTTCTAATTCAGACAATCTTTTGTTATGAAATTCAAAAGCTTTAACGTTTTCTTTGTAACTCTCAAGCTCAGCGGTCAATTTTACATTCGCGGCCTTAACATCGCGATTGACCTTTTGCACATTCTCAATTTCAATACTACAATTATTCAATAATGATTCAAATAAAGCACGTGTTTCCTCATCATTCTCAGCATGTTCTGAAACAAAGCCTCCATTATGATTCACATCTGGAGTTGCTGAAGGAGTATTGCTACTACTTGGCGTGTCCAGGTATGTATCATAAGTGGGTGCTAGCTTCTCAGAATGCTGTTCCTCATGAGGAGACATATTAAATATATCATTATTGTGACATGTGTTGAAGTTTGATACCTCAGATGGTGCATTGGTTTCATAAACAGGAAGTGTGTCAGAATCCGTGTCATACTTAGCTTCCTGAAGATTCGCCATAAATATGCAGTTCGCATCGATATCCTCTCTATCTTCCATGTCAACCATAAGAGCCATAAAATCATTCTCCTCTGCGTTCAACTGAAACCCTGCCTGAACCTTTTGTGCCAACATTACTGCTTTCTGCAAGTACTCTAGATCTTTCTTGTTCGGCTTAGCAGGACAGTTCCTTGCCATATGACCTACACCCTGACAGTTGAAACACTTTACTGGATTACCCTGATTCACATTTCTCAAATTCCCAACTACTGGCACTGCAACATGTCTATTCTGATTACCCATTGCCTGATTACCAACATTCTGACCCCTCTGATTTCCAACAAACTGACCCAACTAATTCCCTGCATACTGACCATACTGATTTCCTGTATTCTGATTCCCTGCATTCAGCATATTCTGATTCCCCATGTTAATTCCAGTAGCATATCCTTGCTGATTCCCATAAACTCCAACCATTTGGCCTCCGTTGCCCATATTGAAACTCGGCTGAGAAATCTGCTTGTTGCGAGTGTTCGATGAAATCCTTTGGTTGTTGTTTGTTGGTGTAGAATAACTTCCTTGGAATGCCTTTGACAGAAAAACAAACGCTTGGGTCAATGCTGCAGTAGCTTCATCATTTTCAGTGAATTCTTGTTCTTGGAATTGTTGGTATTGCTGTTGTGGAATAACATGTTGTTGTTGTTGTGGGTAGAACTGTTGTTGGTAGACCAGTGTTGGTTGTTGAATGTATGACGGTTGCATGTAGTTGTGAGTGGAAGATGATGATGGTTGTTGTGTGTTCACTAGTAGCGGTGTTGGTCTAGTAGCAATTAATGCGAGAGGATCATGATTCTTTGCCAATTTTTCTTTCCTTACTTCATTAGCCTCAACTTGGTTTTGCTTCAAAAATTCATAGAGTTGATCATAATTCACCTTATGTAAATCCTTTGTTTGATTGACAATTGTAACATAACGACCCCATGCTTCTGGAAGGTTATTGATGAATTTGATGTTTGTTGCAATTGTTCGAGGTGTCAACTTGTTTCTGATTAACTCATTCATCAAAGTGCAAAACCTTGTGTAGTATGATTCAATCTGTTCACCTTTAGTGGATGTAAAGTAAGTTTGTTCTCAACGTCTTGTTGTCCAATCTCTGTTCCATGACATATCCTTTTAACACGTTCCCACATAGCATAAGCAGTTTCACAATTGTCGGCCGCAGCAAAGATCTCCCGTGGTAATCCAAGTTGGATTAAATGCATTGCCATATCATCAGCGGCGATCTGCTTCTTGTCTTCCTCTGTGTAGTCTGCTTCTGTTTGTTCACGCACGAATGGTTGAGTAGGAGGTGTTGTATTTGGATTACCTTCAATTTGAACTTGTCTTGGCTTGAATGGACCATTTGTAATGGAGTTGATCATTAATTTACCATCAGGCTTTGTTTTGATGTAATGAAGCATGCGGCTTGTCCATGGGAGATATCCACCTTTTTCAAGCATTGGAGGTCGGTTTTCCGCACCGGCTGCATGAATATCTTGCTGAGTTGCCATTGATGAAGTGTAGATTGATAAAGTTGATTCTTGGATCGATTAAACGAAGTAGGAGTTGTGTTTAGTGTAAGTTGATGCAAGTTTTTATGGTGAAAGATTTGATCTGGAACCTTAAAACCTCAATAACTTCCGTTCGGAGTGGATTTGGGCCTCGAAGCTTGGCTTTTAGATCATTCAACGTGTCCTTCATCTCGGTCTCACGGTCGTTTTGACAGCTGATTCGTCGAGAACGGAGATACGGTTCAAAAGTTATGGCCGTTTGAAGTTTGGTTGTCAAAAGTCAAAAACTTACGCGTAAACCTTGATCTTATGCGTAAACAGTGAATAATCTTATGCGTAAGATGTTATGCGTAACCTTTAAGTTATGCGTAAGATCTAAGGTTATGCATAAACAATATTGTTTATGCGTAGACTTTGATTTTACGCGTAAACTTAGAGTTTATGCGTAAGAATGTTACGCGTAAGGTTTTTTCAACCAAATAGATCTCTCAAACTTATCCAAGCTTGAAAGATATCCCGTGTCGAAGTATTCCACAAACTTATCCAAGTCAGGGAAGTACTGAGTAATCTCTGATCGTTGAAGAAAACTTATGCGAAGGATCTTTTGCGTAGAAAAACTTATGCGTAGGATCTTAAGCGTAGATCTTATGCGTAGGATTTCACCTTATGCGTAGGATACCAACTTGAGCATAGAAAAAGGGTTTTAAGCAAAAACTCACGCGTAGAAAGTGATCTTATGCGTAGAAAATGGGTTTTATGCCTAAACTCACGCGTAAACTTGCTAAAAAGTACTGTAGACAGCTGTAGGCTTGGGCAGTACGAAAAACTTACGCGTAAGATGACCCAAACAGCTAAAAATCCGATTTTTTCAACCAAAAACACTTTTTCCACTTGTTTCTATTGATCAAATCTTTCCCAAAACACTCAGAATCACTAAAACTTCAATAAAAACAACAATTTTAACACTAAAACTTGTAAAAATCAAAACTTTTTAAAGAAAAAGTACACAAAATGAATGAAAAGTGTAACTTTTTAACAAAAAACTTGATAAAAACACTCCTAAATCATTGTGAGGCGATTGATACCACTTGTAGGACCTTAGATATATCAACTTTAACAATAATATAGAATGTAAATGAAGTAAAGATGGTGACTTGGTAAGATGTATGTGGCGTTAATATGTAATAAGAATAAGAGATGAAGTAGAAAGCTTTTATTAATAAAACACACACAATACACACACAAGCACACACCTCAAAATGAGCCTTTGAGGTGTTTATATAGTTCTTAACATGATGTCTTAAGAGGCTTTCCATGGGCTTGGTCTTGGGCTTGGTTTCTTTTTACATATAAAGGCTTTCATTACTTAGCACATGACACATTAGCTTACCAAGACCAAGGCCCATTGACTATTCTAATAACAAAAACTACGACACATTACAACGTTACAATAAATGAGAATGACCATTACTTTCTAATATAATTTTTAATGCTAACAGTGGTTTCCAGTAGAAATAACAGCGGCGAATAATGGTGGAGTTGTTTTTTTTTTTTTTTTTTTTTTTTTTTTTTTTTTTTTTTTTTTTTTTTTTAAGGTTTGTGTGATGAGGAAGGAGGAAGGAGAAGGTGGGTGGTGGGTTGAGGAGGCCGGAGCGGCGGTGGTCGTCAGAGTGGGTGGTGATGGCTAGGGCAAATTAAAAAAAAAAAAGTATTATACTTGCCAAATATTCATCTTCTGAGTGGTGGTGGAACTAAGTACCGGTTCAGCAAGTCACATTTACCCATATGATGAAAAAAATACAAGTTAATAGTGTTAAATCTGAAAATTTTTAGTTTGATACATAGAAGATGAATACGTGGCAAGTATATTACCTTTTAAAATATTTTTCCCATTAAAATAACAAAAGTATCAACAGTTTTATAACTAAGAACGAAAACTCAATATTACATTATGTATACACTTTTTGTTTCGTTTGCGTATGCATGTTTCATCACCGTTTTGGCTCAACACACAAGGTTTTGTATATTTGTTAAGGACAAATGTTTTAAAAATGTATCAAACTTACCATAATTTATTTTTATAGGTAGCGAACAATTTTTTTGCTTATATGGGTACCTTTTTATTATTTATTTTTTCAAACTTGGCCTTTATGAGGTACTTTGCGACATTTTGTGACATTTTTGGCTCTCTCAGCTAATATGAATTTTCGTTTAGTCAAAGGGCAAAAATGTCCTAAAGTACCTTCAAAAGGACGAATATGAAGAAAAGTACCCTTATAAGTAAAAAGATTGTTTGCAACCCCAAAAATAAATGATGTCAAGTATGATACTTTTTTTTTAAAAAATATTTGGCCATTTGTTAATCGTAGTGGGAGACTTGTGAATGATGGCTCTCCTCCTATAGGCCTACATGAATTTTTGGAACTGTGTTAGGGTCATTGGTTTACTTTAAGAGATTATAAGAGATTTTGAACTTGCAATAAATCATTTTACAAAAGAGAAGTTCTCGGAGGTGGATATGGAGTTTTATTTAGGTGTTTACAGAATGAACATAAACTACTCAAGTGATTGATGTTGACTTCATATCTTTGCTCTTCAAGATTATCTACTAATTGGAGAAGACAATACATGCACTTTTTTTCTTAATAGTTACAAACCAAGTTGTTTATCGTATCATTGACATATTACTTATTATTTACTTCAAAAAGCAACGGAACCTATTTACGTTCGTTGTTGTTTGTTAATCTATTTACACACGTAAATCCTTAGTGAATAATTCCTTTAAAGATACACGTGATTCCACAGGTCTATAAAGTAAGAAAGAACAACGAACATAAATATTCGAACCGGAAAGGCATCAAGCTTAGAATGAAAAACTGACCCGGATTCCATTTTGCCCTATTTTTTAAGAATGCAAAATAATTAGACCATTTTAGACTCAAATAAGATTTTAATGTTATCCTCCCATATTTTCTTGAGCGTGATAAAGTACTTTTCTGCCATTTGGCAATGTTCATTATAATGTGTAACACCCCCAAAATACCGCAGCGGAAGACTGTGTCACTGGGGTGCTACTTCATAATACAAAGTACAAGTTATAGAAAACGAACTCTAAATGAGACGTTTTGAAAAGTTACCATTCGATTAATGAATTCAAAGTTACAAACATGAGATTCCAAAGTATGATACATAAATGTATACAAAATGTTTTGAATGGTAAATGATAAAAGCGTAAGTCTTCAGAATATGCAGCTTGACTTTAAGTTCCACGCACTAGCTATCGCCTTACTAACCTGAAATAAACATGCTAAAGTGTCAACACAATGGTTGGTGAGTTCATAGAGTTTGTCTTAAAATAGTTGAAAAGCCTTAAAGAATGTTCACACAACAAAGGCATTGTGAATCCACTCAGTTGCAAGTCCCGCCATAAGAGACTTGTAACCTGTGTGTTCACAACCCACTGCTATATATATAGTATGAATAAGACATGTATAAGTTCATCAAAACAATTAAGCAATTAGTAGTGAGTCTCTACTTCATCTCCGAAGACCTCACTTGGGAGCCAATTCCCAAAGACAACTGGGAGCCAATTCCCAAAGACAACTGGGAGCCACTTCCCAAAGATAACTGGGAGCCACTTCCCAAAGATAACTACTAGCCAATAAATAGAATAACGCAATTAAGTATAACATAGTCATGTATGTATGCAATAAAGTGTAACACAGTCAAGTATAAACGTTTTGAGTATTTGTACAAGTAAGCAAGTAGTTGAGCATGTATCTCCCCCAAAGAGTTAAAACAAGTATAAAAAGAGTAGGGGCTATGACTCACCTTAAGCTTATGTAATGAGAAATGATAGTGGTAGTCGAATCGCGAAAGTCTCTAAGAGCAGCCTATAATAGAACGTTGCGACTTAGGTTTGTAGTAACGTCTAAGAATACGAAGAATTGCCTATATATGTCTTGCATAAAGTTCATGATGTAGTACTTAGTATATAGTGCAAGTCGTTGAATATAAGTGGTTTATGAAACATGTATAGGTTATATATCTCTTACTACCGTTCGGGCCGACATAATTCAGAAGTCATGGAGTAAACATTCGAGGAGCCAGGACACTTTAATTCGTAAATCCACAACTCATCTCGACGGCTTACTTAATGAACTCCTCACATGAGGCTCCCTACTATTGTAGTATTTGATAACATATATATAAGTTTTTGATCTTTAAAAGTTATATGGTCTTTAGCCGTGGCTTTGCCGTGACCTTGGTCATTGTTACCATGGTCTTGAGACTCAACCTTGGCTTTAGCCATGGTTGTGGTCTTGGCTTTAGGTCATTAGACCTCTTGGTCTTAGTAAATCATAACTATTATATAGTGACTTTGGTCTAAAAATGGGCTGTTAAGAATTTGAAGAAAATATCACTCGGAAAGCGTTTTCAGGGCTCGAGCTTCTTTATTCCTGAACGAAAACGTCGTTCCGGACAACTTTCGTGTTTTAACTTTTTGATGAATCGGACCAGAAGGGTGACTTTCAAAATGGCAGAATGCAAAACAGTAGGTATCGGCAGTTTCGGCGTTTTGGTTTTGCTAACTTCTTTTGGCCGTATCTTTTGACTCGGGTACTCGTTTTGGGTGATTCAAATTGCTATGTTTTCCTTGTTAAGTCCTCTTTAACAATAAGTAAGTGTCAAATATCATAGTTGTACTATTTTGGTCGTGGTTCTCCATAAAAGTCACTAGTTTACTTGTTTAAATATCATAAGTTAACATATATATACCATAACTTGTTTTACTAGTTTTTATACATCATGAACACAATACAAAGACCATATATAGCATGAAAGAAACATAATAAGCATGAAAATGGTATTGAGCAAGAAAGTGTAATAGGGTTTGCTTACAACTTTTGACTTTCTAAAGAAAGGAAGTCAAGTATGAAACTAGGACACTAAACCTATGCTTGTAAACCCTTCACCACAACTCTTGTAATCCTTGCTATAACCCTTTTGAAAACCAATTAACTTCAGCCCCTAATCACCTTGTGTAGCTCCTAATTCAACCATGGAATCACCAAACAAACTTAAGAACTAGGTAGAGAATACTAAGACCTTGAACTTTGTAGTGTAACTTGTAGTTTGAAGATCAAAGGATCATGGTGCTAGGGATTTATGTGTGGCATTTGGATTATGAAGAAAGGAAGATATTAAGCTTGTATTTATAGCATGAAGAGGAGGTGCAAGGAAGGTGCCTAGGAAGGTTCATTGAGGAGGTTAGTTTTTAGGATATTTAGGAAGCTTTCTTAGCAAGTTTTACACATGTATGGATCCTAGGGCTTAAGGCATGAGATCATGACATAAAATAGGTGAATCCCCCCCCCCTCTAAGTCGTCCAGGTCTGATCTAGGGTGACTAGATGAGTAGTCATGGTCTTATCTAAGTTACGGAGTGAGTTTTGGTCCCGGTAATCGCTAACGGTAAGTCGTTAAGTCATGAAACTTAAAATCGGGTATCCTAAAAATATGAAACTTGTAAATATGCTAGAACTTATCAATATACTCCATATTAAAATATAAAATGAGTGGTAGGTTCTATTGGGTGCTAAAACCCTGCTAAAACTGGAAACACGGGTCTAAAACGCGTAATACGTAAAACATACGAAACTTGCGTAAAATTGAGAAAAGTAAAATGTAACTTTTCTAATAGGATACTAATGACTTAAAATGACTTATAATGTTTAGGCTGGGTTCAGTCTAGTGTCGGTTGGTATTAAATGTCTTTTAGACATAAAACCGTAAGCCTAAAAATCAAGGAATGACTTATAAAATCAAGGAATGATTTTTGGTCAAAGGAGGAGGGAAAATATGTTGACTTTTTCTAATAAGTTGAAAACTCAAATCATCTTAGAAACACGGTGCAGGTATAGGCTAAGGTTACGGCTAAGTAAAAGTGCTTAAAAACGAGAATTCCTGTTTCTCACGGCCGAGGTTTATTTGGTCATATTTTTCACAGTCATGATTAATTCTCTAATTTAATCATGAGAGTACTAAACATTTTTCTGATGCGGGGTCACTTAACGCGGTCGAGTTTCGTTGTGCGTAGAATTTTTGAATGACGTTTTACCCTAAAACGTGTAATTCCGTGTAATTCCTTAATAACTTTCACGAAAATGATCTGATGAGTGTCAAACTTTTAATTTTCCATAGAAATGATTTATCACTCGAGTCCAAGAAACAAAAATCAAATTTCGGGAAAATTTCGGGGAAAATGAATAGTAAAAGTGAATAGTAAAATTTCCCGGGAATAGTAATTAACCTGAAAATGTGAATTGTTACATAATGTCACCGTGTACTTCGATAGTTTTTAACAGTTGAAGTTTGAAAACATAATGTTACCAAAATTGTGAGCACATATAGTTTGACGCAAAGCAAGAGAGATAATGATAAAATCAAATGATACTTTTACAATGGGATTCTATTTTTTTTTTTTTTGTAATTTGTATTGATATCTTCGCATTGAATATAAAGTTGTGGAACTTCTTTAACATTGGAAAGTGGAACTTTACTAACATTCCCTTTATTTCTTTAACATTAGAGATGTTCAATTGAATGTAGTTGAATGGGTTGGAGTTGATAGTTTTGTTATCCACGATGGAGGTGTCCTCCATCCTTTGGAAGCATGTTTTCAGTAAAGGTGTCCTCCATCCCTGGGAAGTATGTCTACAGCGTAGGTAGCCCCTACCATTCGTTGGATGATAAGCCGTGGTAGGTTACGACAAAGGTAGTGTTTAGAAGTTATGGTAGGTTAAACCACCTCTCAATATCGTGTTTGATAAACATGTGTAAAGAGTTTTGGTTCACAATATATATGATCATGATATCAAGTATTATCAACAATAATTACTTTTCTAAATTATTTTTGTTTATTAACTTAGATTCATCACACGTAAGTGTTAAAAAAAACTACGCTCACTAAATCAGAATTGGAAAAGAAGAACCCAAATAATATGTGACGATTGCATATTCCTAAGGTAAGTGTACAAGAACTCTTATTGATATGTGCATACCTGATCTCTAATATTATATTTTCGTGGTATCAACTTCGACATGTAAGGTTTAATTTATGTCGGGGATACATATTATGATGAATCTAAGTTGATAATTAACTACGGACAGAAGATGTCCATGTTCCGTGTACTTTATACTCAAATCATATGTGTTCAAACATAGCCCGATACTTTATACTCAAATCATATGTGTTCAAACATAGCCCGATAAGAAGGGTATTATCATATGCATGGGTCTATAAGCTATATACAGCTAGGGGTGATCACGGTCCAAACACTGGATCGGACCGGACCAAAGACCGAGTTAAGGAAAAACTATAGACCGATACCGGACCGAATGTGGTCAGTCAGGTCCGGTCGGTCCGGTCCAAATAGGCAAGATTTGGCAAGTTTTTCGGTTTTTTGGTCGGTCCGGACCGGACCGGACCGACCGGACCGAAGACCGAATTAACCAAAAAGCCTAGACCGAGGACCGGACCGAATGTGGCCGGTCCGGTTCGGTCCGATCGGTTTTGTCGGTTGGTCCGGTTCATCCGGTCCGTTTGCTCACCCCTATATACAGCCGATATACATATATTGATAACAAATTAAAATATTGAATAAGTGTTTATTATGTTATTAAATTAAAAAAAAATTAGAATATTATAAGGGGGCGTTTGGTTGGAGTAATTTAGAATTCCGGAATTTTACATTCTAGAAAATTTAAATTCTTGAGAATTTAGAATTCCGGAATTTCAAATACCTTCGCATGTTTGGTTGGCATAAATTTATAATTCTTTTTAATATAAATTTCATAAATATTATATTTAAAAGTTTATAAAAAAATTATAAAAAAAGTTTATAGAAAAATTTATAAAAAAAAGATTTTAAAAAATTTATAAAAAAAGTTTATAAAAAAATTTTAAAAATTTATAAAAAAAAAAAGTTTATAAAAAAAGGGTTTATAAAAATTTCAGAAAAAATTTTTATAAAAAAAGTTTATAAAAAATTTTATAAAACAAGTTTATAAAAAATTTAGATAAAATTTATAAAAAAAGTTTATAAAAAAATTAATAAAAAAATTATAAAAAAAGTTTATAATTTTTTTTTAAAAAGCTTATAAAATATTTTTTCATAAATATTATATTTAAAGTTTTATAAAAAAACAATAAGTAAAAAGTTTATAAAAAAAATTTCTAAGTAAATTAAAATTCTTAACTTTTTGGAGACATTCTAATTTCCCCATTTTAAGGAATTCTAATTTGCTTTGCCATTTAGATTTCCCTCTCTCTTTTGAACCAAACATGGTAATTGGGAGAATTTTAATTTCAAATTCCCCCAAATTCCATGAAATTACTCCAACCAAACGCCCCCTAAGAGTGTTATTGAGAAAATGAAAGTAAGCCCTACAAAAATTAAAAACTCGCTAATTTATAAGGATTGGAAAAGTGTGGGACCATTGAACATGGTAGCCAATTTTTAATCCCGGGTTTGGAAACAAACAAAGTTTTTGTCATCTAAAGTCAAATCCAAATCCTAAAGGTAGCAACAAAATGGGCCCTTATTACACATATATTCACAAGCATTACATTTTATACTATGAGTCACTTATAACTTATTATTCTGTTACAAGAAAATTTATAGCGTTTACGTTCATTGTTCTTTCTTACTTTATTCATGTACTTACTTTTTTTAATCAAAAACCCGCTAAAATCTCGTGAATTTCACGGGTCTATAAGCTATACCTTCGATATTGCTCCTGGAGTAAGATCAACCGTCATTATTTTGTTTGGTGATTTTAATTTGGGGTTTTTTCTTTTGGAAACATGCCCTAGAAAGAAAATGAAATGAAATTGTGGTGATTTTAATTTGGGGTTTTTTCTTTTAAGGTAGGGGTAGACGATTCGGTCCGATATCGGTCTAAGTTTTTTATATGAATTTTGTTATCAAGTTTTTTTTTTTTTTTTTTTTTTTTTTTTTTTTTTTTTTTTTACCAATTTGTTCATGTAAATGGATAGAATACGATCAGATGATCGAGACCCATACCATTGATATGTCATTCTACAATATGACCCTGATACTATTCAAAGTACATATCTTTATTCTATTTTTAAATGAGGTTACGGGTTGAAAATGGTTGGAATTATCAACACGAACCGGTATGCTTGCTAAACGGGTAACATGAGCTGACCCGTAGACCACACTAACCTATCAGCGACGTTCTTTTTGCTTGCCACATCAGCTTTTTCTCTCTGACAACCTACAGATGACTTTTTGCCACAATAAGGGCGACCTTCATTTTTTTTCCAACTTTTTCCAACTAACAAATTTTAATTTCATTACAATTTTTTTTTTCTTTTCCTTCTTTAATAAAAGACTTTACAAATAATATCTAAAAAGAATTACAAAACTAAAATTAAAAATAATTAAACGTAACAGTTCACACACAGCCTAATACAACACACATTTACCCAACAAAAAAAAAAAAGAAAAAAAAAAAGAAACAACTTGACTTCATCTTCAACCTCAACACAATCGAAAACACACACACACACACTACACGATCACTTATTAAATGGAAAGTGGGATTCTTTTGTCTTTTAGTTTTTGTTTATTTCGATCGTGCAGAAGACCGAAAAAAAAAAACGACCAACATGCCACAGTAAGGGCGACCACTATGTTAGTCGGTCGACCCCCAACCTTAAAAAGAGAGACAGTGCCAAAATAAAATATGTTAATATTTACTACCTAATGTATATAGACTTGTTACAATATACCCTTTTATTTATCTTTAAGTAAATTACACGGTTGGTCCTTAATGTCGTATCAAAGTTGCAAGTTTAGTCTTCTTTTCTAAAAAGTGTGTGAATTGAGTAAATTTTTTTTTTTTTTTTTTTTTTTTTTTTTTTTTTTTTGAAACAAGCCCTAATAAAAATGAAATTCAAAAGTGAGAGAATTACTATATATACAAATAGTCGTTTGAAACGACATCATAGAACATTTTGGGCTAACTTTGCTTTCTCGGCTGTCGTTTTGTTTGGGCCGGTAACATTTGTGATGCTTTTTTTCTTTCCTTTTTAGGTATTGAAAAAAGAAAATCATAGCAATCGTCCTCGTTTTGAAACTTTTGAAATTTTCTGGAATGTCGGTGCTTGCCTCTTTTCATATCTTACGTAGTCTTGAGTTAATACCCTCGGTATGCACGTTGGATATTGTACTTGATTTTACCTTATTTATGTGTCAATGCAATGCCTTCAATGGCGGAGCATAATAGGGGCTAGAAGGGGTGGTGGCCCCCCCTAGAATTTCAGTTGCAGCTAGTACTCGTATGTTTTAGTGCTATACTGATATGATATATAAACAATAGTTTCATTATAGCCCCTTAGGAGTTGTTTACAAAGCATCAAAAACCTTGAGAAATCACAATTTAGAAAAATATCTCTCATTCATATCCTTCCTTCAAATAAATGTCTCATTGTATTTGATTATCTATATTAACTTTCATTTGTTTGCTGTTGAAGCATATTAACTTTCATTCATTTGCTAATCTAATTTTGTCTTGTTCTAAGATGAATGAAATATATATTTCGTTAATTAGGAAACCGCTTGATTAATTTATATGTACATTTTTCTTATATAAAATGTTCGTTTTATGGTAGATGGTTTCGGCCCCCCCAAATGAAATGCTCAAGCTCCGCCACTGAATGCCTTTAGGATAGTTTTAATTGGTGACAACGTTTTAGGATTAGCGTTATGAGTGTAGTTTGTTGTATTGTTATATGTATAGCTGTTTGTTTTGTTAGAGTTTGACAATCAATATAACACATTATGCGGAAGCTAGGATCAAGTATAACACATATAAAGATTAACTAAAACATAAATAGTAACGTACCCGATGCACTTCAATAAACCTTGAACTTGTGTAAAATAGATCAATGATAAACCCCTTACCGTTTTGTTTATCGATCTCTTGATAATTATTATAGTGAGTAATTACCTCGTTCTTGTACACACAAACTACCAACGAATAAAGGTTTATGCAAGTAAACGAAAACACTTGATTTTGCTTAACAAAAATCGACCCAAAACCCTTGTGGGTTTGTGTGCCGATCAGCCAAGAAAGAAAAGGAAAAAGAAAAGCTTTTAGGGTTTTGTGTGTGTGCACAAAAGATGTGAAAGCTTAACCCTTGGCCTTGTATTTATACTAGAGAAACTTAGAGTCCAAGTTTGATGTGGGTTGGGTTTCCCCTCCCTTGTTCGACCGGCCTAGGACTCCCCAAGGGGATTCTAGATCCTTCTTGGCTCCTAGTTACACTCTAGTCCTTTTCCTTTCGTTACTAATAATAGTTAGTACTTACACTTAATATTTAACGATCATTAAGTCCCTCCAGTGTTTACATAAATATATATACACGATACATATAACATATATATATATTTATTATACTTTATTCTTGTTTGTAATGTGTGCAATCCCGAGGTCTCGGGTTCGATACTAGTCATTTACTTATTACGTAGTAATATTTATACGTAACTTTTAACATGTTTTTACTATGATGAGCAGTTATGTTATTATATGAATTTGACACTTGTGTATGCACTTATTTTACTGTTTGCCTTTTTTTTTTTCTTTTTTTTTTATTCGGTTGGTGTGGTCTTAAGTTGTGGTGCACCATGTTTTCTGTTATTGGATACAATTGTATTTACTTATAAATTTTGGTTCAGTTTTTTCTTTTTCTAATATTTTTTGATTGTCTTTAACGGGTACGAATGAGTGTTATGAATCATATACGCATATGCCTTTTGTTTATGCTAAAAAGGTGAAAAAACTGTACAAAAAACACACACATCCTTTCTCGTTAAAAAGAAAGATGGTGCCAAAAATATATATCTTAATATTAACTACCTAATTTATATAGGCTTATTACTATACACCCTTTTATTTACATGGTTGGTCCTTGAAGTCGTATCAAAGTTGCAAGATTAGTCCTTTTTTGAAGAATTGCATCAAGAGTCCTTAACATCTTCATTTCATAACGACGATAGTTCCTAAAACCATAAGCATTATATTTATGACCATTTTAGCTCAGAAATATCTTTACTACTTCAAATCTAAACACCTGACTTCTTTAACCTCTTTTTAATCGTACTACAACACACACTAATAAATGAATAGTATCAAAATGTTTAACTTCACTGGTTTACTCAATTTGACATATGCGTTTTTGAGTTTGATGAATGTTGGTTTGTTTAACACATCAATGATACAAAGGTAAGATGTTTGTTGTTGTTTAGTGTTTGGTTGTTTCAATGTAAATTTGGTCAAGGTCAATGTAAGTAAATAGGTCGATTAAACTATCTTTATAGTTGAACTATTTACAGAAAAGGGATATATAAGGGCATCTACTATAGCGAACCTTTATAAAGGTTTATAACAGTGTCTAGTCATCCGAAATCATAAATTCATAAATCTTTTTCTTGTTATAAACCTTTCTTCACTATGGATAAACTTCTTAAAGCTTTATAAAACCTCATAAATACAAATAACATTAAATTTAGAAGATGTTCAAGATATTAGACTTTTTCATTCCACATAAGCATGAAACACATTTTCACTATGGTTAATGAAATTATAGACCTCTTCATCTTTTCTTAGACCTTTTTATAAACCACCATAGTGGATGCTCTAAGTTTGTGATAGTTGAACACAGATTTTAACCATATGTGATAAATTAAAGTTAAAAAATATATAAGAAAACAGTTTTCAGTATTAAGATAAATCCTGTTTATAAAGAATATTTGCAACGATTCGTTTACCAAAATCTTGTGATTGGTAAGTTACAATATATTTATAAAAACGATTGATAAGCACAGTTTAGGTGAATTAGAAAACGTTTGATAACTAGTAATTAACAGGGACGCGCGAACGCACACCCCTAAAACAAATTATGACATAGGTTCAACCACTTGGGCTGACCTTAGGCGGCACCGCACCAAAGTGCAATGGTGCTCACCAACATAGGCCATGGACCTTCTTGATCATCCATTGACCCTGTCCGGGTAAGTGGTTATTCAATTAACATCGTTCCCTATTTATAGATAATATCATCTCTAATATATCACCTTCCAAAATCCAAACCGATGTGGGACAATATTCTTTAAAACATAAATACGTAATAGCAACAAATGTGGGACAAAATTCCAAACCAGGTGTAATTTAGGATCAGAACTGGAACCAAACAGTTTGCGTTTTACAGTTCACACTAATCTCCTGTAAAATTTGAACATAATTCTGTCTAAAACGTGTTACATCAAGTGTACAGTTATAATCCTGTGATATAATTCTGCTTATTTATAGTGGACAACTAGTATCAAATATTTGCTAATACTATATCAAAATAAAGCTGCATTACCTCCAGTGCCTCAAATAACTTCCTCCCGGTAGATAATTCCTGGTAAAACATAATGTGGCAACCGGGATCAATGGATCACGTTCGGATGTATTATTATGTAAATGTATTCTAGAAGCTAAATTTAGGTAACAAACAGTACGTGAAATAAACCTTCTCACTTGATCAATCCTTAAAGCTATGATCAAGTTGATGCAGCGCCATAATGGGTCATCAAGCAACGCGTCAATTTGGGATGGGCGGGGCAACGCATTGCTTTAATGGGGTTGTGGTTGAAGGGCAACGCCCATTAGCATTAGTCTTAGTCATTTTCTTTGAGTTGTATGTATTACTATTAGGATGAGACTACTTAATAACTAACTTTTTACGATTATTTTGTTTATCGGTTCTCAAGAATACGTGATTAGATTCCCAAAAATACTTGATTCGATACTCAAAAATACGTTAATCGATATACAAAATAATCGAAATTCATGAAATTAGTTATATAATCCGATCCTAATAATGCTATATACAACTTAAAAAATTTGACAAGATACATTTTAGACAATTAATCCTTAAATAAAACAAGCTTGAGTTTAGAGTGTTTGATTAATCTAAGTTTAGAGTGTTTGATTGAACTAAGCTTGGTCTCTCTAATTTATACAATATGATATTAAAAGATAGAATTAATCGAATAGTCATAAAAAACCAAATTTAACTTTTAATTTAGTAACTAGACAAACAAACTGAAAAGCTCACCCGGTCACCCCAACTCAGTCCCTCTAAAACAACCCCTTACTAAGAGTCTGAGACAACAAAGGGTCGAATTTTCCTTAACCAATGTGACCTTTAGCTTTTATCACGTTCACACCGGAGCTTATAAAGTGTCGACTCAAGCCAAAGCTCTTATTAGACTTTTCAAGCTATATGTAAATATGTTTTTGACTTGCTGCAATAATTTGGTATAGTTTTATATGAATTTGGTTATCAATTTTTTTACCAACTTGTTCATGTAAATGGATAGAACACGATCGGATGATCAAGACCCGGCCCATTGATACGCCATTCTATAATATGACCATGATACTACTAAAAGTTCATATTTTTATTCTATTTTTATATGAGGTGACGGGTTGAAAACGGTTGGGAATATCAACCCGAACTGGCATGCTTGCTAAATGGGTAACATTAGCTGGCCCATAGACCGCACTAACCCGTTTTAACATCAATCCTAACTTGTTAGTTCTCGCGTTGTGTTGAAAGATTTCACCGCTATTTGATACGATGATGTCAACTAGGTGTAAGTGAGCCAAGCTAGCTACTCAGCTTGAGCTTTTAGAACTAAATTAAAATATAACTATTCATGCACTAGTGTCTATAATAGAGCTAAATTTGAATTCCCTTGTTTATATAACAAAACCAGGTGGGCTTATTTAAGTAGTAGTATAAAGCCGGATTTTTATTCTAAACGTCAAAACTGTTGACAAAGAAATAGGAAAAAACAATGACGACGGCCGTCCCGTTATAACAACCCCTAACTAAGACTCCAAAGCATCGTAATTTTATTAAGCAACTCAAGCTCAAGCTTATATCAAGTTTTAGTCAAAGTTAAGCTTATGAAAGCTCAATACTGTGCTCGTATGAGTCGTTTCAACCCTTATATAATAATTTGTTTTATCTTATGGTTGAATTCTGCAGTAACTTTCACCGATTACTTTATCAAAAGTCGTTTAAAAGTTAAAATAAATTTGACAATCATTTTTCTTGATCCACTGGATCATATAAATGGGTCGATATGTGTCACACCCCGCCACGGCGGAAACGCACGAGTGTAACTTCATGGATATCATCACAACACCTGGTGTTAACATAGAGAACAACTACATGCACATACATAGAGCAATGTACCAACACACAGTTAACAATACACAAAGATAAACAAAATAAAATCCAAAAGGTAACTTCAATAAGTTGAAAGTACCAAACGTAAAACATAAATGTATCATATCCAAATCCAAATAAAATCAAATCCCAAAACATAAGTAAGTCTCCATGCAACTGAGTCTCGCCTAATTGCTGCCCTCAACATTGGCCTTAGAATGCTCACCTGAAAATGATGCTTAAAATGTCAACATAACGTTGGTGAGATTCATAGGTTTGAGACTCAACACACAAGGCAACCAAATTCACTGTGATTACAAAAATATAGCTGGACAAATAATTATAGGTTATCATATAGCTACATGCATTTGCAAATCAATATCCACACGCAAAGGCAACAACACCCATAAAGCAACCATTAGGACGGCTCGTGTCCTCCGACCCCATAAACATCAATTAGGTCGCATGCGCGAGTAACAGGATAAACATTCTCCTAATTGGATCCCATATACATCCACACAAGCAAATAATCACACATAGCATGCATACGATAACATTATAGGTCCAAGCTCTTTAATACCACACACATAATCACAGTAAATCAAATCATTTAAGACAAGCATCATTCTCATCCCAAGTTTAAAACAAGTAAAAATATGGGACTATGAACTCACCTTAAACTCCACAGCTTCCACAAAAACAATTCACAATCTATAGCATACACAAATAATCCACATTACACAAGGTCAAGCTAAAAGCTACAACCCATGTAATACACATATGATGGATTTCTAAGACTCATATGACCCACCATGGATCTCCTAGACACCACACTAACCATCACCATAACTTAATACTCACTAAATCCCTTGCACTCTAAAACTTAGAAAACGCAGAATTGTTTAGTACATTCACTCACATGAAATCACGACAAATAAAGCTTAACAACTCACACCAAAAATTTAACATGGTCTCTCATAAGCATAGAAGCTAATCCCAGAAGGACATGGACCAATAACACACACAAGTACTCATAGAAAATTCAAACTTGTTAACTACTCAAGTTCGGATCTGAACGCACACCAAAAAGTTTTGATTTTTAATAATTACTTCCACAAGTTTTTATCGCGAATCCTCTTCGTGGTAGTCTAATATAACCTAAAACTTAACTATTCCAGAAGACCAAGTCAAAATACCACTTTTACAACCACATGCCACCCTCAAACTTTTACCCAAAATCTGTCCCGGTTTGACAGCTTTGACACCTTAACAAAGAAAAATCAAAAGACCGACTTCCCGACCTCAAAATTGATCGTGGCTGGACTTTTTGGAAAGCTATTTCATTATACTACAATTCAGATCTAAAATTCGTGACTTAACTCATCACCATCTGTTATGTACACTCACATCTTTACAACCCTACAAATCTGTCCAAACCCTAACACAACATCTAACGCGTTTAACACTCAATTCCCTTAACCATTAACCATAATATTAACATCTAATCATCCTAACATGTTTTACTTCAATAATTTACAGAATTATATAAACCCTAGATTCCATCATATTAATTATTACATGAATCATAACAATAATTGATTAATTACACATAAGGGTTAAAGATTTTACCTTGATTCTTGAGTATTGCTAGACAATTATGAAACCCTAATTATTCTTCTTGGATTCCCCCTTGTGTCGACTCAATATGTAGGAAAAAGGGATAGGGGAGTTTTGATTTTGTATTTATAATTAATTTGGATAACCCTTAAGGCTTAGAGTTGTATTTGGTATCAAATTTGGTTTCCTTTTTCCTCCTAACACCCTTAATCGCCCCCCCCCCCCTAAAAAATATATTTTTTATTTTTTTTATTAATTAATTTATTACACTCAAAACCTCATATTTTTCATATTTTATGTATTCCCATAACGAAACCTAACGTCTTTCGCGATAAACGTTAATTTTACGACAAAAACAACATCCCCGTAACTTACTAACGCCCAATAACTTGAACGAAGACTCGTTACGCCAAAACTCAAAACGCCAAATATACACAAGTCATTTCTACACCACATAGGTGATCAAAATGAACTTTCCCAAAATCAACATCATAAAAAATCACAATAACAACCACAACGCGAAGGGATTTAGTGCTAACTCAAATACTAACCACACTATAACACACAATAACACCCATATAACTACCCAAACACACCAAACAAAGTTAGATTAACTCGAAACTAAAAGTCTAACTAACCTGCTAAAATCACGGTTGTTACAATATGATCAAATCTATATCAAGACCCAGACCATTCATATCCCCATGCTACAACATGACCCTAGTTCCATTCTGCTCACATGAAAAAAACTGTTAAAAGTTACGTATAAATATTAATATGTAAATGACTAGTATCGAACCCGATACCTCAGGATTGCACACAATACAAACGAGAGTCAAAGATTAATAAATATTAATTGTTAGTTATATTTATTAATAACACAAGTTCAAGGATTAATGATCGTTAGTTATTAAATGTATGGACTAATTATCGTTAAAAGGAAACGAAAAGGACTAGAATGAAACTTGGTAACAAGAAGGATCCGGAACACCCTTTAGGTGTGCATGGCCGGTCGATCCAAGCCCAAGGGGGTTGACCCATGGCCTTGAAAAGCTCCATATGAGTTATGGACTGGAAAAGCTCCTAACTTGTCTTATCTTAATATGGTTCCAACAAAGAAGGTTGATAAGACTCCATATGAGTTATGGACTGGAAAAGCTCCTAACTTGTCTTATCTTAAGGTCTGGGGTTGTGAGGCGTATGTTAAACGTGACTCAGCAAACAAACTCCAACAAAGATCTGTGAAGTGCATCTTCGTAGGATACCCTAAGGAAACTATGGGTTACTACTTTTATTACCCACCTGAAAACAAAGTTTTTGTTGCAAGGTACAGAGACTTCTTGGAAAAAGAGCTCATATCTCAAGAATTCAGTGGGAGAGTATATGATCTGGAAGACGATCATGAAGATGTAGCACATTCTGAAAACACTAGCCAACTTCTTGTGGAACCTGAAAGTTTAGGTCCTCCACCTAAAGTTGAAATGGTTCCTATTCGTAGGTCAACTAGACCTGTGAAAGCTCCTACACGTCTATGTCTTAATGTAGAGTGTGAGGAAAACTTGATAGGGGATCTTGATGAACCTACAAGTTATAAAGCTGTCATGAATAGTCCTAAAAAGGAAAAATGGCAGGTTGCTATGAATGGGGAAATGCAATCCATGAAATACAATGAAGTCTGGGAAGAAGTAGACCTACCTTCGGGTGCCAAGTTAGTTGGGAGTAAATGGCTCTACAAGAAAAAGACTGATATGGATGGCATTTTACACACCTATAAGGCCCGTTTGGTAGCTAAAGGCTATACTCGAACTTTTGGTGTTGAATATGAGGAGACCTTTTCTCCTGTAGCTGACATTAGGGATATTAGGATTCTTATAGCCATAGCCGCTTACTATGACTATGAGATTTGGCAAATGGATGTCAAAACCGCCTTCTTAAATGGTCTCCTAGATGAAGACATCTACATGGCACAGCCTGAGGGGTTTGTGAATTCAGAATTTCCAAATCGTGTATGAAAGCTTAAAAGATCCATTTATGGATTGAAGCAAGCATCACGACAATGGAATAAGAGATTTGATAGTGAGATTAAAAAGTATGGATTCACTCAAAATCTTGATGAGCCATGTGTATATCACAAAGCTAGTGGGAGTAATGTAATTTTCCTTATATTATATGTGATGACATATTGATCATGGGAAACGACATTCCAAGTTTGCAAAAGGTTAAGGCATATCTTGGAAGTTGTTTTTCTATGAAAGATTTAGGGGAAGCTGCATTTATTCTGGGAATCAAGATATATAGAGATAGATCTCAGCGATTAATTGGATTAAGCCAAAGTGCTTACATTGATAAAATATTGAAGAGATTCAATATGCAAAATTCCAAGAAGGGATATTTGCCGATGCAAGAACAACATGGCTTGAGCGAGAAAGTTTGTGCTTCAATACCTGAAGAGGTGCAACGCATGAAGAGAGTCCCTTATGCTTCGGCTGTGGGATCTATTATGTATGCAGTGAAAAGCACAAGGCCTGATGTGGCATTTGCTCAGAATCTAACCAGTCGATATCAGCAGAATCCAGGTGAAAAACACTGGACTGCTGTTAAGAATATTCTTAAGTACCTCAGGGCTACTAAAGTGATGTTCTTAGTTTATGGGGGTACTCCATCTGCAGAACTTGATGTTACAGGTTACTGCGATGCTTCTTGGAAAGGTGATAAGGATGATACGAAGTCTCAGACGGGTTATGTCTTTATCATTAATGGAGGAGCTGTGGATTGGAGGAGCAGAAAGCAGAGTGAACTAGCGATGTCTGCTACAGAAAGTGAGTATATAGCTGCTTCAGAAGCTGCAATGAAAGCTGTTTGGATTAGGAAGTTTGTTCGGGGCTTGGGGTTATGCCTTCTATTCGACGACCTATAAAAATGTATTGCGACAATTCAGCTGCAATTACATTTGGCAATGAACCTGGAATCATGAAAGGCACTAGACATTTCGCGATTAAGCATCACTATGTTCGAGAACAAGTCGAAATAGGTGAAATCGAAATGCTCAAAGTTCACACAGATGAAAACTTAGCAGATCAATTTACAAAGCCTTTACCTGGCACCAAGCTTTACAAGCATGCTGAAGGAATAAGACTTAAATTAGCTGAAAGTTTCATGCCCATTTGTGATTAGTATTTGGATAAGTGATGTAATGTACAATTATTATTTTAATGAAATGAAATATTGGTAATGTTTATTTATTCATTGTCTTAATAATATATCATATATTTGCATGTTTAAATCCATGAATAAATTATTATTCTAAATTGTCCGTTGTCGATTAATGATATGGGAATATCATTAAACTAAGACAATTTTGAGTATTGGTTAAGGATATACTTGAAAGTATATTGATGCGGAGTCATACCAATTTCACATGATATTCAATGAATTGAGTATTGGACTTATCCCAACAATATGATTTAAGTTTTAATGTGAGAATCATATTTAAAGTTATCCTCAGACTTGAGATACCAGATAAGTGTCATGGATGTAGTGCATTTTGTGAAGCAATCTACCGCTCACCGAAATAGGGAGTCATAATGGTTGTTTTCAGAAGTGTTGCAAAGTTCATGGGTTATTCTTGTAGTCAAGAGAGAATTTGTTCCTTCTGATTTAGAAGTTTAATACTGCTGGGCCCCTCGTATGGTTGACAAAATATTTGCGTGGCCACGCCCAAAGTCTATCTGGAATACGTTCAGATGTTTTGGTAATTTTGTTCAATCATAAAGAGACGAGAAACAGAATATTAATAAAGAATCTCACATCTTTATTAAATGTAGTATTAGTAAGAAAAGGATAATTATAATGATGAATCATTATAGGTTTTCCAGGAAACCTAGCTCGAGTCGTGCTGAGGGCATTGGAGTGTTGCAAGACGCCAACTAATGTCATTTTACTATTAATAGATATACAAGTGGGAGCTGTTAAAAGTTACGTATAAAAATTAATATGTAAATGACTAGTATCGAACCCGAGACCTCGGGATTGCACACAATACAAACGAGAGTCAAAGATTAATAAATATTAATTGTTAGTTATATTTATTAATAAAACAAGTTCAAGGATTAATGATCGTTAGTTATTAAATGTATGGACTAATTATCGTCAAAAGGAAACGAAAAGGACTAGAATGAAACTTGGTAACAAGAAGGATCCATAACACCCTTTGGGTGTGCATGGCCGGTCGATCCAAGCCCAAGGTGGTCGACCCATGGCCTTGCCTTGCTCACCAAGTTTACTCTAGTATATAAGCAAACCTTAGGGTCATTCATTCACACCTTTTGTGCACACACAATACCCTAAAGCTTTGGTTTTTCCTTCTCTTTTCTCCTAGCCGATCGAACACCCCTATCCCTTAGGGTTTTCGATTTTGGTTTTTCCAAAACAATAACTTGTGTTTAATCTTGCAATTAATTTGATTCGGTATTAGTTTGTGTGTACAAGAACGAGGTAACAACTCACTATAGTTGTTATCAAAGAATCGATCAATAAAAAGGTAAGGATTGATCATTGATTCATAAACCCTAATTAGGGTTCATCAATTAATTCAATATTTGCTTATTTGATTCTTGTTCGAGCTAGAATCACCACTGTACGTTCCTATTTATGTTTTAGTTAATCTTATGTGTTATACTTGATCCTAGCTTCCGCATACGTGTACTTTGATTGTCTAACTAATTTGCATTTTCTCTCTAGCAATACAGGGACCAAAAGTGTCATTTCTGTGTTAAGTTTGATAAGTCAGTTAGTATCAGGATCATAATAAAGAAGCAAAAGACCCCAAATCATGTATCTTGTGATCATTTGAATATATTTTTGTTGACAAGCAAATTTAAAACCACAATTGGACACCCACAAAAAACACGCTAATCAAGACTCCAAAGAACCAAACTTTTATTAAGCAACTCGATCTCAGCTTCTATTGCAGTTGGAGTTCGAGCATAAAAGACGAGCTGGCTCAACTTGAGCTTTGATCTACCGTTTCGAGCCTTATGTAAATTGGAGTACTACATATGGGAGAATTTTGTTATAACTTTTATTATCTCTATATAAATTTGATAATCGACTATAATAGATTTGATTGCCAAGATTGATGTGTCACTCGATCAGATATGATGAAATTCTAAGCTAAGACCCGAGCTATTGATATGCTCATTCTACAACATGACCCTAGTCCCTAGGTTCAGTGGTTTGGTCCACAAAGCCCCTAAAGTTTCAACATTAGCTAGGGATGTAGTCTTTCATTAATCTGTTCTGGTGACACCAACCCCCAGACATAGATAAGGAAAAGGGCATTCCTATGAATAGCTAGTTAAAATACATGATCCCTAATGAGTTCCTGTTAAAATGATACACCCTAGCAAATTTTACAGCTTGAACCCAGAATTCGCAAGGGCCGGACATAATTTAAAGTGTTTGATCTTCTACAATAAAACACTTACCCAAAAAAGTCAACACAATTATTCTTCAAAGCATGTCCTTCAATATTAAGAATCTGTTTTGAAGTATCACCACGATTCTTCCTAGTTAACGGAACAAGGATAATAGGGTGAAACCAGAAAACACAACAATAAAATCCAAAACAATGTTGTAGTCTATGCTTATATGTTCAACCATATAACAACAATCGAACTGTTGATGTAGCATTAAAGTTGACTGTCTAACTGCTAATTCATGAATCAAACTGTAGACCAACTTCTGAGTTTTTTCGCTGTTAAATGTCTAATATATAAAAAAACAGAAAAAAGCTTTTTACCAAAAATTTAGCATTGCACGTTGTACTTCATGCAGACACATTTTGATAGTTCTACACAGCATTCCTAACCCAAAAGATAACAAAGTGTTCACCTACCTTCTAGACAAAACAGAAACAAAACATCAGATGACACAAACATAAACTTTACCTTTTATTTTCCTCAATCCAGTAAGCCAAATATACTTCCAGAAATTTTTACCCACTTTCCACAACACTCCGGCTTCAAGTGCAACCAAAGTTTCCTGTAATCGGCACCTTTTAGAAACAACAAAAGTGCAGTGTCATATATTGGTTCTTCTGCTCCCCATCCCATTTCATCCAACTTTTCAATGCAAGCACCCATATCATCTTCTTTATTTTTTTCCATCATCATTCTCGCCATTTTAGAAACATCTTCTTCAAGTGTCTCCAACTTTTTATAGTAAGCACTAATGTCAACTTCTTTACTTTTTTCCATCGTCATTCTAGTCAATTTAGAAACATCTTCTCCAAGTGTCTCCAACTTTTCCAAGCCCACATCAACTTCTTTACTTTTCTCCATCATCAACTTTGTCACCTTAGAAACATCTTCTTCAAGTGTCTCCAGCTTTTTAAAGCCCGCATTAACTTCTTTACTTTTCTCCATCATCATTCTCGTCATTTTCAAAACACCTTCTTCAATTTTCCCCAACTTTTTATAGCACGCACCAAGGCCATCTTCTATAGTTTTCTCCACAATCATACTCACAAGTTTAGAGATATCTTTTCCAAATCCTGAGATGATATCATCTCTAGATTGAAGTTTTCGTTTTTTGTTTTGAGTTGGAGAATGAGAAGAGCACTTTTGTGTTGAGGTCGACGGCTTTTGTTTTGATGTTGGGGGTTCTTCTACATGATGATTATCATCAATATTTTCATTTAGATGAGAATCAACCTGATCCTCGTGTGGAATTGTGGGTGTAGTTCTTACAACTAAAGGGGTCTCATTATCAAGGAGGGGTTTTGGATCACCAATGATGTCACATGTGGTACGGCAAATTAAGGTCGCAAACAAGTATATAACTGCACAAATTGATTAAGAAACATAAGCCAAAAACCAAATAAGCCATAATCACGCTATATAAGCCGAAACAAACACCCCTTAAAAGATATAAATATAACACATACATTTTAGTAACAATTTCACCCTTACTATTACTCGTAATGACCTTTGCCTTGATCAGCTGAAACTTAGTCAATTGAACAATGGAACCTTTCTGCAACTTGTTTGATATAAAAATCTCATCAGGAATTAAACCAAACTGCCAAAAAGAACCATCTGATAACCCAACAAAGTACCATTGCTTGCCATCTTTAGAACGTATCGGAAGACTTTGAATATAAGTCACTTGAAGCACCGGTTTCAGATCATTCTCTGTACATTTCCCGGTCACCATCTTCGATATTGCTCCTGGAGTAAGACTTACCGCCATTATTTTGTAATTGATCGTTTGGTATTTAATTAGGGGGTTTTTGAAAACAAGCCCTAGAAAGAAATGAAATTCAAAAGTGAGTGAAATATAAAGCCACACACTTTTGAAATAGTACTGTATAATGCCACAATCCTAACCTATATAAAGCACAAGTTTGATTTCTTATTTTGGAAGGCAAAAATTCAAAAAATCCCTCAAAACTATTAACAACCTACACCTGGCATTTACTCTGGAAATAGAAAGATTGCAAAAATTTTGAAAAAAAATTCGGTTCATTTATTTAAGCCTTAAAACAATAAACATATACAATTCATATGACTGATTCATAAATTTCCGATTTCTTCTTTGTTTTGAGCCACAATTCAAAAACCAAATTCAAAATCACTCTCCGCTCTATCAGAAAGCAACTAGAATCTTAATTCCTCTGAGATAATTGTTATGTTCAACTTTTGTTCCGATTGAATGAATTAGATTAATTAGCCGATTACATTAAACTTTTAATAAATAATGCATTAGGGATTAGTTATGTATGCAATTTTGGATCATGATTATTGATATTAGTTTTAATGTATAACGAATTAGGGCTTTTGGTTATTTTTTTTTAATTTTTTCTCAAATTCGATCTCAGTTAAAGTTTTTGTTAGTATAATTCCAATTTTTGATTGAACGTGTGCAACCAAGAAGACCATAAAGTGTTTGAAGAATTTGCATACCAAGTGTTTGATAAAAGTCCTTAATTGAATTTTTTTTGGGAACCGTTGTTGCTTTTCAATGTGACATTTTTCTTTTAACATATCCCATGTCAATTTTTTGATGAAAGTTCTAAATGTAATTTTTCTGGAGAACATGCTCTCTTATCAAGGTTGGTTCATTTTACTTGCTGTATTAAATCATATGTTTCAGAACGAAAGTTTATGCCATTTTTTACAGATATTAAATAGGTCAGACTAAGATGTGGATTAAAAGTTGAAGATGCTAACATAGACGAACAAGCCGCTGCGAGTAAGATTCTTTCTATATGTATGTTTACTATGCTCTCTGCATTAGGAGATTCTGAAACCCTTTTGTTGTAGTAGATACTCGGCATTGTTAACAACTCCAACCCTTTGCTTAGAAGGAAACATACATTTAACCATTTTAAACTTTTGTTTCCCTCTATTTGAACTTCTGATGGTATTTGGGTGCTTTGTTAAACATTTATGGAACTACATGATAAACTACAATTGGTGAATATAGAATAACCTCAATGTCATGATGAGATTTGAGTGACAACTCTTGGCTCAGAGTAAGTTAACATGTTTTTCTATTTTGGTCTAACTATAGTGCAATAAGAATAACATATGTACATTTACTGAATTTAGAATATGGTAGGACTTAGAGGTGGCATAATCTGTGTTTCTGGTAGTTGTGTAATGGGTCAAAGCTGGTAAGTTTAAGTACTGTCTTAAAAGGATTGGGCTTGAGCCGGAACATTGTTTACTTATAAATTACATTATGCAAAAAGTGTATACATTGAAAATTGCAAATGTCGCAAATGCTTGACTTGGTTGAATTCTAATCCCATTCATTTTTGTGTGATGCAATAATAGAAAGTATCTTTATTATATGTACATTACATAAGTGATGCATCTATATTAGTTATGCTTTATTATATGTACATTACATTTTTTTTTGACTTTGCAGGATTCGATACAACCGATACAACCAAACTATCAATTTGTGTAACCAATTCCCAAACCCCCGTTGTTCCATGAAAACCTCCAACCAACAACGACCAAGAAAGCCTCCCACCAGATCTGACAGCCCAAATCTCCGATCGATGAAACCAACACCTCGAACTGCCCTTCTTCCATTGACGGCGGTTGCTGAATAAATTAAGAAATAAAGAATCAAAGGTGCTATTACAGTAGCTTCAATCTCATTGTTTTAGGTGTAAACTTTCGATAGTTGCGATAGTTCCGATACATTTGTATTTTAATTTGTTTATCTAGGTGTAATGTCAAAAGAGGTTTTCTTAAACTGATATAAGCAAATGGGTGCATATATGTTTTATGGTGCATATATGTTATTGGTGCATACAAACCTGTGGTACATTGGTAGTTGGGATTAGACCGAAGGCATGTAAGTCGGTTGGTTATCTCCCAGAAGATCTTCCCATCAAATATGTTAGTTGTTTTCTAAACAAAGTGCGAGTTTAGGTTGTTTGGGTTGCTGTTTTCTCAGTCAAAAGGGGGTTTTAGCTGATGTTTTTGGAGTTAAAAACTGGTGTTTGGTTGTTGTTTTTTTTCTGTCAAAACAGGGGCGGCTTTAGGGCTTTTTGGTTTGCTGTTTTTTCAATCAAAATAGGTGCTTGGTTGTTGTTTTTCTTTCAAAACAGGGGTGTCTGGTTATTGTTTTTTTAGTCATAAAAGATATGTTTGGCTGATGTTTTTGTTGTCCAAATAAGGGTTGTGTGATTTGCTTAATATCGTGTATAAATCTTTATGAAACTTTATATGCTTTTTACGTTTTTGAATATGATTTGCAGCATATATGTTACTGGTGCTATATACAAACATTCATGATTTCAACTAAGCATATATGTTACTGGTGCATGTATGTTAATTGTCTATTAAATGAATGCTAATGTAACTGGTATTTGTAATATTGGATCTCTCTAGTAAATTAATTACTTGTATACATTTTGTTCACGGTGAGTTGACAACGTACAAGTGCCAATTCACCAAAATAATAACAACTTAGAGCCTTATGTTTCAGGTAAGAATGAATTTAGCGAAGGAGATAACTATAGTGGACCAGTAATGATATCCTTAACCTAATGTAAGTGATCGTAGTCTACGAAAAATGCTACCCATATTATAGTATCATTTTCATCCAAAAGGCTCTTTGTATTATAGTTGTTCTGTTTTGTTTTTGAAGTGTTTTCATTTATTTTGTGCGACCACAAAAGGCTTTGACATAGTTGTTATCTAAGTTGAAGTTTTGTTCATGGAATACAATTAATAAAAAAGTATTTGGTGGATGCGTTAGTGTTCCATAGGATTATTGTTTGGTTTCGAATGATTATACAAGTTTGTATTTGTGTAATCAGGTGTAGTGATTTTTTCATACAGTATAAAAATAAGTTGTGCACATATGTTTTTGTTATTTAAAAAGTTTGTGCATATATGTTTTAATAAAAAAGTCGGTTTACTAATCTTTGGTTTTTGGTTTACTTGTGTTTGCATATGGTTGTATCAGGTTGCTACTAAAGATAATGATGACAATATGGCAAATCGCAACTGACGTAGATGGTGAATATAATGAAGAAATTCTAAACTTTTAGAAGGCGTGCACATATGTTCTTGCAAGAGTGTACACATGTAAACATGTTCTTAGAAGAGTGCACATATGTTTTTGAATGACGTCATTTGTATTTTGATAGAATTTCATTTGATATCTAACTTTTTTGTGTATTTATCTTTTTGGTTGTTTATAAATTTAGAGGTAACATGTACATGTTTATATTTTGTGTTATAAATTTCGAAGATTAAAGAATGTATACTAGAAACATATGTGTAATTACCATATTCAGTAAAATAAGTTTGATATCTGAACATATGTAAATTTACAATATTAAAAAAAAAAAAAAAAAAAAAAAAAAAAAAAAAAAAAAAAAAAAACTTATTTTTCAGAATAACATGTACGCCGGAACCAAACCAAAAAAAGAAAAAAAACCGAAAATCAAGGGATCTAAAAACGTTTTTTATTTAAAAAAATTCAAAAATAAAAGTAAATAATATGTTTTACTATTTTGCCCTTTTGAATTTAATAAAAAGGTTTAAAAATACAAAATTCTCATTGGTCCAAAGTGGTTCTGTAAAATTCTGTACAAAATAATGGTTCTGCATTGAACGTGCCATATATATATATATATATATATATATATATATATATATATATATATATATATATATATATATATATATATATATAACATGGCGCAAGGATCCTATCTCCGAAGTAATCGTACCCTATTCGTCCATGGATAAAAAATTCGTGTATAACATTTTCACAATGACTGTAAAATAATATTATATGGGACAATGCAAGCCCATGCCCAGGAGCCCAACATTGGAAGGTTACGTAGCCTTTCAGGCCCATGGTCAGCCCGTCTTTTGTTTGAAGTTATCTGTTCGGTGCTTGGTATAACGCAACGTTTTTTAATACATCTCACACCTTCTTCCAGAAGCTATCCAGGGTTTGCTGCATACAACAACATCGAAGTAGGTAAGATTTGCAGATCTGGTGTCCACTGACATGGGCAAAAAGTTTCTTTTATTAGTTTACTTCATGGTCGTTTGCGTCTTTCTTTCCTATGCTGCATGCTGTTTGTGAACTTTTTTTTCCCCTTTATATAACTGCTATGTTGTGTTACTGCATGCTTATATGTTTGTGGTATGTTTGTACATGCGCTCTTAATTTGTTCTTAAGTTGCACATGTTAGTCTTTCCATTGTTTGTTGTTTTACTCACTTAGAGACGTTCCTAATATATATATATATATATATATATATATATATATATATATATATATATATATATATATATATATATATATATATATTTGCTAATACGTAAAAACCTTTAAAGTGTTTGCCCGGCCACAACTTCTATATTCACACGCACTTTTTTTTCCGTTTTTTTGTTTCCCATATGTGTTTGCCTGTTGTCGAATATGAAAACCAAAAACAAAGGTATAAGCAAATGCCCCCGTCGCAACGCGGCGTGTTACTGCCACTCGTTATTAACTTAGCTACAAATAAAAAAATAGTTAAATTGTTTCTATGTGATCAACTATAATTTGGGGAAAAAAAAGCCTAACCCTATAAAAGAAAAAAAAAGAACACCCGGTATCTTCTTTCCCCAAAAACCAAGCCACCTTAATTTGTTTTTTTTGGTGCAGAAGCCACCTTAATTTGTGAGGGTCGGTAATCAACCATCACCAACAACATATTCATCATATCCATCCGTGAATCAGTTACTTTTTCAATTTCAATCTCATATTCTCATCATATACATTTTTCTGTTTGTTTTTTAAAATTTTGAAACTTTTTATGATTGATTGATTGTGTTAGGGTTTATGAATTTTGCAACACTAGTATATTGATTGATTGTGCTAGGGTTTATGATTGTCCTTTATTATTTTGTTAGTTTAATGTACTGTAACAACTTATAGGTTATCAGTTGATTTATAACCAGTAGGATGGAATAGTTTGTTTCGTAATTAGTTTTCAAAAACACTTTGTTGGATCTAAGAATAACCATCATTTCCTTTAAATTGCGGTTCTAAGTCTTGGTGTTGGTATACATAGTTTTTCTGTTTTATTGCGGGCGTTTCCTGTAACCTTAAAATGCAAATTAAACGTGGTAATACATGTGTTCGTCTTGAATTTGGGGCACGCTTAGAACAAACATAATATCTGTAATTTGGCATTATTTGGTGTTTCCCTCGGTTAAGTTCTAGAATGGCTTTAGTTTTCCAGAATTGCACCTAACAGCTTATTATTAGACTGATAGTAATGGGACCAAACCATTTGGTTGGTCTTGCCATTTAAGACGCGTCCGAGAAATGCATTTGCTTGGTCTCTCAGGCGATCAAAAGGTTGAAAGTGTTTGTGTGTGTTAATTTTTTTAATCTATTTTTGTGAGGTTGTTTTTTTGTTGTGACTGCAGTCTTCTTACTATGAGCATTTGTTTTTTAATCTATTTTTGTGGGGCGTTTCCTGTAAATTTATTGTGAAGCATGGAGTCCCAAAATTTATTGTAAATAAACGTTCGCTGAGTGTGATGAACAAACATGCTGATAATTATATTTTTTGGCAATCAACAGGTACATTCAAGCTTTTATGATCTACACATGACTAATACAAATATGTCAATGTTGTCCTCACCTCAGCAAAATCGAAACATTTGTGACGAAATTGATTTCTTGATTGATCAAAGACTAGTTGAGCTTGAAGAGTTACTTGGAACCTATTGTTATGGAATTCCAATGTCTTGTTTGTCTTGGTTACAGAGAGTTTACCTGCAAAAGTTTAATAAATCACTGGACTGTAAGTCCTTAGGTGTGAATAATATTAAGGAGCTCGTTGAAAAGATGCGCGACAAGGGCATGGTGTTGTTGTTTGAAGAGCCAAAAAGCAAGAAGGTACATGTGATGTCTGCTCGTATGGTACAAGTCAGACGAAATGTCTCTTTGAAGCCTAATGTTCAAACATTACTCGATATGAATTCTGGTGTGATCAAGTTCATTTTCTTTTGAGGATTTATACGAGCGTCAGTTTAAGGTGAAATTGAACTATTTTCAGTATGGTTTGACAAATCTTAATCATCTTTGTAAAGTCCTGAAAGATATTCTGATGGTGGAAGAAGCAGATCCCCCAGGAAGCGAAGGTGATAAAGGCTAAGAAAAGGAAGTATACAAATATGTCAATGCTGTCCTCACCTCAGCAAAATCAAAACATTTGTGATGAAATTGATGTCTTGATTGATCAAAGACTAGTTGAGCTTGAAGAGTTACTTGGAACCTATTATGACGATGGAATTCCAATGTCTTGTTTGTCCAATATAGAAAGTGGTTACACGCAAAAGTTTAACAAATCACTGGACTGTATGTCCTTAGGTGTGAAGGAGCTCGTTGAAAAGATGTGCTACAAGGGCATGGTAGTGTTGGTTAAAGGAAGCGAGGGGGAACATGTGATGTCTGCTCGTATGGTAGAAATCAGACAAAATGTCTTTTTGAAGCATAACGTGAAAAAATTACTCAGAAGGCATTTTGGTGAGATCAAGTTCAAATCTTTTAAGGATTTATACGAGGAACAGTTTAAGGTGAAACTGAACTATCTTTGGTATGGTTTGACCGATCTTGATGATCTTTGTAAAGTCTTGAAAGATATTCTGGTGGTGGAAGAAGCAAATCCCTCAAGAGTGAAGGTGATAAAGGCGGTCAAAAATGCTACAATTCAAGGAAAAGGAAGGATGACATGTCCACCTCAATCGGTACGTTTCGAATTCATA